>CM076577.1:1294100739-1294477922 GCA_034641835.2 Pinus albicaulis
TATCAATGGAAAAAAATGGAATGGATTCAAGCCATGGGGAATGACACCCAATATATTGAAATTACATTATAATAGAATTAATTGTCAAGGTATGGATCAATAAATTGTTTATGTATCATAAATGAAAATTTTGAAATAA
The DNA here is from genome assembly GCA_034641835.2 of Pinus albicaulis. Taxonomy (NCBI): domain Eukaryota; kingdom Viridiplantae; phylum Streptophyta; class Pinopsida; order Pinales; family Pinaceae; genus Pinus; species Pinus albicaulis. The sequence continues at coordinate 1,294,100,879 of CM076577.1, forward strand.
TTTATATTTTTATTGCATTTTGTTTGTTGCACTAATTGAAAAGTATTGTTTTAATATCTTTAATTATTCTACTTCAACTTGAAGGTCCTCATGAAGGAATTGATAATGTTATGCTTCCATGAGAAAGGAAGATTGTTGGAATATGAGTTCAACTTTTGTTAAGAATATTGTATAAATAGATACAACATTCAAACCATTGGATTCAACTTCTGAAATTTCTTGGATTGTTCTTTATTGTTCACCATAACCCTAACAGAATAGGACAAAGTAGATATACCATTGCATTTATACCATTATTTAAATACGAAGGAAACTTTAAAAGTGGAAGTGCTCCCTGATAATAGTTTGAAGATGACCACAATCTGATGTAATAGAAACTGAATTCCTCTACAGGTAGTGGTTTAAGGCCAACCACCAACCAAAGAAATGTGCTCATGGAGCATGAATCTATCTCTGGGTACAACTTCTAATCTAGTTATGGATAAGATCATGTTTTTGTAACTCGAATATTATTTCCAAAGACAAGAACTACAACAAAAAAGTTGTAATTATAAGCTGGTTCTTGTTCAGAACATATCTCTGTTTTGTGCTTGAATCCCACCAGTAGATAGAGATTAATAAAAATAATGATACCATTTTAGGATAAAATATGCATAAATATGGAGAGGTTCAGTCTGTGCTTCTCAATTCCATCACCCGTCCTTTAGAAGAAGCTTTTAACAATAGGAAAAACAGGTCTTGGATATGAAAAGGATGTGTCATTTCATATTTTGGACTATTCTAAGCCCATTAAATTTCATAATGTTGGTTTCTATAGGACAATTCATTTTCACTTTCTCATTTTCCACAACCATAGAATGTTACATGCCAACATTGTGATCATGTTAGCCATATGAAAGATCAATTTTTTTATATTCACCCTTGTGAGCATTGTGGTAAGAATGCTCATCCTTCAGACATATTTTATAGAAACAAGACTCTAACAAAAAAAATATTCACCTTGGATTTATCACTTATTGGCAGTGGTATTAAAAATCCAAGAAGATATATTAGTCATACCACTGAATTTTTTCTCGACTATTGACTACTGTTGAAGTGAATATTTCTTCATCTTCTCACCCTATTTATAATAGGAGGGAATTTATAGTCAATTACATGCTTCAAAGATTCATCATTTGAATATTTATGAAGTGATCCTAAGACACAACCTAAACCAAAGCCAACTTCTAGAGCCCAGAGCCAGAGTCAGCCATAGATAGATTCAAATTTGTAGCCAAAGACATATTCATGCTCCATGAGCATGTTTTCTAGTTGGTGACCAACCTTAAGCCACCACCTACAGAAGAATTTTTTCCTGCTACATCAGATGGTGGTCATGTTTAAACCATTATTAGGGAGCACTTCCACTAGCATAAGACTTCATCTTATAACCATATTTGGAATTGATCCAAGAACTACTTCGATATTTAGTTCCGATGATCATCCTTAAACCATTATTGGTGGAGACCTCAATTTCTCCCATTTGGTTTGTGTTCTTGATTAAACAATCTTTTAAGAGGGCTCATTCAACCACTAGCTACTATTTTTTTTCCATTTAGCTCTCTTTTTGGATTAATATACAGCCCTTTGGATTAGGGAGGGGGGGAGTGGAATTTTGTACACCTAATCCATTAGATTTATGATTAATAGTTACGAACAGTTGAAGAAACCTTGGAAGTTGAATCTATTGGTTTCAATTTTGTATTTATATGTAGAATATTATTAAAGAAATTTGAATTCATATTGAAAGATAAAATTTATCCCGTATAATTCAGTATGATCCCCTACTACGACCACCTAGAAATTGTTCATTTGTTCGATATAATGCACACCAAGAGGAACATAATAGAAATGTTGTGGAAAATATAAGATGGCAGGAGTGAAAAAGAAAGAGCTTTCAATATTTGTAATGGACTTAAGAGGCCAATGATGTAATTCAAAGTGTGATTCATTCAAAGAATGAAGGAGACGAAAATATGAGTTCCCTTTCATGGTTATTGATATAGAAACAAAGAGATGATGTAAAATAGGTCATCAAAAAATTCAAATTTCCCACTCTTTTTTCTTCAAACATAAATAATAACCTAACAAAGAAAGGTGAATTAGATGGGCTAATATCTCATAATTGGCATACCTTGATTAAGGTAATTATTTTGGTGTATATATTTTTAAATTGGTGAAACAACTTCTTACTACTCCTTTCTTCTAATTTATGAATAAATAATGATTTATTTATTTTCTTACAATATGTTCTACCTCTATGTCTCCAAAAAAAATTTGATAGCAATGACAAACAGGTTATATATCATCTTCAAAAATATGTGAGGTAAGTGGAAATTTATAACAATTTTTTTTTTCAATTTTTCGCACAACTTATATTTCTCTACATGTATTTTTCTTCTATTGTACTTATATATACGCTTTTGTTGAAACATGTGATTTGGTTGTGTCAATTTTAGATGGTTTTCATATTGATAAATCGATAAAGACGAAATAAAGTATTGAAGGAGAAAAATTCCTTATGTAATGTGTGAAATGAAAAAGTATCTACCTCCAACATTTTTCAATGCACAAGAACACTACATCATCCAACTAGATGGGGAGATTGAAAAATGTGGATTGGTACACAGAAGGTCAATGCAGATTGTTGAGAGGCACTTGAAATAATTGAAGTATTTTGTTAAACAAAGATCACATCTTGAGACATCTATATTAGAGGGATATATGGTATATCAAACCATGGTTTATATTACAAAAAAATTTCCTAAATTTGTTGCGATTATTAGTGTGGATCACATTTAAGATATAAACTCCATCAATAGACTTAAATGGGAGAACCTATTTGGGAAAGGTAGAATTAGGCAAGTGACATGTAAGTATATAGTGGAGATTTATAACAAATTTTACTTTTTGTTTTTATGTAGATCATACTTATTTAATTTTTAGTCTTCCTACATAATCCAGTATTATCAAGGCATACTGTGGTAACTACTTATATGTGAATTTTTTATTTTAATACAGTTCAATAAGAGTGGGATGCAATACATTTATAGAATGAAAATAAAATTGATTGGATGAAGATATGGAATGAATGATATAAAAACTCTAATTATGGTAACTTATCATGAAATGGTGTGGAAAATGGTTTAAAAGATAAATAGACAAGCATATCCACCCATAATATTTAGTTTTTTTTTTTATATTATATTGATGTATATGTCATTTTTGTTTTCTTGATTTACATAATTTGCAAGTATAAATATTTTTATCAATTGAAAATTCATTTTTTATGTGCCTCGTGTATTCTAAATGAAACACTAGAAGGCTATGTGGTGAAACGAGTACAAATTTCACATCAAAAGTTTGATGAAAAGATGAAAACTTTTCATAGTGGGATAATTGTAGTATTTAAGGTTACTAATGTTTCCTCTAGAAGTGATAAAAATAAAGAAGTCTCCAAACATTGATACTATGGGTATTTGGAAGACATAATTGAGTGTGACTTTAAATCCTTCAAAATAGTTTTTTTGGATGTCAAATAGTACAAGCTACGAATGAATGAAATTGGTCCTGATAGAATTTTTATTGTGCTTGCTAATGGATTTAGCATGGTTAATACAAGGAATATTTAGTTGGGATCAGAGCCCTATGTTCTTCCAAGGCAATGTGAATAGGTATTTTACTCATAAGGTCATCTAACATTTTCAATGTTTTCCATTTACCAAATTGTAGAAATTATTATTTAATTAATTGACAACTCAAAGAGTGACCTATGAAAGGGGCCAAAATTAAATTATTTTATGTTTGTGCTTCTATGCTCTAAAACTTGACATAGTTTTAGTATATGAATTTGTTTATTGTATGGGATGGTCTGGAGACACAAATATGACAGACCCAAAGAAATAAAACAAACAAACAACATAGTTTTAACATAAATGTCAAGGTGACATAATTATTTATTGATATTTAGTGTCCTTATCATGGCATGCATTTTTCTTATGTGATGTCTATGGTTGTTTTTAGTTAGTACATAGAGAAAAGTGCTTAGTTATTTTTATTATTAGACAAGCTTAGTGAGTCAACCTAACGAAAAAAGGGGAAATAGATTTGGTTTTGCAAAGTTTCACTTGAAATTCTCTTTTCCATTTATGAAAAGGAATGATGTGGCCTCAATTAATCACACATAATTTATTATATGTCTAGTATGCTTTTTCTTCCAATATCTAAGGATATGAGTACCCATGAATGAAAAAATGATGGATATGAACCAATTATATCACTGATATCAAGGTTTTCATTTCAAGTTGCAAGCATATCCCTAATTAGGACCAATCTGACACTTAACATTTACAAAATAGTTGAAATCATGCTTTAATTAATTGATCCCACACAAAATGATCTATGAATGGGGCCAATGTTGCTACTTTTTCAATTTGTGATTGTATGCAATGAAATTTGTCATGTTATAGTAGATGGATGCACAGATGGTATCAAAGGGTTTCGAAACTTAAAAATGATTCACATAAATAAATCAACAATAAAATGAAAATTTTTTAACATAAATGTCAAGGAGATGTAATTATTTATTATTATTTTGGGTCCTTATCATGGCTTTTTTTAAATTATGTGATGGTTACGACTATTCTTAGTTAGTAGGTCTGTAAGAGTTCTTAGTTATTTTTATTATTAGAAAAAATTATCAATTTAACCTAAGGAAGAATGGGAAATAGATTTTGTTTTGCAATGTTGAATTTGAAATTGTCTTTTCCATTTATATAAAAAATAATGATGTGGCCTTAAGGAATAAAAAATAACAATTATATTTCTCTTATGCTCTTGCTTCCAATATCTAAGCATATAAGTCCCCATGAATGAAAAAATGATGGAGAGGAGCCATTTATTTGCACTGATATAAAGGTTATTGTTTCTTGTTGTGGGCCTTCCCATAACTAATGTCAATCCACCACTTAAAATTTACCAAATAGTGGAAATTAAGCTCTAATTAATTTACGACACACACAATGATCTCTAAATAGGGCCAACATTGAAATTTTTTTAGTTTTTGGTTGCATGCAATGAAAATTGACATGGTTATAAAATATTGATGCCTTCATAGTGTGTGAGGGTTTCAAAACTCAAATATGACTCACAAAAATAAATTGACAATCATGGTATGTATTTTTATTTTGCAGCTATAGTTGTTCTTAGTTAGTGAGTTAACCTAAGGAACTAGAGGAAATAGATATCATTTTGTAAATTTTAATTTGAAATTCTCTTTTCCATTTATATGAAAAGGAAAGATGTAGCCTCAATGAATCACACATAATTAGGGTTTTTAATATTGGGTTTTATATTAAGGTTTATAATATTGGTTTTATAATATGGGATGTTTAATATATAAGGTTTATAATGTTAGGGTTTATAATTACACTTTATAATATTAGTGTTCAATATATAGGGTTAAATATTGCATTTAGCATTAGGGTTTATAATATTTAGTTTATAAAACAGGTGTTAATTTTGGTTTTATAATATTGGGTTTATAATACCAGGTATTCAATATTAGCATTTTTAATTTTGTGATTTAATAGATAGGGTGTAATATTATAAAAATTATTGTAATGTGGCAATAATTCTCATATTCTTACATTACATTGAAATTTATCGAATGTGACATTGTGACATTGTAAAAAATTTCAACCACATTTACTAATGTAGTTGGCTATGTTTGACAGACAACATTCTTCAACTCCAGTAAAAATAATTTCCTATTATTATTATTGATTAATATTAATAGTGAAACATAGTCAACCACATGAGTGAATTGATTCAATCAAAGTCAACATTTGCAATCATTTTTTTTTTAATTTTCACCATGATCAATCTTTGTTGCAATGTGCCAATAATTGTCACAATGTTACATTACATTGTAATTTATCGAAAGTCACATTGCAAAATTAAAAAATTACTCAACCAAATTTATTAATGTAGTTGAATGTGTTTGATTATGTTTTATTGTCAACAATCTTTAACTTCCATAATAATTTATTAACGCTATTGATTATATTAATAATTAAACAAATTTAACCATATTAATCAAACAATGTCACCTTTGTAGTCGATGTTAAAATGGTTAACCATGATAAAACATTGTCAACCCTATGTTTAATAATAGTCAACCTCACCCACCATATTTAGCATTTGGGTTTATAATATTGGGATTTATAATATTTGGTTTTAATATTTGGGTTTCTAATATTAGGGTTTATAATACTGGGTTTGACAGTAGGGTTTATAATATAGGGTTTAGTATTAGGATTTATAATACTGACTTTATAATATAGGGTTTTTAATATAAGGTTTTTAATATTAGAATTTAACATGAGGGTTTATAATTTAGTTTTAATATTGGGATTAAAATGTTAGGGTTTAATATTTGGGCTTATAATATTTCGGTTTAAATATTAGGGTTTATAATATTGCGTTTAACTTTAGGTTTTATGATATATTTAAAATCGGGTGTATAATATAGCGTTTAATATGATAAATATTGTCACAATGTGAAAATCATTGTCAAAATGTGACAACCATTGTCACAATGTGACAATCATTGTCACAATATTACACAACATTATAATTTATCAACCATCGCCTTGGGACATTACAAAATTAGTCAACCAAATTTACTTATGTGGTTGAATATCTTCGACTATGTTTGAAAATCAACCCTCTTCAACTTCACTAAAACATAATTTCCTATTATTCTATTGATTAATATTAATAATGAAACATAGTCAACGACATTAGTCAACATAGTCAAACAAATTCAACCTTTATAATCATTTTTTAAATGGTTTACCATGATAAAAATTTGTCGCAATGTGACAATAATTGTTGCAATGTTACATTACATTTCAAGTTATTAAATCTTCTGTTGCGACATTAAAAAAACAGTTAAGCACATTTACTTATTGTGGTTAACAATGTTTGATTATTTTTTACAATTAACTCCCTTCAATTTCGATCAAACATAATTTTCTGTTAATATTATTGATTAAATTTAATAATCAAACATATTCAACCACATTAGTTTGAAAATGTCACCCTCTATAGTCAATTTTTAAATATTTTATAGTGATGAAACTTGGCCATACTTATGTTTACTAAATTTAACAATAGTCAACATCATTCACCATATTTTATATTTGGGTTTATAATATTGGAGTTCATAATATTAGTGTTTATTGTTTGGGTTTACAATATTGGAGTCCATAATATTAGGGTTTATTATTTGGGTTTATAATAATGTTTTTATAATATTAGGGTTTATAGTATGGGGTTTATAATACTCAATGTTTAATATATAGATTTACAAAAAAACAATATTTGATTTCTAAAAAAACGCTAGAAAATAACTTTTAATTTTTAAAAACTTATTTTAATATGAATATTTGAAAAAAATTATGAAAAAATTAATATTTTAATAGACCATTGTCCATTATTTCATTAAGTCTTATTGATTTTGGATATTTTTCTTCTTGCCTCCACAAATTTTACATGCATTGATGCTCCTGTAGGCATGTATCTGCACTGGAATGTTATGATTCAACTCACACCCAATAAAAATTAAGATAAAATTTAATGCATAATCAATTAACTAATTTTATAATAACAATGTCACCACTGAACATGATCCAGGTATTATGGTTGGGTTTCTTTCTTTGACCTTGAAATTTATCGAAATATCAAATGCGCATTTTATTTTTAATCATCATGAACATGTTTGTTTCTTTATGTTGCAATAAATACTTTGAAATATTTGGGAGCTTTGCACTGCATTCCTCTCATAAGTGCTTTCTTAATGAGTATAGCTTTATTTATATCACAAATACACATTGTAATTTATATTCATCTCATTTAAAAATATGTTAATTATCAGTTTATATTTTTTAAATATCAATTTCCTCCCTGGTTTCCACAACTTCCTTATTAGTCCCTGCCTTCGGCTAAAGGGACTCTAGCGAATGCTAGATCTTTGACTAACCATTAATCAATTGTTTGACCAAAAAAAATTTTGATTGACCAAAATTTTCCCACATAGTACAAATTCAGTTCACCAAAATTTTATCCAAAGTTTTGTTTTCGACCTCTTATTGGTCACTACCAAAATTTACCCAAACTTTCAGAGTATAAAGTATACTCACCAAAATTTTATCCAAAGTTTTGTTTTCAGCTTCTTATTGGTGCCTTCACGTGTCTCAGGGCAACTTCGTCTGTACAAAAAACTTTAACCAAAGTTTCAAAAACCCAGGGAAAAAGAAAGACCATAGGTTTTAAATAACAATGTATACCCGCTGAAGAGTTTAATACAAGTAAGAAGTTTTAATACACACGAAAATTTAATATCCAAATTTTTGATACCTTAAATTTTGGCATCAATGGCTTCTTATCTCCAAAGCTGACACTTCAATAGCTCATAGATTGAAACTTTAATACATATAACCTGACACTTCAATACAATTTTCCTTTATCTGTCGTTTCCTCCATAACTTTCCCCTTGCAACCTAAACCAGTTGTTGAAGCAGCTGGAACTTTCCCCTTTCATTCAACAACACTGCTCCCTTGGAACCGTTAGTTGAGTGATGAATCGAAGGGTGGTTGAATCTCATTTAATTCAACCAGAATGCTTCCTTGAAGCAATTAGCTGAGTGATGAATTAGAGGGTGGTTGACAGGCATTAATGAAGGAAAAATTTTAGAATTCATGTGCCCACTACCATCTCTAATTCTAGAGTACACAAGGGGCTTTTGCTGAGCTCATTTATCACCTTATTCTTTCATAACTACAATAGGTTAGTATTGCAACAATTTGATTTAGTGTGATTTGCTAATAATGATTGATCTTCTTCCTCCTTTGTCGACATTTTTTTGCAACCATGAAATGATCTAGGAGCAAGGGATATGCGCTAGAGGCCAAATACATCCACACGTTGGTTAGAATTGTCCTCCTCCTCTCGCGATAACGGTTAACCCAACTCCCACCTCCTCCGGTGAATTGATCGACCTCCACCTGTGCGTGGTTGAGTAGAACCATTTCAATTCTCTGAATTGTGTCGATTATGTTTAATTGAAAAGCGCTTATAAATAATTTACCCATGGTATTTTCCAATCCATTCATTCATCCTTCGTTTGAGAAATGAGTGAAAATACAAAACAATTGTATGTAATCATTTTGTAGTGTTAGTAGTGGTGCTAGGAAAAGCTCTCTGGTGAGGAAACTTCGAGCCAAATCTGGTTGGTAGTAAAGCTAAATTTAGCTTCTGACCACTCTTGATCCTTTGAGCAGGGTTGGATTAACAAGTTTCACAGGAACAATTTGTCAAAACTTGCAAATTCGAACGAGAAAATGGATATCTTATAAGTTGCTCGATTAGTTGTCAAGGTTGGGCTCATGATGTCTCCACCTCTTGGTAGCTAATGTTCTCAGAGAAAAGAATAGTCATAGATTTATCCAAATACCAAGAGAAACCTTGAGAATTATCAAATTTATGTTGCCAATATCAGAGGCACATCTATGTCGCAGTTACTATATGTACTTGGCTTCGTTAATGCCTAGAAAAGTGATATCACTTTTTTATGTTACAACAATTTGAAAAATCCGACGTGGGAGCACATGGTGGCACGAATTTTATTGCGTGAACCCTACACATCATTCAACAAAATCATAACCACATGTAGGATTACACATGGCTAGTTACAAATGACAAGTGGACAACCTTCACATGATTATTTCAAATCTTTCGTTGTATTAAGTTTAATGAATAATCCATGTTTTGTTTATTAATTTCATTTTCCATCACATAGTTGAAGGTGGTTGGGCATATCAATAGAAATAATATAGCATTCAAAATTCTGGTCAAAACATAAAATACACAACCTTGGATACAATATATGTTTCACGTTAATAATATCTATATCACAATTTCTCAAAATAACCATAGATATATTATCAGGGCCATGAATATATAAAAATAATATCTTTCTTAAATTTTATAGGTAACCATGATATAATTCTCATAATAACCATTTATCAATGTGTTTCCTTTAGGTTTGAGTCATATGAACAACCATCGAAAATTTTTCGGGTGGGTTATAGTCATATTTACATATAAAGAATTTGATTATTACATTAATCCTTATCCTTGATGCCCACATGAATTATTTTTTCATGGGTAGATAATGGGATGCTCCATAGATGTTGCATGCTCGACTTTTCCTATGGCGAACACTTTCGACTTGACTTGACAGACTTTGAAGAAGCGATAAGTCCTAAAAAAAAACATGGATCAATGGCACGGGCACAAATCATCGATATTGGGAGCATTGATTGAAAAGAGCAGGATAGGTGGATTGGGAACATGAATCAAAGCCAAAATTCTACTTGATATCAAAGAAGGTTCAGTTCAAGCAGTTCACGGAAGCTTTCTGGGCAGTTTGGAATGTCGAAACCCATAAAATAGGTGCCGACAACAAAGCTTCCTGTACTAGAATTTTTTGTTGTCCACTACATAGCTCCTTGTACCAGTATTTTTTTTTGTCCGCTACATAGCTCCTTATACCATTTTTTGTCATTGGCATTAAAGTAGCTACTAAACAATTAAATGGATAGATACAATGAACATGCCATCTGTTAGTTATTCGGGCTTACCCCAAATGCTTATTTACCTTGTCTGGAATCGTGGGAGAGCTAGTTAGTTGCAAATTCAGGTATCTTATGAGTTCAATATCACCTGGTTCAAAATAAAATTCTGGGTCGGGGAAGGTCTTGATGTGAGAGTGACAATGCTCCCACCGGAAATAGAAATGGGGCTACTCCTGGAAAGGGATATCCTGACCAGAGGGATTATATGACTCCAATTGAAACTGTAGTTTATTTTCTGCAAAAGACAAGGCATGCTGACATAAGGTGGCTATGATTTGTTCTAGATTCTACCAAAGAGAGATAGCGGCTTGTACAATAAAGGAATCACCTGTTGTTGGATTTTCAGAACTACCTTCTTTTAGGAACTCAAATCGAACTCGAATCTTACCAGAAGATCAACCAAGATGGGCTCTACATCCACTTAAAGGGCCAAATTCATCACTTACCATTCATCACAACCATAACAACCATAATGTTAGGTCCCTATATTACCTAGTATAGTCCCTTATTGTTGTTAGTGTAACCCCATTATTGTTATTGTTGTACCCCTATAACCCCCATATTTTTATTATTATGCCCTTACATTATTATTGTTATGTTTGCTAGGATTACATTGTGGCCCCACTAGGATTACATTGTTGCCCCACGGAGTCCTATATATAGAAAGGAGGTTTTGTCATTTGTATCATCCAAGTGTTGTTCATTCATGTAATGTATTGGAGGTTTCCCCCTCGAAGTGGCTTATTTCTAAGGCATTTATATATATTTTCTTCTATTTTTGGAGCTGGTTTCACAACATTTGGTATCATAGCTTTGGATTCTAGGGTTTATCTACTCCAAACAGGTCATCGTGGCATGTTCGCTATAACGTTTTGTATCTGACGGTTCAGAAGATGAAATTTTTAGAGTGTGAAGCCAGAATGCTGAGGAACATCGTCGCAAAATTTCAGAGCTTAGTTCGCAATATTTTCGAAGATATTATGTCTTGAAGTTAGGGATTTTTGTAGGCTCATGAATTTAACCTAAACAGGTCATCGCAGAATTTTCGTTATAACTATTTTTATAGGAAGGTTCAAAAGCTAAAATTTTCACCGAGAGAAGCCGAAATCGCGAGGAACATCGTGGAAAACATTCATAGATTGATTCACATTATTTTTGGAGGTATGATCTGTGGAAGTTAGGGCTTTTTCAGGCTCCCAAATTTCATCTCAAAGAGGCGATCGTGGGAAAATATTCATAACTCTCTCTATGAGCATTGGGTTTGAATTCTGTAAATGTTGGCCTGAAGTAAATGGACTGTAGTTTCTTTTCTATCAATTTCAGAGCCGAAGGAGAAAAAAGCGACATGTGGCAAGTTGTACAAGTTTGCTCCAATGAACCAGTCCATAATTAGGTCATTGTGGGAGATTGGACATAACTTTGTCTTGAAGAATTCAAATCAGGTCAGACCTGTGGCATTAGAAATAGAATTCAGAGGGATACCTCAGGGAAAATTTTTAAATATTAAGGATCCGAAATCATAGATATAATTTAATTTCAATATCGAGCTCCTCAAAAGAAAGAAAAAGTTGTGTATGTTTTTTTCCGAATTACATAAGTCTTGTTTGAAGAATCAATTTGAATTGATTCCAACAGAATATTGTAGAATAGATATCAATATTAAGTTCTAAAATCCCCCCTAGAAATAATTCAACACCCATCAAGCCTACAGAAGGCTCTACTACGGCTCATGAAGGTGAAGAAATGCAACATGACATATCAAAATTACAAGAGCAAATGCACCAAATTTCGCTCTCGCAAAGAGCAACAAAAAATGAAATGGATATTTTGAAGAAAAGCGTGGAAGCTAAAATGGATTGTTTGAAGAAAGGTATGGAATCTACGATGGATGGTTTGAAGAATGGTATGGAAGAGAAAATGGAAGGTTAGAAGGATGGTATGGAAGAAAAAATGGAAGGTTTGAAGGAAGACATCGAAGGTTTGAAGGAAGATTTGTCAAATTTGATACAAGAAAGGATTCCTAATGGTGAAAAGATAGTAGAAGAAACTCATGATGGGAACAAAACAAATGTTAATCGTGATTTCATAAACTCTAATGTTGGATTGAGGAACCACCATATTCCAAAGATGGATATCAGGAAATTTGATGGCAAGGATCCCGTAACATGGATACTACAGATGGAGCAATATTTTGATCTCAATAATGTGCAAAACACAAAAAAGGTACGCATTTCAACTTTAAATTTAGAACAAAATACATTTGTATGGTATCGATGGCTTTTCTCTTGTAAAAATATTTTCGCTTAGTCAATTTTTACAGAAGAAATGATAGCACATTATGAGGATACAAAGAGAAACACCTTCTTTAGCCAATTGATGAATCTCAAACAAAAGGGTTCAGTGGTGGAGCACATTGAGGACCTCCAAAAATTGAATATAAGGCTAACTGATATTCCAGAGGAACACATGATTGATGTCTTTGTAGGGAATTTAAAGGATAAAATCCAACATGCAGTTCAAGTTTGGGAACCTGATTCATTGGAGAAGGCATTCAGGTTGGAAATAAAAATTGAATGTAAAATTATGTGACAAGGAAGCCTACCACTCACATCTATAAAGATGGAAGTGTTGCTACTCCTAGAATTCCACAACCTAAAATGTTGACACCACAACAATTGGAAGAAAAAGGAGCAAAAGGGCTTTGCTACAGTTGTGATATCAAATACATTAAAGGTCATAAGTGTCCTTAGAAGAAATTATTTTACATAGATTGTGAAGAGGAGGAATAAAATGAACAAGAAACTTCAAAAGAAGAGGATATACACCATGAAGAAACCCTAGAAGAAGAAGAAATGAGTCCGACCATATCATGTAATGCATTGGCAGGAATTACCACTCCTCAAACTCTGAAGATAGAAGGACATATCAAGAAGAAAAGGGTAATAGTGTTGATTTATTCGGGTAGTACCCATAATTTTATTCATTTTAAGGTAGCCAAGGAATTGAATTGTTTCCTATAACAAGGACCAGAATGTCAAGTGATGGTTGCAAATGGAGGAACTATAAATTAATCAGGAACATGCCATAATATCAAGCTAGCCATGAGGGAATATGTATTTAATAGTCCAATGCTTTCCATCCCAGTGGGAGGTGTTGATGTTGTACTAGGAGTGCAATGGTTATAATCTTTGGAGACAATAGCTTTTAATTTTCAAGAAATTTTCTTGAAATTTTTTTCAGAAGAAAAGGAAATCAAATTATGGGGTATTGCAGGGAATATAGGAAAGATAATAAGCTCTAATGTCATGAAAAATCTTCTAAATAAATAACAATGAGGCATAATTGCACAATGATGCTCACTAGAAGTTCGAACATAAAATCATCTATTTCTCCAGATCTCCAAAAAGTCTTGGACAATCATTCTAAGATGTTTGATACTCCCAAAGGACTCCCACCTATTCGTGATCGTGATCATGCTATTCATTTGATTCCAGGAAGTGTTCCTCCAAACATCATGCGTTACAGATATCCTTATGTCCAAAAGAGCGAAATTGAACATATCATTGCAGAAATGTTAGAGGATGATATAATTCAACCTAGTCAAAGTTCTTTCTCTGCCCCAGTAGTATTGGTGCACAACAAAGATGGATCATGGCGCATGTTTCCAGATTATATGGAGCTTAATAAGCTCACTATTAAAGATAAATTTCCCATTCCTATGATTGATGAATTATTGGATGAATTAGATGAAGCAATTTATTTTACCAAGTTGGATCTTCATTCAGGATATCATCAAATTAGAATGAATACAGAAGATATTCTGAAAACAACATTTCAAACTCATGAGGGTCATTATGAATTTTTGGTCATGCCTTTTGGAATTACCAATGCACCTTCTACATTTCAAGGGTTGATGAATTCCATTTTCAAACCCTTCATTAGAAAATTTGTGCTAGTATTGTTTGATGATATACTAATCTATAGTAGGTCTTGGAAGGATCATGTTCAACATGTTGACAGGGTTATCAAACTATTGGAGGAGAAACAATTATATGCAAAAACATCCAAATGTTTCTTTTGAGTACAAGAGGTGGAATATCTGGGTCATATTATATCTCACAAGGGTGTTAAGGTAGACCCTAGCAAAATTAAATCCATGAAGGAATGGAAAGTCCCCACAACCATAAAGTTGTTGCGCAGATTTCTCGAGTTAACAGGGTATTATCACAAGTTTGTTAAGAATTATGGGAGAATAGCAGCACCTCTAAAAACATTATTGAAGAAAGATGCATTTTCATGGACTCCTGAAGCAACTAAGGCCTTTGAACATCTTAAAGAGGCAATGTGCCTAGCACCAGAAAATGGAATTGGTGCTATTTTAATGCAAGAAGGAAGACCCATTGCTTTTGAAAGTCATTCAATCAAAGGAAAGTATTTACAAAAGGTTATTTATGATAAGGAAATTTTGGAAATACTACATGCACTAAAGAAATGGATACCTTACCTAGTGGGAAGACACTTCAAGGTAAAAATTTATCATGATAGTCTTAAAAAAATTTTGGAACAAAGACTATCTTCAAAAGAGCAGAAAAAATGGGTCACAAAGATGTTGGGTTATGACTTTGAAATAATCTACAAAAAAGGGAAGCTAAATTTTGTTGCATATGCACTCTCAAGAATGGATGAAGAGGTGGAAGCATTTCTTTTTTCCATTTCTATTATCCAACTAGATTGGATAACTGAAGCAAGGGGTGAATGGAAGAAGGATGAAGAAGTGTGGACACTCATTCAAAAGTTGCAGCAATATCCTAGTACATCTCATACATTTAGTTGGAAAAATTATTCCTTATGGTACAAAGATCGCTTATATATTTGCAAGAATTCACAACTAAAACAGAATATTCTTTTGGAAGTGCACACTTCTCGTTTAGGAGGACACTTGGGATTTTTAAAAACTTAGCAAAGGGTGAAGAAAGATTTTTTTTGGGATGGCCTTAAATCTGATATTCAAAAGTTTGTGGTGGAATTTTTGGTTTTCCAACAAAATAAAGTTGAGACAATTAAGACACCGGGTCTTCTACAACCTTTATCCATTCCAAGTCAACGTTGGGAGGAGATTTCAATGGATTTTATCACAGGTTTACCTAAGTCTGAAGGAAGGAGTGTCATCATGGTGGTAGTTGACAAACTTACCAAGTATGCACACTTTTGTGCGTTATCTCATCCATTTAAAGTAAGTACATTTGTTACAGCATTTATGGAAACAATTCAAAAGCTACATGGAAACCGGAAGATTATTGTAAGTGACAAAGATCCCATTTTTACAGGAAATTTTCGGATGAAATTATTTTCTTGTTTGGGTACTCAAATAGCTCATAGCTCATCTTATCATCCTCAATCCAATGGTCAAACAGAGATAGTGAATAAATGTTTGGAAGGATATCTTCATTGTTTTGTATCTGAGAAGGGAGCACATTGGGTCAAGTGGTTACCTCTCGCTGAATGGTGGCATAACACTTCCTTCCATACTGCAGAAAAAATGACCCCATTTATGGAACTTTATGGATATCATCCACCATCCATGACATCTTCTTTAAGGGAAAATTGTAGGGTTCAAGCAATGGAGAATCACGTCGAGAATCAACAAGAAGTTCTCCAACTCTTAAAGGATAGACTAAATTTGGCACAAAATCAAATGAAACAATAGGGAGATCAACATCGTAGTGAGAGAAGTTTTGATGTGGGAGACTAGGTATTTTTATGGCTACAACCATACAAACAAATTTCGCTCAAGCAAGCTAATAAGGATAATAAATTATCACCAAAGTACTACGGTCCTTACAAGGTGTTGCAAAATATTGGTACTATTGCATACAAATTGGAGCTTCCTGCTTCCTTGTGAGTGCATCTAGTTTTTGTTGTTTCATGCTTAAAAAAGGTTATAGGGGACAAAATTCCAGTCAAACAATATTGCAATAAATTGATGACGAAGGAAAAAACATATTGGAACCTAAAGCAATCACAGAAACAAGAACTCGATAGCTACGAAATCGATCAATTTTAGAGTTTCTCATCAAATAGAAGAACTTACCCACTCAAGATTCTATATGGGAGGATGAGAATTTTATACAAAAGCACTCGAAGCTACTGAAGAATTGAGGACAACACTTCTTTGAACGAGAGGAGCATGTTAGGTCCCTATATTAATAGTATAGTCCCTTATTATTTTTAGTGTAACCCCCTTATTGTTATTGTTCTACCCCTGTAACCCCCATATTGTTATTATTGTACCCTTACACTATTATTGTTAGGTCGGATAGGATTACATTGTGTCCCCACTAAGATTAAATTATGGCCCCATGGATTCCTATATATAAAAAGGAGGTTTTTTCATTTGTATCATCCAAGCATTTTTCATTCATGTCATGTATTGGAGGTTGCCCCCTCGAAGTGGCTTATTTCTAAGGCATTGATATCTCTTTTATTTTATTTTTGGAGCTGGTTTAACAACACATAAGAACATTATCTGCTCCCTATTACCACTCCATTTTGACTAAACATTGGGCTACACTTTGTTTGGTTGTCTAGAAGTGTTTCCCAAGATTTAAAGTCAAATTCATCGTGCTCAACCCCTTGGGAAGACATCTGCACCACCCAACAATAAAACTCAATTCAATCAACTTCAATTGATTAAAAAGAACCATAATAAACATGAACATGGTATTACAAACCATACTATTAATTATTCAAAGAACTAAATTAAATAAAAAATGAAATAAAACACATATTTCATTTTAATCCATCAATTAGGAAAGGATAAATCACTTGTTAATATAAACTAAATAAAACTTACAAGACTCCCCTAGCATCAAATTTTTACTATAAACATTTTCATGAAGAGATTTAGGTTTCCAAATGAATCATTTTGAAGCTCATCAAAGTTTTTATATATTATAATATGTATATCAAATACTTTTATAAGATTAAAGTTCATAAAGATTTAATATTTTTATAATATTAAAGTTCATAGTATTAATAATTTTATAAAATTAAAGTGCATAAAATTTTCATATTTTCATAATATTAAATTTCATAAAATTTTATATAATTTTTGTGTTCTAAGTGTATTTGTCTCACAAATATTCTTAATTCATGTTTCATTGTTCGAATACATGGAGCCTAATGGTTTCTTTTTACATGAATATTCTAGGAATATGCATGTTTTGAGAGTAGACATAATATTGTATCATCATGTCAAGACTACTACACACATTTTGTTTCACAAATGGGTGGAAATCATACTTCTTAGTTGTTGAAGGCTTGAAATATATGCCTCAACATTGGGGAAAACCACCCGATCAGGACCTTAGAGAAGATTCTTTTCTGTTTGGATTGGTGGCTCTGAATGGGTTTATGGGATCATCTTTCTATTTAAATAAATTTAATAGAGGATGGGATGAAAATATAATGATTTTAATGTGACTAAGACTTGAAAAATAATAAATACTTAAAATTAATATCTATCCCACGGAAGTTTATCTATACATATCTGATCTAAAATAATTTGATAAGCAATATGACAATATATATTATCAATGATTATGAAGTTAAAACAACAGATGATAGCCAAATTTAATTAAATAGTTAATTAAATTTACTCATAAAATTAATCACATATATAATATTTTGTTGTTTATGCATACAATATATAATTTCAATAACACATATCAATAGTGAAAATCTATGATTGTTGTAACACATATATGATAAATGAAAATTAAAATACCATTTAACTCTTAAACAAAGAAACAACATACCAGATAGTGGTACCCGATATATCCTTAATCTTCTCATGAGAAAAACAACAATGGTTCAAATTTCTATTAAGATAAACTTAAGTTACAACATTGCAATAAAAATCCTTCTTTCCAAAATTCATAACCCCTTCTCATGGCAGCATCGAAGGGATTTATATTATATTAAAAAAGTGTAAATATAGAAAATAATAAAAGCACCTCAAGTAGTTTGAACAAATAACACTAAAATAAACCCAAAGAGATATGTTTAGAATTTTTTGTAATAAATTCTCTAAGTCTGTGAAGAAGATTTCCCTCCCATATATTGTAGCAACTCATAGATGTCTGTCATGGTCTTTAATTTGGGTGGAGTCTTCAGTTGGATGCACATCTGTCTTATAAACGTTGCTTCCTTTAATGCTGGCAACATATGATTGGTGGTGTTGGATAAGAATATGATTATTAACCACTGACTATGTGGTTTGACTTAAAAGTGCCAATGAATTTCTAAATTGATTTTAGAAAGTTGTTTTATAGTCTATGTTATTTTCTTGGATGCCTCGTTCCATGAGTTAGTAAGTAGTTTAATTTATAGAAGTGTTCCCTTGGGACAACTGGAGATAAGGTTTGCCTAGAAAAAACTATCAGTAATTGACTCAATCAAATTATTTCAAATGTCTCTCACTTGGAATACTGATGCTTCTGTTTTATTAAGACAAAATTCTCACTCTCTAAAGACAATGTATTTATGTGAATCTTCAATTCTAGGAATATTGGCTAATATTCCTTCTGTACTATCTTGCCAAGACAGAAATTTAGCAATTTTTTATTCAATGCCATAAAAATAAGTCATGATATCTACTAATTGATCAACCAGAGAATTGGTTGTGAGACAAAAGTCATGAATAATGGCCAACCATTGTCAGAATAGTTTTTTTTTTTAGAAAGAAGAGAATTTAACTTTTTTTGTTGCTTCTTAAACTCTGTCAATTCATTATTTACACGTAGTTGCTCAATTATTCCTTGTAATTATTGTGTTAGTGTGTCTCTGCCCTTCAAAATTTTCATGTTAAACTTGAAGGTCATCAAAATCCTTATGAAGTTCATTTACCTCTCTTTACCATTGATCAAAAATCTTTTGTTTTTCAATATTAAGATTATGTTTGAAATGCAGAATTCTATCTTCCTTTTCTTTTAAAAATTGCTCAATTTCAGTGGCTTTATCTATGGTTGTTGAGGCATAAAATCTTGTGAATTGAATGAACATTTATAATTCATCAATAGGAGTAATCAAAGAGCCTTTTCATACTACACCAAAAGAATCATTTCCAAGAAATAAAGCCTGCAACTCATCAAATTTCATTTTCTTCCTTTTACTTTTAACAATAGATTTGTGCTCAGGACTGTAAAATATATCAAGGGGACAGATTTCTTATACCCTTAATACAACCTCGGAGGTTGGGAAGGTCGGTATGATTTCAATATATTCAGTTTCTAAAGGCCTCTCAAAATCCTTTGGAGTCTTTTCTAAATATTTGTAAGTGTCAAGAACCTTCTTTTGTACAAGAGTCTCCAAATCTTGAGTCATTGTACCTTTAATAACTTGATTAAATGGTTCCCATAGCTAATCAAGTTTGACCTTCGTTACAGGGTCTTCAGGTTGAGACGAAGAAGAGGAAATTGTTTCTTTTGGCTAAGAAGCTGAAGTAGACGTTGTAGGATCAACTACTACCTTATCACTGGGAATTATTTATTCCATAGAACCACTTAATTAATTTATAGGTACGTTATGTAATTTAGAAGCTCTGTAATGTGTGAACTGTACCATTTGCTGAGGAGACATGTTCTTCTTTGCTTTCTTTATAGCCATTGAATAAGTAGGCATTTTTTACAACAAATCATCAAATATGTCTGACTCATGGATGATCTATCTAATGGTTTATTTTTCTCTAATATTCTTGACAATTTGACAAGGATCATATTGTCTATTAGGCATGGTTGAAAAAACAAGTTATTGAATAGCCTTAATTTCTAGAAGAGCATGCTTGTAATTATCAACAAAAAATATACCACACTAGAGAGGAAAAGTAGGCCACATATTTTTATTAGATTCTTTCAAGGCTTTATAAATCCCATTGAGTACACCCTCATAGGAAATCTCTCTGGCTAGAATATTATCGGGAAAAAATAATAGTAAACCATGAGTATTGGCTGGACTTCCAAAGACTGATATATAAGTAAAAAATTTGTCACCAAATAAATTCCCTATTTAGAGAAAATAGGTTTCAACTTTTGATGATAATTGTGGGGAATATTTACCAAAGTTAGTGAAATTAATGGGCATAATGACTCTATGGCAGATCTTATAAAGATGAGGCAAGTATTTTATATCCCAAAGGAGGTCATGGTAAATATGAATAGGAGTCATATCTTCTATAGTCCATTTCAAACCCATAGAGGGAAATTCCATAGAAAAACATATGACATCCATTATTTATGCACTCATATAGAAGGGTGGAATTACATTCCCAGAGACATTATTTTTTCCTCTAAAAGATAGAATATTTGTAGCTATTTTATCGGAGAGTATATTTCCTTAATCAATGATCAAACCCTCTGAGGTTGCGTCAATAAGTGGAGTCCAATGATCCTAAAATTTTTGAGTATTGGGTAAACCAAAAAGCCTAGAAATCATAGCAGTTGCTTGAAAAAATGGAGCAACAAGGGAATCAATAGAGTAATTATCTGATTCTTCCCAGTTGTTTTTGTTTGAGTCTCTCATTCATTGTCTGATTGGTTCTCATGGATGGTCATGTTCCTTGATGAATGACTCGACACATTTCCTATAATAGTTGGGATGTGGGTTGGACAAATGATACATTCTGGAAAAATATTCTCCTGAAAATGAACCAATAACTGTTTAATTTGTAGTTACAAACTTCCTATCAGCGATGCTCAGATTCTCAACGACCCATCAAATCCTATCTGTGCAAGGAAGAATTTTTTTCCTAGATGCAATTCTGTGAAGAAAATAATTGGATAAATCCTTGTAAGTAGTGTTTGAAACTGATTTAGAATCATCAACTGTTATAGTCTTCTTAGTAAAAACACATATTTCCTATTACTTATACGTAGCTTCCCATGAGGAATTCCTAGCATCTTTAGTACAAATTGCATCAGAGAATAGTCCTGGATTTTCGTTCTTTTCCTCAACATTTTAAACTGTGGGAGAAATAGGTGACTGTTACGCTCCAGTTTTCTTCTACCCCTTACTAGCTTTAGACATTTTTTCAGTGTTATGATGGTCGGTATTAGCCTATAACACAGTGCAAGAGTGAGAAATAGACTTAATTCAAAGGATAAATCAAGAATGATCTTATTAGTAACTATATTTTGATAAAATCAAGGAAAAATGATTGAAAAGGATTATGTTATTGAAAACATAAATCAACCACCTTCTATTATTACATGGTTGTGTGACATATCATCATATCAAAATGAAACATCGGGAACATTCAATAGTGCTCCTTTTAAAAATTATGATAAAACGAAGTTTCAATAAAGGAAATACCTTGATTGTAACAGTCGTGAGAAAAAATAAGAGAATTGATATTTGAGGTTTTACATTAGCGATATAATTATTGAGTGTTACAAAATATGTGCTCCCAATATGAATTTTTGATAGTAGTAGATGGATATCGGAGATGGATGGTGCAAAGTATCATCGATAAAGTTATTAGGGGAAAACTTTATCTAAGCTTATAAGTATCAAAGGTTTCGTTAGGGGTACACTTAAGATGTTACGATATTTAAGGTTTCAATGTGATAGATGGTAGTTGTAGGGCCCACAGTTTCTTATAATATTATTTTATAAAGAAAATACTTTCCTCAAAACAATAATTGGGAGATTTCATTGGGAATAATTTTATCGTAACTTTTTTAAAAGGAAAGTTACGACATATTGTGAGTCTGATATAGGAAATATTTTGATAATATATTAATTTTTATAATAAAAGGTCTATCGGGGTTTTCGTTTAGCATAACATTATGAGGGCTGATCCTTCTGATATTTGAGTTTCGATAAGGAATGATTTAAATGCTTAGAGATTTAATAACATTTTTTTTTAAGATATCTCATTTTATTTGAAAAAGAAAGGGTCCACATTATTTATTTTATAACTAAAACAAAAATATATGGGGGGTTTTTGAGTACTACAACACTAGTGCACTATTACAATTGAATTATATTTAGTAATTTATTTATATTTGATTCATAAGTGATATATGTTTTTAATGGGATGGATGAAAAAAAGAAATAGTTCCATGCAATTATATACATATATTAATGAAAATAAGTTTATTTATTATAATCAAACTTGTGAATTTGAACAATATATTAATTATTCACTTTTACAATTATTTCTATCACCTTTTTTTATGGAAAGATAAAGTTGAGTGATCAAATTCATATCAGATTTCTTGAAAAAATCAAGGTCTTTCATTTGAAATTATTATAATAACCAGGTTTTGGATCCCATCAATAAATTTTATAGGTATTTTTGTTATAACTTTAAATCATCAATATCCATGAAATCAAAGCAACATTTCCATTTTCATCTCTTTTTTTTTCATGTCAAGAATTGGATCACTCCTACTTTGAAATGAAATATTGTAAAATAATGAAAAAGTGTCAATTTTCACATACTGTGACCAAGGAGCCTCTTTGATACCAGATGGTGTTTACTTTAACTTGCACGTAAGATATTTTTTTATCCCTATTTTTCCAAACCTTTTGGTTGAAGAAGATACACATCTTATTTTAAATAACCATCCAAAAATTTCAATTGAACATGCAGCTGATGTCATTTCTAATTGTACTTAGTATTTATTGCAACAATTAATCAATGATATTCATTTTGCTTATAGGTGAGAATGTGTTCCCATAACTTTTTACTTCTTTGTGTGAATATGTTTTTGCAAGCAATCTAAGTTTAAAATTTTCTCTGCTACCACCACTTCTGAACTTAGACTTGAACAACTATTTTGAGCTTATGGAAATTTATATTTAGGGAATTATATAAGTTTCCAAGTTTCATATTTTTTATATTATATAATCATATTCTTCTTTAAAAACATTCACCCATTTATAATGTAACTTAGCTTACTCAAAATTCAAAGGTTCCTTCATATTCATACTTTTGAGTAATCAAACTATAATCTAATGCATGCTAGGGGTATAAATTTTCCTTGTCGATCTTCTTAGTTCCTTACCAGTTTCTAAAGTTGTTGGAACTCGTTCTTGGTGTACTTTAACTAATTTGAGATTCTTGTTGATATTCAATTTTCTGTGATTTTATTAGGAGGTTCCCATAAATCTTGATCACCATATTTTTGAACCACATATGAATAATCATGAAATATAGCATGTCTACCATCAAAAACTATATGAATAATGAGATTATACATTTTGTAAGCTATATTGTCATTACAATAACTAATGAAAACACATTTAATAAAATTTGTATCAAATTTCCCTTTATTTTCATTTGGAATGCAAGAAAATCATTTAGTCCAAAAAATTATAAAAAAATCACCATTGGAATTTAGTGGTTCATAAAGACTTTTTATGCTTTCAAAGATTTTTTGGACTTTTGTTTTTAAGATGCATATCAATACTCATTGCTTCAACCTCGAAACCATTAAAAATATTCTTACCTATAATGATAATTGAGTGCATTAACTTATGTATATATGAAAACTTGAAGGTTTTTTATGAAATATGCAAGTGATTTTTTTAGGGTTTTTTGTGTAATATGTTATATGGTTTAGGGACCATTTAACATCAGTTAAACTATTGAACTGTTGTGGTTGAAATGTCTTATATGGTTAACAGATGATTTACCATCAGTTAAACTGTTGAGCTATGGTGCTTGGTTGATACATGGTGTTAGGGTTGGGCTTAACCCAGTGCCCCTGGCTGCCTGACCTGCGGTATCGTGGGTTGGGTGGACCGAGGGCCAGAGGCTAACCCCAAATCTGGTCCCCAATTCATATTCCAGTAAAATTTAAAGCCTACCATGATTTACAAGGAAAACCGGTGGCTTCATGGTGGAGTACTGCGCTGCCACCCCTGAGGCTTTGATTCACTTGGAGGCCATGTCCAACGTTAAATTTTTTTTGATATACCAAATATGAGGCCATGTGGAAACCAAAAATTGGCCCACCTGGCTCTCCCTCATAGGATCAAATAAATGAACTATAAACTAATATAATTTCACCATTCACAAGAAATCACCGAAGGATACTTGTCATCCAAACACTAGCCCAATTTTGTACAATCAATCTACCCAGTCACATGCCTAGTTAGCATAAAAACTGCTGACTAGGAATAATCGTATCCTAAATTACAAAAAAATTAATTGTTTGGAAAATCAGTCATAATGTGATATCATGAGCATACGATATCAGTTTTGAGGTCAATGAGTTATGTTGGATTCAGGGTGATGAGATATTAACTTTAGTGTTAGTTTTGAGAAGTTTCAAACACTTTGAATTTTTTTCTATTTACTGATCCCTGGATCATTCCACCCCACTAGAAGCTTTTCAACCTCCAAAAGCTCATTTTCAGTCAAAAATAAGATGAAGGTATAGTTCCCTCTCCTTTCCAATCTCAATCCATTTTGATTTTCTTGTTTTTTTCATTTTTAGCTCTTCATGAAGGTAATTCACTTTCCTTTGTTTTGGAGTCCTTGTCTTTATTTCAAAGATGATATCTTGCTACAATTTTCCAAGATATTCAGAAAATAAAACTTCTCTTGAAGGAATTTTAACATTGAATCATTGATCTTCAATCAAAGTAGAATTAATCATTTTCAAGTTCACTTCAACTTCAACACTATAGTCATAATCAATGCTTATCAGTTCTAGATTTCACTTGGCTTGACTCTTTACCAAATGTGATCTCCATCACCATGCACCATCCTTCCTCAAATCCAAAACATTATGAAACCCACAAAAATATGTCTTAGATACAATTTCGTCTTTTTCAAATAGCTTTTTCATTTTCGTTTTGACCCTTGCATTCTCTAGCACTCGCATCTTATTCATACCAATGTTCAACAAGGATGCATCCTGCTGCAATTTCCCTTCATATTGGTTTCCTCTTTTAGGAGGAAACATGTTAGAGTCTTTAAATATCTTATCACATGGATTAAAAACCTCATTGAAATCATATTTCAAACTTGATTCATATCTTTGAAAGGATTTACATTCCTCAACATCTTTGTTCTTGAACATTAACCATGCAAAATTCTGACTAGCATTAACAATCCTCTTCATTTGTCCATTATTTGCAAGAGATAAACTAAATTTCTTGCTATGTGATCTAACAATGTACTCATTCCCATTTTTAAACAAATGATATTTATTCTCATGGTGATGAAAAATGGCTCTCCTATCATACACATAGCGGCTTCCCAAAACAATGCCACATATATCAAGCAGAACTACATCAAGATCTACCTTATCAAGGAAGTTTGAAGTAATGGAAAATCTAGGTATGCATTTCCTTGTCACTTGAAATTTTTCATTCTCACATTCCCAACCTAAAGGATAACGTTTATGATGAGGAATGGTTTCTAAATTCAATTTCTTGACAATGTCTTCTGAAATGATGTTTTCTTGTGATCAACTATCAAACAATGTATCTATCTTGGTATGTTTTGAAATAAATATAATGTGGAAAAGCTCTATTTTTGTTTTTTCATATTGAGTTTCATTGAGACTATTTGAAGAAACTAGTATTGATACTATGTGGAGCTATTTTTGAAGGGGTTGAAGTAGAATATGACGATGGTGAAAATGAAGGTGAGGAGAAAGGTGGAGTTAAAGGTTGTTTATCATCATTTCCTCCATTCCCTTTTGAAGGCTTGTCTCCATTTCCTCCATCCCCCTTTGGAGGATTGGAGATCTCACCTTGCAACCTTGAATTCCTATCCTCATAAATAACTTTCACCATCCCATTCATGTCAAAGAATTATTTCCTGAAGGCCTTCTCATCGTCAGTCATATTTTCAGGCTCTCCTTCATGTGCCATGAACGATGATGCCTTTTGGTGAAACTTGTTGTGGAGATTGTGGCAAATGTGCTCTCCTTGAACTAGCTTGAGGAATTGCTCCCACAATTTTTCCTTCTCATATTTTGGGCTTCAACCTTGCAAGCATCAGAAAACACTTGCAAAAAAATTAAACCCTCAAAAAAACCAAATAACAAAAGCTCTGATACTGACCTGATCTGTATAAGAAAACTTGAAGATTTTTGATGAAATTTGCAAGTGAAACTTTTAGGGTTTTTTAATGAAATTATGTAAGTTATATTAACACATAAATGATGATTTTAAACTCAGTTTTATAGAAAAAAAAATAGAGACAAAAGTACCATAACATAAACACAAGATAACAAATGATGAAGGACTTCACCTCTCCTGGACTACATCTCCTGTTCCAGCTTCCAATGTTGGGCCTCTTTCATTATACTAAAAAATATGTGTTTATATAAACTTTTAGTGCTCAGAATGAAAAAATATTGTCTCCAAGGGCTCCAAAACAGTAAAAAGCCCCTAGATGGGCTCCTTTTGCACTGAAAAGGTCAAAAAATGACTGATTTATGCTCTAGAAAAATTTATATACAACCTGTCCTCTAGCTTTTGAGTTAAAACTTCATGCTGAAACTTTTGAACCATGAGCCACCATATATTTTAACCATAAGGTGTTGAACGGTGGTGGTTGCAATGTGTCATATGGTTTGGGGTTGATTTACCATCAGTTAAACTATTGAACTCTAGTGGTTGGTTGATACGTGGTGTTGGGGCCAGGGTTAACCCTGCACCCCTGGGTGCTTGACCTGCAGTCCCATGGGTTGGGTGGACCAGGGGCAAAAGGTTAACCCTTGGGCCGACCCCCAATTTATATTCCAATAAAATTTAAATTTGACTCACCTACTATGATTTATGAGGAACACATGCGATGCAGTGGTGGAGCACTATGTTGCCACCGTAGAGATTTTGATTCCCATGGAGACCGTGTATGGCCATATGAAAATTTTTATACAGCAAAATGAGGCCACATGCTAACCGACAATTGGACCACGTGGCTCTCCCTTATAGGACCAAATCAACGGAAGATAAACTAATAGAATTGCACCATTGAAAACCAATCACCAGAGGACACTTGTGAGTAAATCACTGACCCAAATTTATATAGTTAATCTGCCCAGTCACATGCTGAGTCAACACATGGACTCCTGACTTGGGGTACCTACCACCCAAATTAAAAAAAAATAGTTGTTTGGAAAATTGGTGAGAACGTGATAACATGAGCATATGCTACCAGTTTCGAGTGAAATGAGTTGCATTGGATTTAGGGTGATGAGATCTTCACTTTGGCGCTAGTTTGGAGCACTTTGGAACACTTTTAATTTTGTGCATTTTACTGATCCTCTGGATCATTCAACTGGGGTTTTATTTTTCCTGTTAGCCACACCATTATGGTGAGAAGTATGTGAAATTATGCACTATTTTTAATCCTATTCTCCTTGTAGTGTATGATTAAATTGGCTAATGTGTATTCTCTTACTTGAATTGATCTAAGGATCTTGTTTTGATCCATGCTTTTAGAGTCTTTGAAATATTCAAACACACCATTTATATTTATTTTGAAATTAATCCATATAAATATTGTTTTATCATGATTGAAGATAAGAAAAAAAAAAGTCCCCCCCTAATTGATTTGATTTGTATTGGTCTAATATTTTTCTTTTATATTTTCTTATAGAAATCTCATTCCTATGCTTTTTTCCTAAGTGTAAGAAAATTACATTTAGTATGTTTTTTTGAGGTAATAAAGCCTAGGAATGATCAAATTTCCTTTTCTTCCTTTGTCTTTTAATGACAAATTTGTGCTCACGACTGTAAAATATATCAAGGGAAGGGACTTATTATAGCCTTAATACAACCTCGGAAGTTAGGAAGGCTGGTATGATTTAAATATAATCAGTTTCTAAAGACCTCTCAAAATCCTTTGGAGTCTTTTCTAAATATTAAGAAGTGCCAGGAGGCTTCTTTTTTACAAGAGTCTCAAAATCTTCAGTCGTTGTACCTTTAATAAGCTTATTAAATTGTTCCCATATATAATCAAGTTTAGTATTAGTCAAAAGGTCTTCAGGATGAGAAGAAGAAGAGGCAATTGTTTCTTTCGGCTAAGAAGCTGAAGTAGACTGTGTAGGATCAACTACTACCTTATCACCGTGAATTATTTATTCCATAGAAACACTTAATGAATCTAGAGGTACATTATGTAATCTAGAAGCTTTGTACTATGTGAACTGGACCATTTGCTGAGGAGACAGGTTCTTCTCTGCTTTCTTTATAACCATTGAATAAGTAGGCATTTTTTTCAAATAAATCATCAAATATGTCAAACTAATGGAAGAACTATCTAATGGTTGATTTTTTTGAAATTTTATTGACAGTTTTATGAGGATCATACTATATATTAGGCATGGTTGGAAAACCAAGTTCTTCAATAGCCTTAATTTTTGGAAGAGCATGCTTGTAATTAACAAGGGAAAATATACCACACTAGAGAGGAAAAACAAGCCACATATTTTTATTAGATTCTTTCAAGACTTTAGAAATCCCATTGCCTAAAATCTCATAGGAAATATCTCTAGCTACAATCTTATTGGGAACAAATAATGGTAAAACATGAGAATTGGATGGGCTTCCAAAGACTCATAAACAATTCTTCACCAAACCAATTCCCTATTCAAATTAAATCAGTTTCAGCTTGTGAGGATAATCGAACAAAATATTTACCAAATTTAGTGAAATGAATGGGCAGAATGAATCTATGGAAAATCTTATAAATGTGAGGTAGGTATTTTATATCCCAAGGGAGGTCATGGTAAATAAGAATTGGAGTTGGGTCTTCTATGGTCCATTTAAAACCCATAGAGGGAAATTCCATAGAAAAACATAGGGCAACCATTATGTATGCACTCATATAGAAGGTGGGAATTACATTCCTAGAGACATTATGTTTTCTTCTAAAAGAACAAATATTTTTAGTTATTTTATCTGAGAGTATATTTCCCTAGCCCATGGTTAAACCCTCTAAGGTTCTGTCAATAAGTGGAGTCCATTGGTCATCAAATTTCTGAGTATTGGGTAAACCAAAAAACCTACAAATCATAGTAGTTGCTTGAAAAAGTGGAGTATCAAAAGAATCAAAAGAGTACTTATCTGATAAATCCCGATTGTGTATGTTCGAGTCTCTCCTCCATTGTATGATTGGTTCTGATGGATGGTCATGTTCCTTTATGAATTACTCGACAAATTTCTTATCATAGTTGGCACGTGGGTTGGACAACTTATACATTCTGGAAAAATATTCTCCCAAAAATGAGCCAATAATTGTTTAATTTGTAGTTACAAACTTCGTGTCAGCGATGCATAGACTCTCAATGAACAATTGAATCATATTTGTGTAAGGAATAATTTTTGACCTGGATGCAATTCTACGAAGGAAATAATTGGATAAATCATTGTAAGTAGCGTTTGAAACTGATTCAGAATCATTAACTGTTATATTCCTCTTAGTAACAACACATTGTTCTTCTTATAAGTTCTTACACATGTCTTTCCATGAGGAATTCCTAGCATCCTTTGTACAAACTGTATCAGAGAATAGTCTTGGCATTTAGTTCTTTTCCTCATCAATTTCAACTGTGGGATAATGAGGTGACTGTTGCACTCTAGTTTTCTTCTCCCCCTTACCAGATTTATACATTTTTTCACTATTATGATGGTCAGTATTAGCCTGTAGCAGAGCAAAAGAGTGACAAATAGACTTAATTCAAACAATAAATAAAAAATGATGTTCTTAATAACTATATTTGGATAAAATCAAGGAAAAATGCTTGAAAAGGATAATGTTATCGAAAACATAAATTAACCACTTTCTATAATTAAAAGGGGAGGTGTGAGTTCACTTGGGTGCATGACATATCAGCATATCAGAATGAAACATCAGGAGAATTCAATAGCGCTCTTAAAAATTACGATAAAACGAAGTTCCAAGAAAAGAAAAACCTTGATTGTAACAGTCATGAGAGAAAAGGCGAGAATTGATATCAGAGGTTTTACATTGGCGATATAATTATCAGGCATTACTAAAGTTGTGCTCCCAATATGAATTTCCAATCGTAGCATATGGATATCAGAGATATATGGTGTGAAATAATGTCGATAAATGTATCGGGGGAAAAATTTATTGATGCTTATAGGTATAAGAGGTTTCTTTAGGGGCACACTTAACATGTTATGATATTTGAGGTTCCGGTATGATAGGTGGGAGCCATAGGGCCCAAAGTTTGTTCGTATTTTATCATCATGTATACGATATGACATGTCTAGGTGGGAGCCGTGGGGCTCACATGTTACGATATGACTGCTTTCTTGTATTTTATCATCATGTACATAAATGAGTGATGAGTTAACATATGATAAATAAATATTTTTTTGTTTGGTTTGGTAAGTGTAGGGGCTGTGGATGCAAAGTTTGCGATCTGGAACCAGTGTTCATACATGGTATGGATCGCAGGAATTCTAGTAGGTGGCGGTCAAGTGTCGGGACAGGGCCAATCATGAAGTGTTAACGTGCCCGTAGGTACAAGCACATACATATTTTTGGGATGTACGAGATGCTCCTTCGATGCCTCTGGTAAAGGAAGCTACAGTAATGGTATCCAAGGCATGCATGCTCAGTTGTACTCTCTCTGGAAAGTCTCCTACAAATCTTGTTGAATATACTCTGAATGGGGGCAATAGTCAAGATTTCTATGACATCTCTGTAATTGATGTTTTCAATGTGCCTCTCTCTATAATTCCCTCTGACGATAGGTGCTATGCACCCACTTGCAAAATGGACCAGTTCCCTGATGCCTACCTATATCCCAGTGATAATACTAAAACCCATGCTTTCCCTTCTGGTGTTAATTATAACATTTAGTTCTGCCCTTGATCAGAACATAAAATCCATCCCTTCTTATAACAGTGAATTCTCTAGTGTTCCTTACATAAATTCCATACTGAATTCTCTGTTCCTTACATAAATTCCATGGATAGTAAATCGAATTCTATTTAGTATCATATTTATAATAAGAATATTACAATGTTCATGGTAGTATCATATTTATAATAAAAATACCATTGTGTGCATGGTTGCAAGCAGTTATATCATATAAAAAGGAAGTTCTATGTTGTAAAACCCAAAGACTGTTGAAAGTGTTAATTATTTTTATAATATTTTTGCTATTTCTAATATGTCAAGGTGTATATGGATCCATTTTTATTAATAAGTCATTTTGAGCCTTATTTTCAATTAATTATTATTAACTTATTTTTTTATTAAAAATGAAAATTTATTTTCCATTTATATAATAAACTATTCTATTTATAATAATAATTATATTACATTCACACATAAATTTGACAATGTAAGAAAAAAATAAGACAATTTACAATCACATATTTTATTTATATTCAAAGTTCTAAACATTTTTAGTGGATACATGTAATTTAAAATCAGAATAATATATAATTATATTCATAATTATAAAATTTTAATTACTTGGAAAATTGTCCGCAATAATTACATAAGAAATGTTTTTCCGACGTCATTAGAACCATATAATGTAGTTCATTGTCCGAACAAGATGGAGAATGAGACCTTGGCATACTATTAAATAGAGAGAGAATGAGCTCTTGGCATACCATTAAATAGATAGAGTGGTTAGAATATAACATTTAGTTTTGAATAAAGAAATATTATTTATTAATAAAATTATTTTAGAATGTTAAATCTGAATGTTACAATAAAACAATTTTTTGAATTAAATAAATAATATTTTAATACAATATTAATTCAAAAACTAACCATACAAATATTTAAAATAAAATGAAAATAGAAAATAAAACTAAATTAATTATTATCTTTTGGTCAAACTTAAAAAAAAATCAAGGTCAAGACCATAATTATTATTAAAACATTGGAATTATAATAAATATATGTGAAATAAAATAAAAAATAACTAAAAATAATAATAATAAAAGAATTTTTTTTAATAATAATACATGGAAGGGACCCAACAACTGCTAATTTTCCAGCCATTGTCTCTATTCATATTACTAGGCCTCCTTGAGAAAGGACTAAATTTTGTTGTTGCTTCTAAACAAATCTCGGTTGATGATATTATTTGCGACACTGAAGATGGGATTGGAGGCTTACCTAATGTCACTAAGGATATTATCTGACAAGAATGTTTTTTTGTCTTTAGAAAGGGAAAGCCCCCCAAGAACAACATTAGCAAAATTGAGTTTGATGCTCTCAAGTCTTTGAACAATAAATAGGACACAGTTGTTCTCAAAGCTCACAATGGTGGTGTTGTGTTTATATTATATGAGTATTACCGGAAAAAAATGTTGGATAACCTTTGAAAAAATAGAAGCTACAGGAAACTTAATGAGAACCCCCTCCAAGAAGATCTCCAAAAAGGGTGGCTCCTAGGCTGTTAGTGTCAGTATTTGCATACTTTCACGGGGATCAAAACACAATTGCATGTGCATCTTAGGTGTCTCATTCACGAAGAAATTTCCAATAATTCCATTAGGTCATGATATAAAATTATTCCACTTGGTGGTTGTCCTTATCCGTTTTTGTTTCTGCAAAGGTTTTCCATGATATTTCAGTGTAAATCAGTTCAAGTATGTTCATGAGGAAGAGACGGAAAGAGATTTCCAACGATATATCATGCTCCCAAATGACTCCTGGATTGGAAAATATGCCTAAGTGAATAAAAGCCCCAAAGCCTAACCGCCCTTATTTTTCATTTGGTCCCTTAAACTCTACAACCTTACCTTTTATATAATTTTCGTAGCTAGAAAAATCCCTTATTCCTTTGTAATTGCCACATCCTACAAATTCCGATGCGATCGCATCGCATTGCAAAATCTTGCTTCCAATCGCGATCGCATCACATCACAATAACTCATCGGCTCTCGATAGACTCACCTCATTGACCTTCCGATGCGGTGCGTCTAGACCGTTGATTTTATCAACGATCAACCAACCACATTCGGTGCAATCGCTCGATCGCATATAACTGCGGCATTCCCAACTTTTTGTCCCCGCTCCCATGACTTTCTCCGATGCGATTGACTCACCAGATATGATCACGATTACGTTTTTCCACCCAGTCGATACGCCTCCAGGTCGGACGTTTCCCCGCCTCTCGCCGCATCGCGATCGGCATTTCTAACACTTTTCTCCCACTCCCTCCTCCTGTAGATTTGCGATTGCGATTCCTCCGGGTCCACCATGAAGCCTTTCTCATTCCAAAGGAAAAGAGGTTTTCCTATGAAAAGTGCAAATTTTTCATTTTTTGTTTTTATAAGAATTTTTCTCCCATTGTCCCCGCTCATCCTTCCCTTCGCATCGCCTGTTAGCAACAACCAATCCCGCGAGTGCATTACCCGCGCTCCTACGTGCAATGCCATCGCCATAATATTTCATTTCCCCTAGCACTTAAGCCCACTTCCTCCTCCTATAGATACGTTGATCGCATATTGCCCATCGCAATCGGTGATTCCCATAATTTTTCCGCTTTGCTCCCCTTCTTATTAGATTTGCGATTGCGATTCTCCTTGGGTCCCACCTAAAAATTGTTGCTCTTTTCAAAGGAAAATGGGCTTTTCCTAGTGTTAAACCATTTTTCATTTTTTTTATAAGAACTTCTCTTAAATCGCACATCGCACATCGCGTTTCTCCCACTTCATATGTTATGGCCACTCCCTTCCGCGCAATTTACGATTTGCGTTACTGCGATTTCCCCATAAAGCCCATTTCCCCTATACACTATCACATCGCAAGCTTCCAATCACATTGCTTCATTATGTGATACACCCCCATTTCGATTTGCGATTTGCGATCGCAATTTGGGCTTACCATCCTTTCCTTTCACTCTTTTCCAATGAAAAAAGGGTCTTTTCCTCATTAAAACAAAAATTGATTTCGGTGGTTTCAAGAATTATTTTTTGGCAAAGAGTTTTCTTCAAAGTGAAAAAGTGGTGATGTAAAACACGAAATTTTGACCTTTTTCGAGCGGCGATTAAAAAGGGATCTACTCTGATTTCTTACTTTCATTCATTGGGTGTAACATCAAATCCTCCAGGATGGTCAAAATGATTTGTTGCTCCTTCTTTTCGGGGGCATATGGTTGGTTTATTTCCTATGTTCGGATTTTGGTTTAAAATTTCTTTAGAAACAACCCCTCCTTCTTGTGGATCTACTCCCCTCCAAATTCTTTGTCTATTTAATGTAATTTCTAAGTTATTTGTAAAGGGGGAATAAAGTGTGGAATAAGTTGGAAATACTTTGAGGACACTCTTGTGCTCCATTTGTAACAGTTTGGTAGGGAATTAATAAAGAAATGCAACAATGATTTATGGGATCACTGTGGTATGGATTTTAACCTTGTTCTTTCCTTTGTGATCATACATTGGTGTTATTTTTGTCATTCATTCATTCATATTTACGGATTTGAATGCTTTCAATATAGATAGGTAGAATCCATTGTATAATGATACGCAGCCAGGAAATCCAATCAATACTTTATGTTCTGTTTGTTTAAAAGGATCCATCTCCTATGCCCTTTTCGGCTTCTCACCGATCTTACACATAACATCATTATTAAATACAAATTTGCTAAAATTCTTGGCTACCTTGCCCCCATAGAATACTGTATCTATTTGATTTAATTCCCTAGATTCAAACTTCCCAACCCCATCATTCCATACAACCACGAAGATTTATACAAACATTTCGAGAAATATACCTAGCCTAAAATATTTTTACATTATATTTCATTGAATATCTTTCACGGAAGAGCCCTCTCGACCTTGTAGGGCTAGCTACAAGAAGTGAGTGTGGTTGAAGTTACCACTGATTTTCCTTCCTTCGAGCGTGAGGTTCAAATTAGGTGCTGAAAGAACTTCATGGCAACCATGCGGGAGAAAATATCATATCCTCCCTCGGCAAAGAATGGCCAGTATCATATATAAATGTTGACGGTGAACAACATTGGATACATATGATTTGGATCATTCACCTGGTGACTCCATTCTTTGGAAATATCCGGAAAATCAACACTTCATGGTGACACCACTCTGCCGGGGAAGAACAATAGCTTTAATATTTTCAAGATGGAAAGTGTTGCGAAGGTATGCTCCCATGGTAGGGATCACATTCCGAGTTTCCCAAACAAAATGCCTAAAGTAGATTAGAAAAGACTGCCTATGTTTAAAAATGTGAAAGGTAATGATCTTTGCTCTTGATTTGGTGAGATTTCACATGCATGTGCATAAATTAAATATTGATTTTCCTGAAGATTGCTTGATGAAGATGTTCATGTCTACTCTGGAAGATGAAGCTTGATCTTGGTATGAAAGTTTGCCACCTTTGTATTTATTGTTTAAAATATTTTCACGTTATTCTTTGAAAGGTACAAAGAATTTGGTCCATCTTTAATATTAGTGCAGAATTGTTGTAAACATGTTAATAGTTTTATTGAAAATATTGAGAATTTTTATGGAGATGATGAATTCATGGACGAAGAAATCATGGAGGCCCTGTATGAAAATCCATTTTAATGACATACGAAATCTTAGGGGATACTTATCAAGGTGTTGAGGTGAAGATCTTTATACGAGTTGAAAATGATGGAAGACAAGTTTTTATTTCGAGATCGATTGATACGAAAGATGGTATGCGGGAAAATGATGTTCCAATCTCAAATAGTGATAAAGTCAAACCATATCTAGAGTTAAAATGTGATGATGAAGAGTATGTTGTTCTAGATCCCATGAGAGAGGATTATATTGTTGGGGTCACCTCAAATGAAGAAAGAAGAGTTATAGACCTAAGTGTTCTCATCCCCTGCTCCGAGCCAAAGTCTTCACGAGGAGGTAATCCATTCCCTCTATGAAAAACAAGATGAGATCTTTGTTCAAGTAAGTGAAAAATTTCATTTGGATGAATGTGGTAGATGATAGGAATGTCAATTTTGGGTTTCAAAAACCATCTGAAGTTTCTTCTCTTATGATTGATGAATGTGATAAGAAACATGACAATCGTTGTTATATCATATGAATATGATCAACAATATATTCGGACTACGAGAAGACCGAGCATTCGAAGCGCCACTTAGATTCCTCTTTCTATTTCTCATTCTTTGAAATGTTTTTCAAGGAAATGCTCACCTACTTGTTCAAAAATTTTTGAAGACCGGGGAACACACTCTTCTTGAGGTACATTATGAAGAGAGGTGGAATCAAGAGAAAGACACCTTGTTTCTTCTATATCGACGGAGAGTAAATCTTCATATTTTTTAGGATCTAGTGGAAAATATATTGCCGGTCGATGAGTATGAAGTTAATTGTTGCGGTATTCAGTGATGAAGGAATCATGGTCAACTATGTTTTTGGATACTTGATTCTGATATCTGGTTGTCCGGAGGTTCGATCGGGAGAATCAATCAAGGAGGAATTTTCTTGATTGGTTACACAGCAGCATCTTGATATCGCATGATGGTACATTTGCTTTCAAGAAACATAGGTGGTTGTCATCAGGATTTGAAACCCTCAAGTCTTGTTCATGTACGCATCAAACTTCCAATTTTAAGTTTTGTCTTAGTTAGCTTTGAACTCACCTTTGGGTTAGTTTTTGAGTCAAGTTTTTTAAATTATTCGAGTTTCGTTTTATTTATTGACTCCATCGCCCAATGGATAAGGCTACTTAGTCTACGGTGTTCTTGGCACCTCCAAAAAGCTACCATCCCTATTGGAGCCAATGCTGGTGTTATTATTTACATACTTCCACTAGGGATCAAAACACATTGCATGTGCATATTAGGTGTCCCATTCGAAGAAATTTTCAGTCATTCCATTAGGTCGTGATATAAAATTATTCCACTTGGTGCTTGTCCTTGTCGGGTTTGTGTTTCAAAGGTGTTTTCCACGGTATTTTTAGTGTAAAATCATGTTCCAAGTATGTTCATCGGAAGGAGCCGGAAAGAGATTTCCAACGATATATCATGCTCCCAAAGCGACTCTGGATTGGAAAATATGCCTAAGTGAATAAACCCCCAAAAGCCTAACCACTGCCCTTCTTTTCATTTGGTCCCTTAAACTCTAAAACCTTTGCCTTTTATATAATTTTCAGCCTTTAAAGAAAAATTCCTTATTTCTTTGTAATTTCCGCATCCTACAAATTTCGATGCGATCGCGTTGCATCGCAAAGTCCTACTTCCAATCTGATCGCATCGCATCACAATAACTCATCGGCTCCCGGTCGAGTCACCTCGGCCCGACCTTCCGATGCGATTGCGTCTAGACCATTGATTTTATCAATGATCCAACGACCACGATGAGTTGCAATCGCCCGATCGCATTACAACTTCGTAGCATTCCCAACCTTTGTCCCCGCTCCCGCAGCTTTCCGTCTACGATTGACTCCCACCGATACACTCCGATTACATTTTACATTGTCGATCTACCCCCTCCGATTGGATGGTTCCGCCCTCTCGCCACATCGCAATCGACATTTCCCACAACACTTTTCTCCCCTCCCTCCTCCAGCGGTGCCCCAAGTTACGATTCCTCTCGGTCCCACCACGAAGCCTTTCCCATGCCGTTCCAAAGGAAAAGGGGTTTTCCCTTGAAAGTGAAAATTTTCATTTTTAGTTTTATAAAGTTTTCTCCATCGTCCACCACTCATCCTTCATCCCATCGTGCGATCGCAACCGTGTCCCCACGGTCATTACCTCGCTCGCTCCATTTCTCCGATGCGATGCCACCATGTAATACAATATTTCATTTCCCCCGGCACTTAAACTTGCTTCTACTCCCCAACGATGCGATTGATTGCATGTCAGCCCATCGCAATCGACGATTCCAATAATGTTTAAACCCACTCCCCTTCTTATTGCGATTTGCGATTGTGATTCTCCCCAGGTCCAACCCTAAAGACTTCCACTCTTTTCAAGGAAAATGGGCTTTTCCATGTGTTAAACCATTTTCATTTTTTATAAGAACTTCTCTTCCATCGCACATCGCACATCGCGCGTTTTTCTCCTCGCTATGTTATGGCCACTCCTTAGTTTGCGATTTCCGATTTGCGTTGCGATTTCCCCCATAAAACTGTTTCCCCTATACACTATCACATCACAAGTTTCCAATCGCATCGCTCCCATTTATGTGATACACCCCCACCCCTTTCGATTTGCGATCGTGATTTGGGCCTACCATCCTTTCCTTTAGCTCTTTTTCAATGAGAAAAGGGTCTTTTCCCTCATTAAAACAACAAATTCAATTTTCGGTGGTTTCAAAGGCATTTTTTGGCAAAAAGGTTTTCTTCAAAGAGTAAAGCCGGGGAGCTGATATTAATAAACAGAGTTTTGCCTTTTCAACAGTTAAAGGGATCTTCTCTGATTTCTTACTTTCATTCGTTGGGTGTAATAGTAAATCCTCCAGGATGGTCCAAATGATTTGTTGCTCCTTCTCGGGGGCATATAGTTTGGTTTATTTCCTATGTTGGAATTTTAGTTTCAGACTCTTGAAACAACCCTCCTTCTATGGATCTACTCCACTCAAATTTTTGTCTATTTAATGTAATTTCTAAGTCATTTGTAAAGGGGGGAATAAAGTGTGGAATAAGTTGCAAATCTTTTGAGGATGCTCTATGCTCCATTTGAGTTTGGCATGGAATTAATAAAGAAATGCGCCGGTTATGGGATCCACAATGGTATGGTTTAGCACTATTCTTTCCTTTATGATCATTTGTTAATTGTTATGTTTTCCATTCATTCATTCATATTTTTGGTTGAATGCTTTGAGATAGATGGGTAGAATCCATTGTATAATGCTCTACCTTGAAATCATTCAATACTTTATGTTTTCTATTGTTTGAAAAGGATCCATCTCCTATGCCCTTTTCAACTTCTCACCATTCATACACATCCATCATTATTAAAATCAGTTGTTAAGAATTTTACTTTTATGCCCCATAGAATACCTTCATCTCGATTTAATTCCCGATTCAAGCTGCCCAACCCCATTGTTCTATACAACCACGAAGATTTATACAAGTATTCGAGCACTATCCTAGCCTAAAATATTTTGTTGTTATATTTTATTGAATATCTTTCACAAGAGAGCCCTCTCTCTTGACCCTGTAGAAGACTATCTACAAGGATGAGCGTGGTTTGAAGTTACCACGATTTTCCTTCCTTGACTGAGGTTCAAATTAGGTCTTAACACTAGCTATAAAATCTAGTAACATTGTTAGCTCCTTTTTAAAATTATAAACCGGGGAAAAATTACACTTTCGACATATGATTTGACAAATATAATTATTTCATTGAATTCCTATTTTGAAAGGACCCAAATCGACCAAAATATCTTCAAATTTGGATAAAGAAAATATATTTTTGAGGTCAAGACCATACATGTGCAAATGTTAAGGTCGGCCACATCATCATGTAGGCTCATGAAGCTCAATGGACATGTATCTTCACCCTCTTTGCAACTTGTATAAGTAATAGGGACCTCCATTCTCATTTGGCACTTCATCAACTCAACATGTTCTTCTCTCCCTCATTTGATTGAGTACGTACACCTTATTGGGCATCTATTTTCCTCACGATTTATTATGGAAGAAAAGGATGAATTTTAGGATGAATTTCGGGGCCAAATTTAATATTTGTTTCATGGTTTGACCATCATTAACCAAGGGGTATTTGACCAATTTGTCTTTGCAATTTTTGTGGAAAAATTTCTTTTTTCCAAGTTGCATTGTTTGAGCTTTAAAGCCGAGATTAGGTTGGCTTCTTGACTAGGCTGACCACATATTCCGACCAAGTTTGACGAGTAGTTTTATTGATTATTTTAGGATGAATTTTTACTAGCAAGAAAGTTAGTTTGACTTGTTTTGGTGAGCTACATTAAGGACTACTTATTCATGCATTAACCAACGTTGAATTTCTGGTTAGGGAAGAATTTGACTATTGTTGACTACGGATTTAATAGGGTGGCTTTGACTATAATTTGGCAATTAAATTTTGAGTTTTGTACTCTCTCTCTACCTTAACATTTTATATAATAACAAGAATATCGATCAATTTTTTCTCACCATATTGGTATTTTTCCATGGCATTCCCTAAATTCTAATGTTCTCTTGTCTTCATTTCTCTTATGCATTTATTGTTTTATGTTCTATGTACAATTACGCTCCAACGTAATTAATGGTTAATTTTATTTATATTGTAGAATTGTCATTGGGCCATGTAAACGAAATTACAACAATCATTGCAAATGTAGAAGAAACCATTGTTAGCTATAATTAACATGGTATCGGGGCCCACATGAAAACAAAGCCCGAAGAGACAAATCAATCACTAGGAGATTTGTTTGACAATACTATTGGAAAAGTGTCCATGCCATCTACATCTTATTTCAAGACTAGCACAAGCTCATTGAAAAATATGACTATCATGCATGGAATATGACATTGTATCGGTGTTGGAGGAGCATGAAGTATTGGACTATGTGTAGGGAAAACTATTAGAGCCTCCTTGAAATGCACCAAATAGTACTACGATGAAGTATATAAAATGTGAGGTCAAAGAGAGGAAATTAACATTGACTCCATTCAAATGCATTTGGTTGCCTATATTTATGACCTAGGAACATCGAGAGATGTATGATAATTTGTTTGGGATGTTCAAAATGGATGATGCAAATCATATTATCTTTCTCAATAACAAGATGAAGGATATCAAGATGGATAAAGGGGAATCTATTCAATCCTACTTCATGAGAACAACGCAAATAAGAAATGACCTTTTATCTATTGGATAAGTTATTGTTGGTAGAGACCTCACTTTCATTGCACTTGGAGGTCTTTCGGGACCATGGGATGTCTTTTCACCACCATTCTCAACAATGGTAGGATACACAGGTTTGATGAGTTATTGGCTACATGCACTCAAGAGGAAATAAGAATTATGGAGAGATAAGCCCTCTAATGGAAATGGAACTACTACTTTCTCTACTCATGCAAAAAAGGAAGAATAATGTTGGTCAAGGAGAGGTTCAAGGATCTAAAAATGGATTCATGGAAGGAAGAAAATGAAGGTGCTACAATTTCAACAGGTTCGTACGATGTTAGAGAGTGTCCTCACAAGAAGAATACTCCAATGGATGATGAC
The DNA here is from genome assembly GCA_034641835.2 of Pinus albicaulis. Lineage (NCBI taxonomy): Eukaryota > Viridiplantae > Streptophyta > Pinopsida > Pinales > Pinaceae > Pinus > Pinus albicaulis. The sequence goes on from CM076577.1 coordinate 1,294,142,794, forward strand.
AACAACAACCACAATAATTTCAAAGGAAATGGAAATCAAAGGAACAACAGGTTCAACAACAAAGGAAAGAGGAATTCTCTCACTGCTTGGAATGGAAATGGTTGACCTCCTAAGACGAAATGAAATGCCAATTATGATGAAAGTAATGTTGTAAAAAAACAGAATCATTTTTATCTTATTTCCACTATATGTACTGCCTCTCCTTCGGATACATTGTATCATTGGTTGATTGATGGTGGAGCCTCAAGTCACTTCACTGGATACAAAGAGGCCCTATAAAACATGGTTGAACATAAGACTAATATAGAGATCATACATGGAGATAATTCCACCTGCCCTGTGAAAGAGATAGGTATTTTCACTCTTCACTTGGATCAAGGTAAAACCATACATCTACAATAAGTGTTTTATGTGCTGATTTGAAGAAGGACTTGGACACTACAAGGGAAAGACCCTCTAGTAGAGGTTATAAAGGAGGTTTCTAGTGTTATAAAATTGGCCAAAATGGTCAAAAAACATTTTCTACAACATCCGTTTTCAATAACGGAGGTTTTACGAGGTCTTCTAACGGAATTTAAACACAACTAAAAAAAAATTGGTGGTCATAGGTTGTTCACAGATGTTTTTCTCATCAATTCAAGTGTGAAATCAGTGCATTTTACCATGTATGCACATCAGTGTGTAAAAATGCAAAACCTTTGGGATAAAATAAATTTCGGACACCCGAGGGCATTTAGTAAAGTCTCGATGCATGTCACAGTAAGACACATTGGGTCGATGGAAGGTGCATGCACCGGGGCGTCAAGGTGTAAAGCTATGACGGGTCGTCTAGTTGCTAAAATGCATCGATACGGTAAGTTATAAATGAATCGGCGCATTAAAGGAAAAGCGTGCGGCACATGCAGTACCTATTGGGACCGCCGAGATGGTATTCATCGATAAAGCGCAGCGAGCATTCCAATTGGTAATTGTGTTTTTGCGGTGCCATAGGTCATGAGAAACACACTTGTGCACAGTATCATTCCACAAATGCACCGAGTCCACAATAGCTAACAGGGTGTTCATTTTGTATTTTAGAAACATCGACTTTTGTGAAAGTGCAATTATTGTGATTTTTAAAATTCATTATTCATCAAAAGTCGCCACATATCTTATAACGGTATTCATTGCAATGAAATTTTTATTAGTGAATTTGAATGTGATGTTTGTATTAATTTGTTATATCATCGCATCATATTCTACATCTCTTCATTATAATATTAGTCGGTGGTGTTAACATTTCGCAACAAAAATGGAGAACACAATAGAATAAATTAAAACGTATATATATATATATATATATATATATATATATATATATATATATATATATTTATATATATATATATATGAATAAGACACTCTTTTTCATACAAAAGGAATGATTATTGGTATCACTTTGTCTTTCAATTGGGACGCTATTTCCATTACATTAAACAAAATGTCTCATTTCATAGAAAAATATTTCAAAATATACTGCGCCTTGCTTTGATATCCAAACATATTGCTCATCACTCTTGATCGACTGTTGTCACTACTCAAGTTACTTCATGAATTGGCCTATTTGGAGGAATGTTTTGTTTATTGTATTGATTATTTTCTTCTTCTTCAAGTTCCATATACAAATATAAAATTAAAGTGTAATGAGTGTATATACGTTGGTGAGAATAATGGAAATTGCAATATTAAATAATATCATCAATGTAAATCAAAAATAAATGTATTGTAGCAAGAATTGACTCATGAACTATACACATTATTTCAAAACCAAATTTCATGCCATCTTTCAGCAATTTATTTGTTAGTAGCAGTTCCATACTTTGTTTCCTACAAGTTTTATACCCCATAAAAATCATATATTTAATATAAAATATCTTTTTTTTATTAATTATAGATGGGACAAAGTAAAATAAGATATATGCTTGCAAATTCCACAATTAATTTTTGATACGCTTCTAACATACACTTTGACAACCCATATTTAACTTAATGTCAATCAATTCTTCTAATAGTTCTTTTTGTATATTACTTTCTGTTAAAGGCGACTGATATTCGATAATGTGTTTGTAAGACAACAAAATGCTCTAAAATGAAATCTAGTTAAGTTATTATAAGTAAGTAACAATTACTCCTAAACATGAGTATCAACCCTTTTCTTCCTTGCCATCTTTATTTATGTGTTGAATGGGTTCCATTTTTCGTTTCTTTTATGAGAAAATACTTGAAAATTACTATTTAATGCTAAATTGTTTATTTAATGTACCTAATAGAAAAATTAAATGATTACATATTACATTTGAAGCACATTGTTGTTGATATGAATCTCGTGAGATGCAAGTATGTCCATTTATTTGACCATATCCTTGTACACCTTTTTGGACATTCCCTCTTGGCATATTTACGATACCGGCTCATTCATCCTTTGAGATTTTCATAATCTTCACAGATAATATATATGACAATAAACTATTTAATTTTTTATATTTATTTATGAAAATCAAGTATAAAAGTGATATTTATAAATGATTGCTTTCTAGTAATATATATACATATAATTCTAGAAAAAAATTTAAGGAATATTACTTTTTCATTTTGTGTGGTTGTATGTTCTTGGTATTAAAAGTCGACATGTCTCATTGACCAATTCTCACGGAAACTCATCTTGTAGTTTAAATAAAATTTGTTTTCTAGGAATCGTGCCAGTTTTGTATTGTAAGTTGAAATAACGTCTATACATTCGTTTAACTAGATCCCTCAAAGTTTTGTAAAAGTTTTTCCCCCTTTCATTAACCTCAACACTACTCCAGTGATCTAAGGAGAAATTCATTTTCATTTGCATGTTCTATTTTTTTAACGATCCCTGTAACTTCAATTAAATGCGAGGGAAGCTGTATGTAATTTCAATTAAATAAATTAGGAGTCTGTAATTTAAATTAAATGTTAATCTTCTTGTCACTATTTGTTTACAATTACTTGCTAATCTTCTTGTCACTATTTGTTTACAATTCCGTGCTAATCTTCTTGTTACTGTTTGTTTGCAGAAGCCATTGATATTGGTGCTAATCTTCTTGTTAATGTTTTGCTTGCTTACGAATCGTTTCACACATTGATATTGGTGTTCCAATCTTCGTTTCACGAGATTGATATTATTATTGGTGTTCTAATCTTAGTTTCTATAGATATATATAATATACCATTGATAGATAGATTGATTGTCGACAACTCCAGTTTCCTAAATTACAAGCTTTTGTCTTCAAAATTACTCCACACTCAACTTAATTTTTTTGATCTAGTTTATAAAGTCTAGTCTACTTTTTCGGCTCTCACATGAGAGATCACCGGTTTTGGTTCATGTCCCGAGCGTTAGCGAGTGGAATTTATTTGTCAAACCTTTCACGACATACGGCAGCGTTTCTTTCTTGTTTGTATTCTGTAGTCAGTTGTTGGATATTCATGACGTGTTTGTCGTATTAAGGGGACGTTGTGTTTGTGCCCAAAAAAAGAAATGGCATATTTACTATTTCAATTAGAAATTTGAATATAAATGCATTATATTTACTATATGAAAGAGAAATTTGAATACGCGTTACAATGAGCCTAGCATTGAGGAAAATATCAAAACCTCACCAAAAAGGAAAAAGGAAAAAAGAGGGGTTATAAAGCCCAATTACGCATATCATAAAAAGAAGATTTGTCATACGGGATCTTCTAACAAAAACTTGGATCCGGATCTTATTTATTGGAAAAGCCAAAAATGAAACGACCGGTTATCGTATCAATCTGCTGATTTTTAGCCACTTGCCGTGGCCGAGTCTCCTCATTGGGTGTTAATCATACAAACATCGATAGTGGCGGGTGATAGTCATATAAGCATCGACGGTGGCCTGGTGTTAATCATACAAACATACGAGTGGCCAGAGAGTTGGGACTATGCTTCTTCCTCCTAACCTTTAGTCTACGAGACGTGTTGAAAAAGAAACTTTCACCCGAAATTCTCTCTCGGCTCCTTAGCTCCTTTTTCCTTGGAAAGAACTTTCCAAGATTGGGAGAAAAAAGCTTCTATTTGAAATTCTCTCTCGGCTCCTTAGCTCCTTTTCCTTGAAAAGAACTTTCGAATTGGGAAAGGGTCAAATTTTGGAGATTTACTTTCTTGTTGATCTACTCAATGACTATATTCAAATCTCTTAGAACTGAATATACGACTCCTTTTCTTTGTTCTAGCCCTATCGGCAATAAAAGAGAAATCAACGTTGCCGAGTTATTTGTGCCCTCTCTGAATGCTTCTTTGAAACTCGCTCCAAATATGAAATTCTTGCTTCCTTTGACTTTTGGCTCTCCTTGACACGGTCCATCAAAATGCTGCCCTCACAGATGCTTCTTTGAAACTTCGCTCCAAATATGAAACATGCCTTTTCCTTTCTGTTTGTGGGGCATTAATAAAGTCTCCTTTTATCATATCGGGGTTTCATGTCTTAACTTTTGTCTCTATTTGCAAATGTTGTTCAATTAAACATGCCTTTTCCTTTTTGTATCATTCACCGAGAGGTTTTAATCTGCCTAGCTTCACTAGTTTGCGTTGGGGGGAGTTACGAGATTTACCACTCCCTGGACCATGACGGGGTGGCGGGAAATTCATCATTATGGTTATATGGTAGTCTGTGGTCTAGACTAAGGGACAAGGAAAAGCTGATCGGGCGAGCGCGTGTGCTACCTTGAGGGATTGTTATCGTTGTACAGAGATGGAGTGAGGACGGTGATCGTCATTGGCAATTAAAGCATAATTTTCAACCGCTTGGACCCTAAAAATAATCCCTCACAGCTAAGTTAGCATCACTCGCCCGCTAGAATTCGAAAAGGTACGTTTCATTTCCAGAGGTTACCTTCTTCCAGGGCCAGGGGCTCTCGATAACCTCCTTCCAAGCCCTGAGGGCTCTCGACCCACGTTCTTGCAATTGGAGGCACCACGGCCGGATGAAGATCACTTGGAAAAAATACTAAACAGCAGTGGCATCACTCCTCTCAATCAACAAGCCAACGGTCTTGCAAATGGAGCACAACGCTTTGATGAATGAGGGATCTATAAAAAGAATAAAAAATAGCAAGAAAGAATAAAAAGAATAAAATAAAAGAATGCGGGGTTATATACTCTATCCCATCCCCTAAATTTATTTTTCATTTCACCTACGGCAATGAAGAGCATGTTCGGCGGGTAACTTGACCAACGCGAGGGTCAAGTCAATTACTTTTGAGAGAAATTTTTGATTGGCTTGTGTGGAGGATGTTTAATCTTGTCCAATTACTTTTCTAACTTAACTCCAAACATGAAGGGCGTACATTCCAGAGCTCGACATTCGACACACGATCGAATCAATTCACATGAGCTCAACGGCCAGGCACACGTGGAGCGACCGGCACATGTCAGAGTAAATTCACCAAACATGAAGGCATGTTTCGGGCACCAGTAGCCAACACATGTCAAGTCAATTCACCGAACATGAAGAAATTCTTCAAGCTCGTGACCAACAAATGTCAAGTCGATTCACCAAACGTAGAAGGCATGTTTCGGAGCTAAAAGGAACCAACACGATGTCATGGCAATTCATAGACACCTTGAAGGCTGTGTTTCGGGCTAGCCAACCAATGCCGCCAATTCACCAAACATAAGGCATGTTTCGAGCTCACCAACAAACACATGTCAAGGCCATGACATGACAAACACATGTCAAGGCAGCCACAATGCCGGGTTAAAATGGGAAGAATGTCAATGACCCTTTGGACAATTTTGGAAGGGGGAGGGGCTTAACATTTAGGGTTAAAAAACTAAAATGGAAAGTGTTGGAGCAATGCTCTATATCTTTGAAATAAAAATCATCAATATCGAACTCGGAAAGAAAAATGATTCGTTAGAAGTGGATAACACACGATTGTTTGGAAAACCAAAGAAAAATGATAATACACCCGACAAAAGGAGGAGACCTAACAAGCAGATCAAGATCAAGATTGGGTCTTGCCAAATGACAAGCCCAAGAGGACGGTGAAGCTCCATAAGCGTGGCTAGGAGTAGCGGTGCTTTCTGTTTGTTGGCCGCAAATAATAAAATTCTATCTCGAGTAGGAATAAGGAAGGGATGCTTCCAAGGGCAACCAGTGTAAGCGAATGGATGGAGGAAGAGAAGACTCGATCATTTACAAGAAACCTAAGATAGGATCCTCCATGATAGCAATCAAAAAAAAAAAAAAAACTGAAACCTAGATAGGATCCTCCATGATAGCAATCACAAAAACACAGGTCAAACTGGGAGGAAGACTCAATCTTTTACTAGTGCTTGAAGAAACCAACGTAGCAATTACAAAATGCAAAAATAAACGAGGAAAAATGATCGACAACATTGCGAGAGACTTGCAACATGCGAGCAAAGCTCCATATGCTGAAAACATAAGTTTAGGAGTTTGTGTAGGCAGATTTGGAGATAGTCATGGGCTCATCTTAGTGATCTCCCTTGTCATCGACTTTACACATTAGAGGATCCATTGAACTTGGATTCGCTCTAGATTTCGTTGCCCGGTGATTAATTTGATCAAGGGGTTTCCACACCTCTCGAGATGCAGTGCGAGGTGTTCTTCTAGTGCGAAGTGATGAATATATTCATTTTGTGACAAGGTGGATTGATGGCTTGAATTTCCATCATTAAGTTCAGCAGTCCTCCCACATTATTCCTACATGATGCTCTCTATGAATCATTCTCGATGTGAAGTTGTTGATCATATCCCCTGGGGATGCTCCAAATCTGGATGTCTTGTTGCACCGTCCTTCCTGCTCCTTACTGTTTGAGTTCCAAATTGGGGATGAGGAAGGTGACAATGGACTCCAACCTCCAGTGGTTCAAGGAAGATTCTTGATTCTATGCTTGATCGGGAGTTGAGCGGAGAAACTGTGATCTTCCAAATGTTTGGCTCGGCAATACTTCATGCATTCCAATTGTGGTTCATGGAAGATTCTTGATTCCTTAATTGATCGGGGTTGAAACGGAAAACGATCTTCCAAATGTTTGGCTTGGCAATATTTCATGCATTCCAATGTCACAATTGATTGATTTTGTTACCTTGAAAGAAGGGGCCCAAGACCAAGGTTACGAAATTCTCATTCATTTTGCTAGTGGGTTTGGATGATGTTCAAAGTGTCATCTTCCTTTGCCCAAAACGAGTTTGTGGAGAGGAGAAAATTGCGAAACAAGGTAACCATAGTTTTCCTAGTTTTAAAGACCGTGTGTGGTTGTTTAAAATTGCGAAACGAGGTAACCATAGTTTTCCTAGTTTTAAAATGAGCCATTGTGGTTGTCTTGAAACTGAGGTAACCATAGTTTTTCCTAGTTTTAAAATGAGCCATTGGCAGTGTGTGCGAAACGGGGTAACCATAGTTTTTCCTAGTTTTAAAATGAGCCATTGGTGTGTAGAAAACGGGAGGTAACCATAGTTTTAAAAGGAGCCATTGGCAATTTGTGCGAGAAGCGAGGTAACCATAGTTTTAAAAGGAGCCATTGTGACGGTTTTGAACGGTGAACGTGGGTGCAACGGGACTCGGACCAACGGGTAAGTTGCGAGAAAAACGGGACTTGTAGGTAGATCTTTGTGGTTTTAATTGTTATTGTTGTAAGCAACATCCATTGGAGGTTGCAACACACCCAAGCATTGTAAATTCCATTACGAGAATAGCTAATAAAATAAAAATGAAAACTAGTTGTGTTTATTTCTTTCTATTATTATTCCTTGAACACATGCACGTGCTTGAGTTTGTGTCGCCTTGAACTTCCCGATCAGGCGAACTATGCGTAGTGCTCTGTGGCGAGAGCTATCTTTGTTCAATCCTCGTACCACCAAATAGATTCATAGCCTGAGAACATCTAAATCATTACCCATCTAAATGAAATTCACATTCTTTTCTTTTGCCCAAAATGAGTTCGTAATTAAATATATATATATATATATAACGCACCACTGCCTCTCCATAAAAAATCATTCTTTTCTTTTGCCCAAAATGAGTTCGGCAATCCTGTGTATATATATATATATATATAACGCACCTGCACTCTCATAATCAATCCCTAATGCCTTACCCTCTTCGCAACATCATCTCATTGACTATTTTGTCCTCTTCGCAACATCATCTAATTGACAATGAAAAAAAAAACTACTGAATTCTCTAGAAAGCATTACTCACCCCCATTGTCACATTTCAAAATTAAATTTCCAACGTTTCCCCTGCTATTTGCTCATGTTGTTAATGGCGACTTTGGAATATACGACATCACTTCTTCTGCACGCCTTTTTGTAAAGTAGTCAAGCCACGGTTGAAATCGTGGTGATATATATATATATATATATATCAAATTCACATCGAAAACAACTAGCAACTAGCGTGTACAACAAAATTTCGATTGACATACACATCCATCCGCATCACGACGTGATTAAAGCGTGTGAAGGCAATGCGAGATGACGAGAAATAGTAGATATTCTTTTTACGATGGTCGACGAAATTGTAGATATTCTTTTTACGATGGACCGGGGGTTTGTCTTGGGTTTGTGTGAGTCAAATACAATATGCTTGTTGTTAAAGGTTCTTGAGTTTCTCAGGTTTGTGGATGCTTTGAAGAATGAAGGCTATACTTCCACTTTGAATATATGAGGCTAACACTTGGCTTTGCCTCGTGCTTAATAGAGAAGTCGGGGGCACGACATTGAGAAAGTGCGTGAAAGACGAGACGAGGAGGGAGTTAATACTTTATCGGTGGTATATATCCTTCAGAAAGCATTTTCTTGCGTTCAAAGAATCAGTCTGTAGATCATATTGGATTTATGATTTAGCACTTTGGAATTGAGATCATGTATGATTGAGCACACTATGGATGCAAATGGTGGACCATATGTAGGATTGAGCACACTATGGAATTGAGATATAGGATTGAGCACACTATGGAATTGAGATATCTGGACCATAAAATGCTCTCTGAGGCTATTCTTGAGTTGACATCGAACGTGATGGCGAACTTACAAAAAGAAGTTGCAAACGGGAAGGGAAGAATTGGAAAATACGAAATGAGCGGCAGTTATATATAGGGTTGCGAGGGTTGCACTTGCGTGGTAAACAAACACCATACTGCAACGGGAATTGGGAACCATATGTAGGATTGAGCACACTATGGAATTGAGATATAGGATTGAGCACACTATGGAATTGGGATATACGGACCATAAAATGCTCTGATTCAACTGTAGGTTGACATCGAACGTGATGGTGAACTTACAAAAGAAGCTGCAAACGGGAAGGGAAAGATTGGAAAATACAGAAAATGAGCGACAATTATATATGGGGTTGGGGTTGCACTTGCGTGGTAAACAAAACACCATACTGCGGGAATTGGGCGTAAACACCATCCCATACTGCTGAGTAAACAACACTATATCTTGCGCGACTAATCAAGCTGAATTATTGGCGTAAACACCATCCCATGCACAGCGGAGTAAACAACACTATGAATGAGTGAAGAAATGTCTGGGATTCAATCAACAAACCCTCCATCAATTTATTTGTTCAATCCATTAAACCCTTCATCAATTTTGTTTCTTTCGTCTTTGTGGGGTGCGCCGAGGCTAGTCTTTGTAGTGCAACGCATAGCGACGCCCAAGGCTTAAAATAGGCTCTTGAGTGGGACACTCCTAGAAAAATACATTTAATATCATGTGGTTCTATGAACCACGTATCGAGATATATTAGGCGGTAAAACGAGATACTACACTTGATCTTAGCCAAAGGCGAGAAAGGTATGTTTTCCTCTTTTCTTTCTACCCTTTTCTACTCCTCTTCCTCTTTTCCATTCCACCCACTCATGCATGTGGTATAAAATCATTTCTATTCTTAATTACCACTTACCATTTAAATAGACATGCTCTTTTAACATCAAACTTATGTTTTCAATATTCTCACCATTTTCACCTTCTTTACACCACCTTATATCCATCTTACTTTCGGATCGAGAATTTGGGGTCAAATCTCTTTTCACTCTAAAGAGGTTTGCCATCTCAAGAGATTTGATATGGATGTAGGCTAGTTATAATTAAAATTATCTAGAAAGTACAAATATAAACTCTATAGTTTTTTATATATAGATAAAACTAACTAGATATTAGAATATTATCTAATATTTAAAAATATGAAACTTCATTTATATATACATACAGATGAATGCAATATCAAAATAATAATTAAATTTAATTATATGAGAAAGAATCACTAAAGATTTATTTTTATTTTTATTTTTTTCCCTTTCCGTGTTATCTTAAGCTTGTGGTGGATATTTATCACAACACAATAGTTTGTATATTAATATAAACCAAAAAATTACACTATATAAAAATCCTTCGATGTGATGTTTAGCAGCGTTGGACATAATCAACGAAGATCATTGCTTACCCATTCCTTGAAGTCAAATTCAGCTAGATGTGTCTTAACTTAGTCAAATTCAATCAACAACCTACATGTTACGTTGGCCTTTCCATATTTAATCACCCACGGTGTTAACCATATATCGTACCTATTGATCATGTTCTAATTGTTGACTATGATACAATATAGTGTGTTTCGTTGTCTTTGAGAAGGCATAATGAGTTTACTACCAAGTCGACATAAAAACATATGTTATTATTGATGTGTTGAAAGATTAATCCATTGAGACGTTTACCTTAACTATTTGTGAAGAGTATATCATGATTTGATTTTGCCTATTCGGGAAGTATATCATGACCTAATTTTCTTTACATGGCAATGCATGCATTTTCTTTCTTCCTTAATTCACCATTCAAGACAAAACTAATGCTCTCATAAACTAAACTAGCAAAAAAATTAAGGCTATCCACATATTAATTCAGTTCTTTGATTATAACAATGAATATATTCGTTGCTTCACTCGCGCATAAACAGAGTCGAAGTTTTAACTATCTCGCACATAAGGCTAGTCAAAGTTTAAGCTGCTGCCGATATGCAACACTTCGCAACTCCACGCGTGAGCAATTTTCACATACGCGCGGTTTAAAAAATGTGTTGTTTACAATATTCTTCAGCTCTACGGAAGGAAAACCGATTTTATTTGAAGAGACCTACAAAAGCCCATTGTGATTGGTTTACATGAGAGAGAGAAGGCCATGAATTCCAGGTTTAAGAACACCTTTCGGCGCCCCTCTGGGAGGTAAATACGATCTGTGAAATAGCACTCGACGCCTGGCAAGAAACGCATCTCACCGTGGATCTCGAGAAGTTAGAAGCTACGACGGCTCCCCTGTGGAGGAACACGGAAACGGCGGATCGATGTCCCCCAATAGGACGCTCTGCTCTCCATCGACGAAGAGAGACCCGCGTAAGCTCATCGGCCTCCCACGGCAGCGTCATCTTGCCTTTGGATTTCCTTTAAGAACGACGCCGGGGCCTCAAATTCAACCTCGGCGGGCGCGGCCCAGGGAGGACTCGACCGAGAGGAGAGCTCGGAGAGGATTCGATCTTTATCTCCATCCTATGTGGTTCTATTCCATTAATATTAACATGTTGAATTCGTATTGATATCATCTATAAAATTAACATATTAGTATAAATTCATCATATTAATAGAGCCTCGATTTAGAAAATGTTTACGATTAACGCATCTCCCCTATACTAGTATGAGAGTGGCTCTCGGCGCAAATCACCCTCCTCATGCTACCCAATGGTTTGGGTGGTTAAGTTTCCTCGTTCACTCCTTTATGGAAACATCCGATGCGCATAGAAGAATGAAAAATTGGTACATTTCTTTCATAAACTCAACGGAGTGAGTGGCGATGAACACGTGCCTGATCAGAGAGAGTTCTGTGACTCAGTGACCATATAACCCATTAATTCTAATCATATGAGAATATGGGATGCGCGATGCCGTATGAGGCTTTCGTTTCGGAAGAAGCTAGCGACAAACAAAATTATATAATTTCGGACTCTGGAAAAAAATCTTGATGCAATGTACGCATGACAATTCTACACTACTAACCTTGACAATTCTACGGTACAAACCTTGGATACAAAATAAGATCTGAACCAAGAATGTTTCTTCCCACCACCATAGAAAGTGGCGTTGAATATGCAAGACGAAGATAGGGAAACGATTCTTAATTAAGATGTATCAACCCTCGTATCTGAGGAAGAAGAAATTCTTACGTAGCGGGAGGACGCGTGGGGGCTCAAATGTCTGTGCTATTTGGATCACTAGGGGTGACAAAAACACCAATTTCTTTCCTACAGTTTTACGCTCACATGAGGCGGGAAAACACATGAGAAATAGGATACATTAGTATTTGTATATCTTCACTTAAGGATATACATTTGGAGGTTATCGTTTTATTAATCTATATTGGGTCGGGATGTGATGGATATTGAAAAACAACTGCAAGTCGATGGATCATATCCGGCTATGTTTGATGAGGAGGAAATAGAATATGGGGAGGTCAATCTCCATCGAGGAATTGAGTCTCTTTAAAATCGATTGGCAAGAATAAAAGCCCGAGCAGGGTGAGTACAGTTGGAAATTTTCTTATATTTGTGGATATTATCGGGTGGATTACTTCTTTTAGTCGAGGAGTTGAGAATAACTTTCTTCACATATCTTGTTAAACTCTATTCTACAGTCATCACGTTGATTGGAAAAGGTCTGGACCTGATTTCTTTATAGGACTATCGACCCATATCATGCAATAACATTGTATAAGGAAATGATCTCTAAGATCATTGCTAGCAGAATTAAAGGTTGCCACTGACAAAACATTTTGCGGCTGAATCAGGTCGGGTTTCTTAAAAATCGTCAAATCTAGAATTGTGACCATAGCCCGGGGAATGTTTAGATTCTATCAAAACCAAGAAAAAACGATGCCTTATTATTGAAAGCTGGACCTTCACAAGGCATATGATTGTGTTGAATGGGAGTTTTGCGTTCGGTGCTTCAAAGATTGTCCTCTCTAGATTGGTGATTGAGTGGATTATGGCTTGTATAATTGATCCGGATTTATGCGGGGACGAATACAAATATAGCAGTAAATACAAAGATGCAACGGAAGTATAACTTCATTTAATTAATAGCAAATGACCGAAATATGCTTACGGATGAGAATGAAAATAAACTCGCCGGGGCAACTGGTAGCTTATCTGCGAGAAGAGATGTGGCGGGCAGAGCCTACGGGCGTGTTACAATGAGGCTCGAAGGCCTATTTATTGAGAAACAATGGAAAACCCTAGACATACAAAAACATAACCTAGGAGATGAAACGCCGGCCTTGTGCCACGCGAGGGCAGCCAGTACTTCAATTTCCGGTCGTAACTTTAGCATACTATCTCGTTTGTGCACATGATACCTTGTTAGAAAGATGTGTCAGGGACTACAAGCGCGACCATGAATATGGAAGATCTTCGACTCATATTCGTGGGACCTTTCATGCCCAAAAAGCGTGGATTTAAGGCCCTCAAAGCGACTCTGAGTTCGGGACTGAAAAAGCACTCAAAATAGCAAGCGTGCTACGGTTAAGGAAAAAAGAAGAACAATGGTGGGGGTCGAGTGGAATGAGCAGTGGCCACCAATATCACCTGGATCAATAACTCTTGCAAATTAGTTGGATGATGTCCTCGTGATAGGAAGATTTACGGTATGAATGGCATGTATTGAAAAATATCATTTTCACTTTTGGTGATGCCTGGTCCCATACACGAAGCGAAATCTAAATCTCGGTTGATTTCTTAGTCTCGGGCGGACGTAACGTTTTAGACAACACGTTTATTTGATGTTAGAAGGTTTCATTCGACGAAGGGTTTAAGTATATGGTTTGACCCTTTCACCTAATAATTATGGTAAGGATTAGGGTTGAGCAGCTGAAAATTTGAGCATAGGTTGTTATCTGACGCGGTTCCTTATAGGTCACTTACAATTGGCGGGGGCCAGTTATAGTGCACGGTTTTGCGGGGAGTATTGTAGTTTTGTTGGATTTGCATCTGTATCTAATGCCCAAATACATCATCGGGAGGATTAAATCATTATAACTAAGCTCATTTAGGCTTTCTAAAGATGGTTACAAAACTCACTGTTCGCTTGGAGGATAACACCTCGCTAAGGAGGGATGGGGATTTGGGGAATCATGGATATTGAAAAATCCATTTGGGTTTTATTGGATGAAGAGTCGTGGTGTTCTTTAAATGGTGTTGGTATCGGCAATGAATCCATTAAGGATAAGTATCTAAAAAAACTAGCATTTGGTAACTTGGAGTAAGGATGGGGCTCGTGTCACAGGTGTTGTCTCATATATTTGGCGGAGCAAGATGAAAACTAAACATTGGCTCCTCGGGAGCTTAAAATCGCAGATTGGGTCTGGTTATGGGGTGGAGATCGGTCTAGATCCCACCTGTGGTTTTGTCGGTGCTCATATATTAACTTTCCAACTCTTTTGACATCTTCACAATCTGGGGATTCATTACATTAATCAACTACAGGTCCCAACCGACCCTTTTATATTGCATCCTATGTGGCCTGGTTCGTGGTACCTTGGTTTATCTAGAACACTCGTTGTCGCTTGGGACATATATGTGTAAAATATTAATATGGTCGGGATCTTTTCAATTGATTGTGAGGATATATATTTGTGGGATGGAAATACATCGCAGGGACATGTATCGGCTGAGGAAACATATTTGCACATCACACCAACGTCTCCATTTTCGATGTCTAAAAGATGGTTCAAAAAGATATGGAGCTGGAACATTCCATTAAAGCTCAAATTCTTTGGCTGTTTAGCTTGGAATAACGACATTTTGACTAGGGGAAATACTTTTCAGAGGGGATTTTGTGGTCCTGTCAGATGCACGTTGTGAAAATCAGACCTAGAAGATGTGGCACATTTTTTAAAAATGTCCATTCGCAGTGTCTATCTCGTTTGGTGTGATGCATATTTTAAACATTTTTTATGATTGGAACTCATGTGCATTGGAACTATCCTTGCAAGAATGGATGTATGAATGTAAAGAATGTCGTTATTTTCCTCTGTTTATCATCCGGGTCATTTGGAGATGCCAGAATTCATTAGTTTTTGAGGGTCGGGTTCATAATATTAATATTATCTGCTAAAAACATGTTGCTTATTTCAGAGAATCCGGGCATGTTCTTGACAATGCCTCTCGGAGACACACACAACTCAGAAATATCGGTGGTTGTTTTCCGGCTCGGTTTTTGGATGGCGCTGCGAAGAATAACATATGTGGGTGTGGCGCGCACATGATTATCAGTCCTGGTATACATTATCATTTATGTTGGCATGGGGGTGAAGGTTCCAATGCCCGTGCATAGATTATTGCGTTATGGGGATTATTATATTATGCTAAGAGGCTCTCTATAGAGACTTTGGAGGTATTTGGAGATTCTGAGGTGACTATTAAGTGGGTAAGGAAGCAACCTTCTTTCAATCCTCCATTAATGACAAGTTAATTACAAAGAATTCAGAGGATGGATGCACTTTTTAAGGGGGTGAAATTCTCTCATATATACAGGGAGTGGAATAGAATTGTAGCTGCACTGTCTTAGGAGGGACATTCCCAATTAGCTGTGGATACCTTATACTCGGCCTTCGTAGAAAACACATTTCAGGGATCCGGAAAGATCTACTTCACATAAGCTGATCATTTTCACGATGTGGATATATTTGTTTTTCTTTAGAGTTGTTTTATATGGCTTTATATTGTAATGTTGTACGAGTGAAATTTTTTGGGAAAATGTGTATTTTCAAACATATCTAGTTTAGATATGTGATTGGTACATATTTCTGTGGATTAGGACGTACACAGGAAATGGCAGACTCTTGACACATGCTATATGTAAACAACCTTATCTTAATATAAAGTTGTTGGTTTTTTCCTTTTTCAAAAAAAAAACACATCCAAATGCATCCTAATTTGTCATGTCACGTGCAATGATGGTTTGGAATATGACATGGCTAACATCAGGACCACACCAACAAACCGTAAGCAAATTTGAATCTCTTCGAGAACAAAACACATTGTAGGAAGTTCCTAAGGTTTCATTATGACATCAATTTGTTTATGGATGCACTTCGCCAATAAAATGTTGAGCTTTCATTGTCAAACGATTCCTGAGAATCTCTTGTTTTGTTGAAGAAGAAATTAGTCAAGGCTCTTACTCTAAGAATTCATGATTGGAACAAGTTTTTTAGTGCACAATTCGATGCCACGGATGGTTTTGTTTGTGCTATCCTAGATCGAAGCAAGGAGGGAAACATTGACATCCATATCGTTGTGTCAATAAAAAAATGAATAAGGTAGAAAGCAAGTATTTTATGATGCATACGAGTGGCCTTTGAATGACACTCTCTCTGTATGAGTTATAACATTACTATTCGTAAAAAGCGAAATGTATCATGATCTCTCGTACAGCCATTTCCAATAATCGAGTTTCAATTGTGTCAAAGACATGTAATTCTCACCTCAAGCTAGACCACTTGCTAATAATCAACACGAGAGAAGAACCAACAGTATAGATGATGGCATTCCATATGCACATGAATTTGAAGTCAAAGATTCCGTGGAGGATATAGTGTAGATATCATTATTTCGTGATAGCCAAGTATCCTTAGAAATGCAATAACGCAAGAAATGTGCATCGTTTTGAAGGTTGTTTTCTACACATTGACTCATGGACACTTGATCAATTGGGACAAAATGATACCTTAAGGAGATGTGTCCCTGGTCATGAAAGTTGGACATTAACGAAGGTGCACATGTTCAGGTTTTGGGTGGACATTACTAGACTCGCGTAACTTTCTCGTATGAGTTCCGATTGAGGAAATTCTTGTGCCATTGGAAAACTATTGGCATATATATTATGGAATATGGACACATGGTAAGGCCAAGAACCCAAAAGTTGTTCGTTTAAGGCATCAAAATGGCTTCAGGATTTTTTGACTCGAAATTTTATGAATCAGGACCACCTGTAAAAATGGTCATGTGAGTTGAGTCCTCTAGTTTTCCCACTCTGAAAGCATCAAGATGGATAAAAAATAATATAATGAGCCAAACCAGATCACTCATGTAATAGTGTGGTAGCCTAATCTACACAAATACTACATACCTTATTTTTTTCCAAGGAGACTTCATAGGGAAACCTAAAGGATGCATCCTCACATTTTTAATATACTTCCTTAGTAACCTTGTTGGCATAGACCATTGCACGTAGCCCAAGGGGATTCACATTGAGCACATGTTGGCACAAAACTCCCCAAATTCCCAACAAAATTTGTGACAACCGATTGAGCTAATACCCTCGGTTACAACGACTATAGATCTTGTATAGGTACTTGGCATAAGTCTTAGGAAGTGGGGAGATCTCTATAGAGATATGAGACCCCATTATAACCCCTTCTTCCATAGCCACCATTTGGGATGTGGGCAATAGATTTTTTTTGATCCATTTTTTATGAGAGGACAATGATTGGAGCGAGACATGTACAAGCAAAACTTTGACATGAACAAAGAGGGTAGAAATGGAATGAATTTGGGAATATATCACAAAGACGACAAGGGGTTTATTTACGAGAATATCATTGTAATGCTTTGATGCCCCTTGTTAATAATAAGTTATCAAGGGACCCACTTTTAAGTCATACCATTATGATATAAATGCAAGAATTCATCATTCAACATATAAAGAGGTGTCTTTGTCACCCTTAGGCCAACGGAGTAGCATGGGTTCTTTCAAAGAGATTGATGAATAAACCAATTTGAAATTCAAAGGATCAGAGGGATAAATAGGATGACAAAGACTTGAGATCAACGATATGGGAAAACCTACAAAAGAGCAACAGCATATCCCATTTAAAATTACGTTCAGATTTGAAGGAAAAGTTTAATGTATTCACAGTTTTCGACACCAAAAAGATACACGCGCGCTTATACTTGACACGATGAAGCCACAGAAGACATACCAATGTATATTATGACTCACAACATGCATTCCAATGTATAGAAAAGCAAAAGAAGCACCTGGGAACTTCAACGTTACCATCGTATATAAAGAAGTAAAGTACTGTTGAATGAGACTTTGCACCAATATATGACAGTAAAACTAAGTGCAAGATGAGAAAATTGGAAATCACTAGAATTGGAACTTACACTGTCAGCGTCATCGTAGCTGATTTCCTCGTCGAACTAGAAACACCTATTCGCCTTCTTCGAGCGACGTTATTCAGCTCGTCGCTTCATTCCATTTTGAGCCAAAACCAAATTGTCCCGCAGCGTGTGGAGAATGGATTCTTTCGTGTGAAGCGTGAACTCAACTTCGTGTAGCTAGGTGTGCTTGGTAATTACGAAGCCACTTCTAGGAGTTTTTGGCCACAGGCTGCCGTATATGGCGTCATTTTGGCAGCATCATGATAAGAGGTATTACGCCAAGGCTTCTTTAAGGGGCAGCCATTATGTTCATCGGTGTTTCCTTTTCGAGGCAAACATCTCAAATAAGTTTCCATGCACTTATTGACCACCTCTATCCAGCGGTCAATTTTGGCAATGAGGATCGGTGCTCATTTTCAATTGAGTACCCTAAAGTTTAAATGAATCCGGCCTGAAATTGTAGGTGAGTGCAAAATCTCGATTCAACACAACATAAAGTGGGATGGCGTGCATCTTAAACTTGGGGTCCATGGAAAGAGGGGTAACGACAGGTGTAAATGGGTGTGATGGGGTACAAAAGCGAGCACATTTGCAAACGCGGTCGACGGACACCATGGTGACATATTGGTTGTCTGCTTTCAGGAGGTCCACTGTGAGTTCCATGGAAATGTCGTTCTTGATGGTGGTTCATATTACTAGTGGCGGTGATACTTCTTCACCATCTTGCCCTCGTTCCTTTAACAGGCGCCGCATGTAGGTATAAAAGCCTAGATGTGTGTTTATATTCCTTCCCACAAGAAAGGGTGCAAAGTTGATCCGTAGGTACGTTGAAAGCCAAAGTGCCCGTGGTAGGAGATGAACACAACTCCTGTAAGACGAGCATTGTTTTAAAGCACAACTTTGAATGAGAAGAATGCACTGTATATGCTTCAAGGTATCTTGTTTTCGTGTGTAGCCGTTAGGGGGATTTGGATTCTCCTAAAGCATTTGGATGAACTGAATCGCCTTGTCAATATCCGACCATTCTTGACAAGCTTTGACGAGACATGCAGTAATCGTAAGGATACAAAAAGAGAGACCTTTCGCTGTATTTCCGCAATAAAGTGTATGCACGATACTGTTGTACATGATATCATAATGCATATTAGTGACCCATTTGTTTTTCCCCAAGGATGATAACCTATCGTCTAGAAAATGCTTCAAACTTTGACGATTATCTCAATTTGGAAGCACCTCCAAATAATACATGGGCACCAAGTCTCGACTACACGAAAGATGGCCATCGTCTCTTTTCTCATAGGTGGACTTTCCCAAGATTCTGTCAACTGCATCGGCATAGCTCACATTCCAAGACAAAAGTCTTAATGGAATTGGGCACTACTACAGTGAGTGCATTGTACATGGCTTCCTTTAAATCTGAAAAGGCCCACTCGACATCGTCAATCCATACCAAAGGAACTTGTTTTTAAAGGAAAAAAGGCCTACTCGACAACATTGTTCAAAAGTTACCAACATATTACACGTAGCCCCAACAATTATTGCACACATGGGCGCATATCCACAATGGTCATAACAAGCAGTGGCCAAGGTTTGAACCTTCACGAAAGCCATGTTACCTACCCACATTCACTAACGGATATCAACAATGACGATAATAATAGGGATGGAATTAACGAATTGAGAGTGTACCTTGTTACCTACCTCAACAACATCGTTCCATACAAAAGGCACTTGTTTTTAAAGTTGAAAATTCCCACTCGAGAACATCGATCCAAAGTTACCGACAATATCTTAAACGTAGCCCCAACAATGATTGCGTACATGGACGCATATCCACAATGGTAAGAACAAGCAGTGAGAAAGGTTTGAACCTGAATGAAGGCCATGTTACGTACCTACTTTCACTAACAGATATCAACAACGACGGTGATAAGAGGGATGAAATTAACGAATTGAGAGTGCACCATGTTACCTACCCACTTTCACTAACGGATATGAACACAACGAGAATAATACGGATGAAATTAACAAATTGAGCGTGAATATTAAGAAGAAGAAGAATGTAAGGATGAAATTAACAAAGTGAGCGTGAATATCATCAACAACAACAAGAATGTTATAAGGATGGAATTAACAAATAGGGG
Source organism: Pinus albicaulis (assembly GCA_034641835.2). NCBI lineage: Eukaryota > Viridiplantae > Streptophyta > Pinopsida > Pinales > Pinaceae > Pinus > Pinus albicaulis. The sequence continues at coordinate 1,294,163,205 of CM076577.1, forward strand.
GTGAATATGATCAACAACAAGTATAATATAAGGATGAAATTAACAAATAGAGCGTGAATATCAACAAAACGAAAAATAATAATATAAGGATGAAATTATCAACAACAACAATAAGGAAGAAATTCTTCAACAACAAAAACAATAATAATAAGGTAGAAATTCTTCAACAACAAAAACAATAATAATAAGGTAGAAATTAACAACGACAATAATAAGGACGAAATTAACAAATTGAGTGTGAATGTTAACAACAACGGCAAAGCAATATAGTGTGTGTGTGTTTTACTGATGATTAAGTACATTGTATGGTATGGTGACATATCCTAAAGAATATTCAAAAGTGGGGATGGAAGTAACTAAAGGAAATGGTATAGAGGGGCAAGATGGGAATGTTGGAAACATACTTCTACTGGCTAACAACGATGATCAAGAAGGCTCTTGGTTGCCTCTAAAGACCACCTATCACATTGGGAGGGGTTTACCAGCATCTCCAGAATGAGGGAGATGGGCAATGCACATATTTGTAGAAGTAAATGGCAAATATGCTTCTCACAATTTCCACACAAAAACCAGTTAAAATATTATTAAATCAAGATGATGTCCGCATCAATTAAATAATTAGCAAACATCAGAATTTCAATGAATGCTAGAATTATTAAATCAAGACATGTCTGTAATTTCAATTAAATATCTAGTTAGCCTGTGAATTCTAGATTAAATGCGAGGGAAGTCTATAATTTCAATTAAATAAATTAGCACTGTAATTTAAATTTAAATGCGAGGCGATTACGTGCTAATCTTCTTGTCACTATTTGTTTACAATTACTTTCTAATCTTCTTGTCACTATTTGTTTACAATTCCGTGCTAATATTCTTGTTACTGTTTGTTTGCAGAAGCCATTGATATTGGTGCTAATCTTCTTGTTAATGTTTTGCTTGCTTGTAGATCGTTTCACACATTGATATTGGTGTTCCAATCTTCGTTTCACAGATTGATATTATTATTGGTGTTCATAGATATATATAATATACCATTGATAGATAGATTGATTGTCGACAACTCCAGTTTCCTAAATTACAAGCTTTTGTCTTCAAAATTACTCCACACTCAACTTAATTTTTTGATCCCGTTTATAAAGTCTAGTCTACTTTTTCGGCTCTCACATGAGAGATCCTGGTTTGGTTCATGTCCCAGCAGTAGCAGTGGAATTTATTTGTCAAACCTTTTCACAGCATACGGCAAGCGTTTCTTTCTTGTTTGTATTCTTGTAGTCAACTGTTGGATATTCATGACGTGTTTGTCGTATTAAGGGGACGTTGTGTTTGTGCTTTAAAAAAGAAATGGCATATTTACTATTTCAATTAGAAATTTGAATATAAATCGTATATTTACTATATGAAAGAGAAATTTGAATACGCGTTACAATGAGCCTAGCATTGAGGAAAATATCAAAACCTCACCAAAAAGGAAAAAGGAAAAAAGAGGGGGTTATAAAGCCCAATTACTGCATATACATAAAAAGAAGATTTGTCATACAGGATCTTCTAACAAAAACTTGGATCCAGATCTTCGATGTGGAAAAGCCAAAAAAATGAAACAGCCCAGATTTATCAGCATCTGTCCTGCAGTTTTTACCCACTTGCAGTGGCCAGTCTCCTCATTGGGTGTTAATCATACAAACATCTGATAGTGGCAGGGTGATAGTCATATAAGCATCTGACAGTGGCCTGGTGTTAATCATACAAGCATCTGAGAGTGACCGAGAGTTGGGACTATGCTTCTTCCTCCTAACTAGTCTACAGACGTGTTGAAAAGAAACTTTACTGAAATTCTCTCTCAGCTCCTTAGCTCCTTTTCCTTGGAAAGAACTTTCCAAGATTGGGGAAAAGAAACTTTACTGAAATTCTCTCTCAGCTCCTTAGCTCCTTTTCCTTGAAAAGAACTTTCCAAGATTGGGGAAAGGGTCAAATTTTGGAGATTTACTTTACTGTTGATCTACTCAATGACTATATTCAAATCTCTTAGAATTTGAATATGCAGACTCCTTTTTCCTGTTTCTAGCCCTATCAGCAATAAAAGAGAAATCAACGTTGCCCAGTTATTTGTGCCCTCTCTGAATGCTTCTTTGAAACTCGCTCCAAATATGAAATTCTTGCTGCCCCAGCTTTTGTGGCTCTCCTTGACACGGTCCATCAAAATGTGCCCTCTGAATGCTTCTTTGAAACTCGCTCCAAATATGAAACATGCCTTTTCCTTTCATTTGTGGGGCATTAATAAAATTATCCTTTTATCATATCAGGGGTTTCATGTCTTAACCTGTCTCTATTTGCAAATGTTGTTCAATTAAACATGCCTTTTCCTTTTTGTATCATTCACCAGAGGTTTTTAATCCTGCCTAGCTTCACTAGTTTGCGTTGGGGGGAGTTCTGAATTTACCACTCCCTGGACCCATGACGGGGGTGGCGGGAAATTTCATCATTATGGTTATATGGTAGTCTATGGTCTAGGCCTAGGGACAAGGAAAAACAATCAGGCAGAGGCGCGTGTGCTCTGCTTGAGGGATTGTTATCGTTGTACACAGATGGAGTGAGGACGGTGATCGTCATTGGCAATTAAAGCATAATTTTCAACCGCTTGGACCCTAAAAATAGTCCCTCTGAAAGCAAGTTAGCATCACTCATCGCTAGAATTCGAAAAGGTACGTTTCATTTCCAAGAGGTTACCTTCTTCCAGGCCCCGAGGGCTCTCAATAACCTCCTTCCAAGCCCCGAGGGCTCTCGACCCACGTTCTTGCAATTGGAGGCACCACGCTGAATGAGGGGATCTTGGAAAAAATACTAAACAACGAGTTGGCATCACTCCTCTCAATCAACAAGCCAACAGTCTTGCAAATGGAGGCACACTGTTGAATGAGGGGATCTATAAAAGAATAAAAAATAGCAAGAAAGAATAAAAGAATAAAAAATAAAAGAATCTGGGGTTATATACTCCTATCCCATCCCCTAAATTTATTTTCATTTCACCAAACGTGAAGGCATGTTTCGAGCTGGGTAACAACCAACGCAGGTCAAGTCAATTACTTTTGAGAGAAATTTTTGATTGAAACTGTGTGGAGGATGTTTAATCTTGTCCAATTACTTTTCACTTCGCCAAACATGAAGGCGTCTGTTTCCGAGCTCAGCAGTCGACACACGTCGAATCAATTCACATGAGCTCAACGACCGACACACGTGGAGCAGCCGGCACATGTCGAGTAAATTCACCAAACATGAAGGCATGTTTCGAGCTCAGTAGCCAACACATGTCAAGTCAATTCACCGAACATGAAGAAATTCTTCAAGCTCAGCAGCCAACAAATGTCAAGTCGATTCACCAAACGTAGAAGGCATGTTTCGAGCTAAGGAACCAACACGTGTCATGGCAATTCATAGAACATGAAGGCATGTTTCGGGCTCGCCAACCAATGCTGCCAATTCACCAAACATAAGGCATGTTTCGAGCTCACCAACAAACACATGTCAAGGCACAGCCCGCCAACAAACACATGTCAAGGCAGCCACAATGCCAGGTTAAATGGGAAGAATGTCAATGACCACTGGACAATTTTGGAAGGGGAGGGGGCTTAACATTTAGGGTTAAAAAACTAAAATGGAAAGTGTTGGAGCAATGCTCTATATCTTTGAAATAAAAATCATCAATATCGAACTCGGAAAGAGAAAAATGATTCGTTAGAAGTGGATAACACACAATTGTTTGGAAAACCAAAGAAAAATGATAATACACCCAGCAAAAGGAGGAGACCTAACAAACCGATCAAGATCAAGATTGGGTCTTGCCAAATGACAAGCCCAAGAGGACGGTGAAGCTCCCATAACTGTGGCTAGGAGTAGCAGTGCTCTGTTTGTTGGCCGCAAATAATAAAATTCTATCTCGAGTAGGAATAAGGAAGGGATGCTTCCAAGGGCCAAACAGGTGTAGCGAATGGATGGAGGAAGAGGAAGACTCGATCATTTACAAGAAACCTAGATAGAATCCTCCATGATAGCAATCAAAAAAAAAAAAAAAACTGAAACCTAGATAGGATCCTCCATGATAGCAATCACAAAAACCTGGGTCAAACAGGGAGGAAGACTCAATCTTTTACTAGTGCACTGAAGAAACCAACGTAGCAATTACAAAATACCCGCTCAAACAGGGAAAAATGATCGACAACATTGCAAGAGACTTGCAACATGCGAGCAAAGCTCCATATGCTGAAAACATAAGTTTAGGAGTTTGTGTAGACCGTTGGAGATAGTCATGGGCTCATCTTAGTGATCTCCTTGTCATCGAATTTACACATTAGAGGATCCATTGAACTTGGATTCGCTCTAGATTTCGTTGCCCAGTGATGATTAATTTGATCAAGGGGTTTCCACACCTCTCAGATGCAGGTGCAGGTGTTCTTCTAGTGCCGTGATGGATAGATTCATTTTGTGACAAGGTGGATTGATGGCTTGAATTTCCATCATTAAAGTTCCTTGATCCTCCCACATTATTCCTACATGATGCTCTCTATGAATCATTCTCGATGTGAAGTTGTTGATCATATCCCCCTGGAGGATGCTCCAAATCTGGATGTCTTGTTGCACCCGTCCTTCCTGCTCCTTACTTGTTTGAGTTCCAAATTGGGGATGAGGGAAGGTGACAATGGACTCCAACCTCCAATGGTTCAAGGAAGATTCTTGATTCCTTAACTGATCAGGGTTGAGCAGAGAACAGTCTTCCAAATGTTTGGCTCAGCAATACTTCATGCATTCCAATTGTGGTTCATGGAAGATTCTTGATTCCTTAATTGATCAGGGTTGAGCAGAGAACAGTCTTCCAAATGTTTGGCTTGGCAATATTTCATGCATTCCAATGTCACAATTGATTGATTTTTGTTACCTTGAAAGAAGGGGCCCAAGACCAAAGTTGCAAATTCTCATTCCTATTTTGCCGTCGGGTTTGGATGATGTTCAAAGTGTCATCTTCCTTTGCCCAAAACGAGTTTGTGGAGAGGAGAAAATTGCAGAAACAAGGTAACCATATTTTTTCCTAGTTTTAAAAGGAGCCATTGACAGCTGTTTAAAATTGCAGAAACAGGGTAACCATAGTTTTTCCTAGTTTTAAAATGAGCCATTGACAGCTGTGCAGAAACAGGGTAACCATAGTTTTTCCTAGTTTTAAAATGTGCCATTGACAGCTGTGCAGAAACAGGGTAACCATAGTTTTTCCTAGTTTTAAAATGAGCCATTGACAGTTGTGCAGAAACAGGGTAACCATAGTTTTAAAAGGAGCCATTGACAGCTGTGCAGAAACAGGGTAACCATAGTTTTAAAAGGAGCCATTGACAGCGGTTTTGAACAGTGAACGTGGGTGCAACGGAGACTCAGACCAACGGGTATGTTGCGAGAAAAACGGGACTTGGTCGTGCTGTGGTTTTAATTTTTATTGTTGTAACAGCAACATCCATTGGAGGTTGCAACTGCAAGCATTGTAAATTCCATTACCAGAATAGCTAATAAAATAAAAATGAAAACCCGTTGTGTTTATTTCTTTCTATTATTATTCCTTGAACACATGCACGTGCTTGAGTTTGTGTCACACTGAACTTCCCAGTGAACTGAACTATGCGTGGTGCTCTGTAGGCAGGAGCTATCTTTGTTCAATCACCCTCGCTGCACCAAATAGATTCATAGCATAGAGCATCTAAATCATTACCCATCTAAATGAAATTCACATTCTTTTCTTTTGCCCAAAATGAGTTCAGCAATCCTGTATATATATATATATATATATATAACGCACCCTGCACTCTCCATAAAAAATCAATCCCTATTCTGCCCTCTTCGCAACATCATCTCATTGACTATTTTGTCCTCTTCGCAACATCATCTAATTGACAATGAAAAAAAAAGCCCTGAATTCTCTAGAAACGTACTCACCCCCCATTGTCACATTTCAAAATTAAATTTCCAACGTTTCCCAGACTGCTGCTCATGTTGTTAATGGCGACTTTGGAATATACACGACATCACTTCTTCCTGCACGCCTTTTGTAAAGTAGTCAAGCCACAGTTGAAATCGTGGTGATATATATATATATATATATATATATATCAAATTCACATCGAAAAACAACTAGCAACTAGCGTGTACAACAAAATTTCGATTGACATACACATCCATCCCTGCATCACGACGTGATTAAAACTGTGTGAAGGCAATACTGAGATGACAGAAATAGTAGATATTCTTTTACGATGGACTGACAGAAATTGTAGATATTCTTTTAACGATGGACTGACTGTCTTGGGTTTGTGTGAGTCAAATACAATATGCTTGTTGTTAAAGGTTCTTGAGTTTCTCATTGAGTTTGTGGATGCTTTGAAGAATGAAGGCTATACTTCACTGAATATATGAGGCTAACATTTGGCTTTTCCTCCGTGCTTAATAGAGAAGTCAGGGCACAACATTGAGAAAGTGCGTGAAAAGACGAGACAAGGAGGGAGTTAATAAAACTTATCAGTGGTATATATCCACCTTCAAAGCATTTTACTGCGTTCAAAGAATCGAGTCTGTAGATCATATTGGATTTATGATTTAGCACTTTGGAATTGAGATCAGGTATGATTGAGCACACTATGGATCTGAGATAGCTGGACCATATGTAGGATTGAGCACACTATGGAATTGAGATATCTGGACCATAAAATGCTCTACAGACTGCTGCTGGGTTGACATCAGAACATGATGGTGAACTTACAAAAGAAGCTGCAAACGGGGAAGGGGAAGAATTGGAAAATACCGAAAATGAGCGACAGTTATATATAGGGTTGCAGGGTTGCACTTGCGTGGTAAACAAACACCATACCTGCGGGAATTGGGAACCATATGTAGGATTGAGCACACTATGGAATTGAGATATCTGGACCATAAAATGCTCTACAAACTGCTGCTGGGTTGACATCAGAACGTGATGGTGAACTTACAAAAGAAGCTGCAAACGGGGAAGAGGAAGAATTGGAAAATACCGAAAATGAGCGACAGTTATATATAGGGTTGCATGGTTGCACTTGCGTGGTAAACAAACACCATACCTGCGGGAATTGGGCGTAAACACCATCCCATACCTGCGAGTAAACAACACTATATCTTGCGCGACTAATCAACTGAATTATTGGGCGTAAACACCATCCCATACCTGCGGGTAAACAACACTATGAATGAGTGAAGAAATGTACAAGTTCAATCCAACAAACCCTCCATCAATTTATTTGTTCAATCCAACAAACCCTTCATCAATTTATTTCTTTCGTCTTTGTGGGGTGCGCCAGGCTAGTGCTGTAGTGCAACGCGCAAGCGACGCCCGAGAGCCCCAAAATAGCAAGCTATTGTAAGTGGGCCCTCCCCCTAGAAAAATGCATTTAATATCATGTGGTTCTATGAACCACGTATCAGATATTAAACTGATAAGAACAGATACTACACTTGATCTTAGCCAAAAGGCCGAGAAAGGTATGCTTTTCCTCTTTTCTTTCTATCCCTTTTCTACTCCTCTTCCTCTTTTCCATTCCACCCACTCATGCATGTGGTATAAAATCATTTCTATTCTTTCCATTACCACTTACAATTTAAATAGACATGCTCTTTAACATCAAACTTATGTTTTCAATATTCTCACCATTTTCACCTTCTTTACACCACCTTATATCCATCTTACTTTCGGATCAGAATTTGGGGTCAAATCTCTTTTCACTCTAAAAGAGGTTTGCATCTCAAGAGATTTGATATGGATGTAGGCTAGTTATAATTAAAATTATCTAGAAAGTACAAATATAAACTATATAGTTTTTTATATATAGATAAAACTAACTAGATATTAGAATATTATCTAATATTTAAAAATATGAAACTTCATTTATATATATATACAGATGAATGCAATATCAAAATAATAATTAAATTTAATTATATGAGAAAGAATCACTAAAGATTTATTTTTATTTTTATTTTTTTCCCTTTCCATGTTATCTTAAGCTTGTGGTGGATGTTATCACAACACAATAGTTTGTATATTAATATAAACCAAAAAATTACACTATATAAAAATCCTTCGATGTGATGTTTAACGGCGTTGGACATAATCAACGAAGATCATTGCTTACCCATTCCTTGAAATCAAATTCAGCTAGATGTGTCTTAACTTAGTCAAATTCAATCAACAACCTACATGTTACGTTGGCCTTTCCATATTTAATCACCCACGGTGTTAACCATATCGTACCTATTGATCATGTTCTAATTGTTGACTATGATACAATATAGTGTGTTTCGTTGTCTTTGAGAAGGCATAATGAGTTTACTACCAAGTCGACATAAAAACATATTTATTATTGATGTTGAAAGATTAATCCATTGAGACGTTTATATTAACTATTTGTGAAGAGTATATCATGATTTGATTTTGCCTATTCGGGAGAAGTATATCATGACCTAATTTTGCTGCAATGCATACTGTTTTTTCTTTCTTCGTTAATTCACCATTACCGAACAAAACTAATGCCTCTCATAAACTAAACTAGCAAAAAAAATTAAGGCTATCCACATATTAATTCGAGTTCTTTGATTATAACAATGAATATATTCGTTGCTTCACTCGCGTATGACAGCGGTCAAAGTTTTAACTATCTAGCACATAAGGCTAGTCAAAGTTTAAGCTCATACGATGTACAACACTCTTTCGCAACTCACAGTGAGAAATTTTCACATACGTAACGGTTTAAAAAATGTGTTGTTTACAATATTCTTCCGAAAACCCTACGGAAGTGGGTTTTGAGTGAAGAGACCCTACAAAAGCCCATTGTGATTGGTTTACGTGAGAGAGAGGGAGCCATGAATTCCGGGTTTAAGAGCACGCTCAGCGCCCCATACGGGGAGGGCGAAAATACGATCTGTGAAATAGCACTCGACGCCCATGTGACAAACGCATCTCCACCGTGGATCTCGAGAAGTTAGAGAGCACGACGCTCCCCCTGCAGGAGAACACGATAACGCGATGCGGATCGATGTCCCCGATAGGGGACGCTCCTGCTCTCCATCGACGAAGAGGGCCCGCATGCGCTCATCAACCTCCACGCGCGCGTCATCCTGCTGTGGATTTCCTTTAAGAACGACGTCGAGCTATCAAATTCAACCTCGGGCCCGGGCCGCGGCCAGGGAGGACTCGACCGAGAGGGAGCTCGAGAGGATTCGATCTTTATCTCCATCCACTATCGACGTTCTATTCCCTTAATATTAACATGTTGAATTCGTATTGATATCCTTTACATCCTATAAAATTAACATATTAGTATAAATGCATCATATTAATAGAGCCTCGATTTAGAAAATGTTTACATTTAACGTCCAACGCCTCCACATCTCCCCTATGCTTGGTATGAGGAGTGGCTCTCGGTGTAATCACCCTCCTCATGCTACCCAATGGTTTGGTTAGGTTAATTTTCCTCGTTCACTCCCTTATGAAACATCCAATGCGCATAGAAGAATGAAAAAAATTGGTACATTTCTTTCATAAAGCGACGGGGTCGGTGGCGATGTAAAACGTGCACAATATTTTAAAAGTTCCTGCTGACTCGGTCACCATATAACCCATTAATTCCGTCCATATGAGAATATGGGATGCGCGCGTCATGTAGTATGAGGCTCTCTTTCGTTTCGGAAGAAGCTAGCGACAAACAAAATTATATAATTTTTTTCGGACTGCGGAGGCAAAGGAAAATCTTGATACAATGTACGCATGACAATTCTACACTACTAACCTTTACAATTCTGACGGTACAAACCTTGGATACAAAATAAGATGCGAACCGAGAATGTTTCTTCCCCACCATAGAAAGTGGCGTTGAATATGCAAGACGAAGATAGGAAAAACGATTCTTAATTAAGATGTGTCAGCCCTCGTCTATCCAAAAGGGGAAGAAAAAGAGAAATTCTTAAGTAAGCGGGAGGACGCGTGGGGGCTCAAATACGTGCTATTTGGATCACTAGGGGGTGACAAAAACACCAATTTCTTTCACAATTTTGCGACAAACATGAGGCGGAAAACACTACATAGAAGTAAAGGATGCATCTAGTATTTGTATATCTTCACTTAAGGATCTACATTTGGAGGTTGTCGGTACTTTGGTAATGTGATGGATATTGAAAAACAAGCGCAAGTCATTCGGTCATATCAGGGCTATGTTTGATGAGGAGGAAAATGAGAATATGGGGAGAGTCAATCTCCATCGAGGAATTGGAGTACGCTTTAAAATCAATGGCAAGGGATAAAGCCCGAGACCCAGAGAGTGGTCGGTGGAAATTTTCTTATATTTTGTGGATATTATGGGGAGTTCGGTTACTTCTTTTGGGCGAGGAGTTGAGAAGAACTTGCTTCATATGTCTTTGCGTTAAACTCTACATTCATCACGTTGATTGGAAAAAGGTCTCGGCACCTGATTTCTTTATAGGACTATCGACCCATATCCTTGCGCAACTTACTTGTGTATAAAATGATCTCTAAGATCATTGCTAACAGATTGAAGGTTGCTACTGACAAAACATTTTGCGTTGAATCAATTCGGGTTTCTTAAAAATCGTCAAATCTAGGGTGGCACGGCCATAGCCCCGAGGGAATGTTTAGATTCTATCAAAACCAAGAAAAAACGATGCCTTATTATTGGCTTTGGACCTTCACAGAGGCATATGATTGTGTTGAATGGGAGTTTTTGCGTTCGGTGCTTCAAAAGATTGTCCTCTCTAGATTGGTGATTGAGTGGATTATGGCTTGTATAATTGATCCGGTTTATGCGAGGGACGCAACGGAATACAAATACTACTTAGTAAATACAAAGATGCAACGGAAATATAACTTCATTTAATTAATAGCAAATGACCCAGAAATATGCTTACGGACGAGAATGAAAAATAAACTCGCCCGGAGCTGCGTAGCTTATCTACGAGAAGAGATGTGGCGGTACGGAGCCTACGAGCTGTGTTACAATGAGGCTCGAAGGCCTATTTATTATTGAGAAACAATGGAAAACCCTAGACATACAAAAAACATAACCTAGGAGATGAAACGCCCAGTCTGTGTGCGCACCGCGAGGGGCAAATTTGGTACTTCAATTTCCCCGGGGTCGTAACTTTGGCATACTATCTCAGTTTGGCGCTTATGATACCTTGTTAGAAAGATGTGTCAGGGACTACTGACTGTGACAACGAATATGGAGTCTTCGACTCATATTCGTCGGACCTTTCATGCCCAAAAAACGTCATTTGGGGCCTTGTTGGAAGCCTAGAAAATCTGCAGCTTCCAAACATTGGGGGGAAAACCACCCGGTCGGGACCTTAAGACATGACTCCTTTTCCGTTTGGGATGGTGAAAGCTCCGTATTTGGATTTAAAGGACCGGTTTCCTTATAACTAAGTGGATTGAATTGAATGGGTGAAAATGGGACTAAATTAACGAGAAAATAAAACTATCTAAGAAACTAAACTAAATCTTTGATAAAGAAATTCTAATTTTAACCGGGTGATTATATGTGAATACAACTTAAGATTGTTTCAATCTAATAATATACCATGGAAATGTATTATTAACTAAATTGAAATATGCGAAACGAATAAAGATAACTACATTTAATAAATTAAACGATTATGTTAGTATATTGCATGTGCATCATCATATACCATTCATATGTATGTCTATAAATGATAATATTCCAATTATACTCGAGAAATGATAATATAAAAAGGAAATATTATGTAAATCAAATATATAAATGATAGCAAATTCTTCAAATGAATACCATACAACGAGAGAAAATCAACAATGAACGAGATAAAAATACCTCATTCATCTTACTGATACTGATCAAACAGAAATGTGATACTACGACCCTAGTAACTCTAGATGTAAAATTAAATCCAAAGGCACAAAAAATGCAACACTTCAAAGATAATTTAAGCACAAAAATCACCAGGATGTGATCTTTCATATAAATATAATAAGGAATGAAGTACAAAATGTTAGCTCCAAATCCCAAAAAATATTACAACTTCCGATCCCTCTCTAAATGCATGAGAGAGGATTTAAATAATAAAATTACATAACAAAAAATCCTAATACTACGCATACAATTTATCAAATTAAAAGCTGAAATGCTATTTTGAATAAAGCTGATTCATTGTTTTCTCCTTCGCTTGATGAAGCCAAGTTGCAAATGTTCAACATATCTCGGAGTCTTGGTGGACGACTCATCTCCCTGATATACTGGCTTGTCAAACATCAGGCTAGCATCGAGAAAAGATTCGGAATTAGACAATCGGCAATCGTTTGATAGGAGTTTGATGGTACATACTTGTTCGATTGTTTGAAAGCTTGATCACATGAGTCCACATACTATCCCGAGGGATATAGTTTGAAGTTTGCCGATTTGTTGACTTTTCCTTTCCATTTCTTCTCTCCATTTGTCTTGAGTTTCTTTTATCTTTGGCAAAGCTGCAGGGAACACGATCTACGGGAAATAGCAGATTAATTGAATATAAGCTGTCATTTATGAATTGCGTGAGATTATTCATTATATTTACCGGCCCTTGATATTGCTCTGTCGGATTTCATTGAATTGATGTTTCACGTACAGCAACAAGATTTCTTTGTGTTTTTTCCTCTATCCTAGGAAGATTTGCTTCTTTTTCCCTTTCTTGTATCTGCACAGGTTGAGAAACTTCAGAGAAATCTTTTCATCGGCATCATCTTTATTTCTTGTCTAAGAGTTATGATAGTTTGGATCAGAAAGATGAAGTAATCTCACAAAAGGTTAAACTGACGTGCGAGTTTTTGAGCAAAATTCAGTGCTTCTTTTGAGTCAATAATTTATTAGCCTCAAGGGCTTACGATTTGAATTCATTTAACTTTTTGGATAATCTTTAAACTTATCCAAAGTTGCTTGAAAGTCTTTTTCTTGAATCATTTTTGCCTTTTCCTCATTTTGTAGCAGACTTTCATGTAACTTAGAAATTTCTTCATTTAGCTTCTTTTGTTTGCCTAAAAGCTTTTTCATCAACCTTCTTCTTTTCTTCGACTAATTGTTTCTCCAATTCTTTAGACACCGAATGTACGATCTTGTAGTTGTTGTTGCAATTGGCTGATCATGTGCTTGATTCTCACTCTAGCTTGTTCTTCCGGTGAAGCTATGTGAAGATCTTTACGAGTTATTAGTTGAGAAACTTCTACAACTTTATCCTTTCATTGCTGGACACTATAAGCTCCTGTATCTTTGGGACAATTTCGTACAGGTCTTCAAATGGATTCATTTCATTGTTCTTATAAACAATATTCTTCAACTCCTACGATGGAGTAGAAAATATACTGCATTACTGTTTTTCTTTTCTTTCTTTGTCTTTTGACAAATGACCTTATGTTTGAGAGTATGAAAATACATCAAAGGGAGGGATCTCCTCACCTTTTAATACAATATGCACGCGTAGGATGTTGGGAATGATTTCAACATCTGCTCTGTTGTTCTTTACCGCTTTTATCCACCTGCAATCCATTTATATTGAGAAAAGCTGAGTCATATTGATTTAATAGGCGAGAAGAAATATCAAGATTAGTGGAAACCATAATCTCCTTAGTTATTTCTTTCCTTTCTCTTTATCTGTATGCTGCTGCTTAGTGCTTTTATCATCAGATCCATCCTTTTGATTATGCACACGATCATTGATATTTGTGCATTTGTCTGACGTCATTTGAGCGTGATGTTTGCTTTAGGGGCATCGGGTTTGTCAATAGTGACCACTTTTTGAGTATGTACAATCGGTAGTTGACGACAGATTGTGTAATGATTTTCTTTCAGTAAAGATGTTTCTACTAGCGTTTGGCCGGATAGCTACATACATGTACGATTTTTGGATTTGAGTTCTCGAGCTGGTCCGGACGGTACTCTCAACAATCTCACGGCTTCTAAATAAGAGAAATTTATTTATTTCCTCTGTTGAAAATTCAGACTTGACTAAGTCAAAAATACGAGAAAATTATCTAATGAAACAAACAAATCATCAAACATATGCTCGGTTCATGCATCGAAACGAGCAATTAAGCCCGAAAGCGATGGACACTCGAATGCTATCTTTTTTGGATCATATTGTCTTCGGGAATGGTTGCAAATTTACAACTTCTTATCTTGAAGACTTCGCTTTTACGCATGCTTGAAATCATTTAGAGTGAAATGATCACAATTGAGTGGGAATTGAGGCCACATTTTCTTCTTCTGTTGTTCAAAGACTTTACGGATATACCTTCAATTGTCAATTGATAAGAAACTTCTTGAGCGAGAAGTTTATGCTGGAACAAAAAGCGGAAGAACATGCGACTCCACTATACTACCAAAAACCACTGATGTAAGTAAATTTTTCCTCCCCAAACCAATCTCAGATTCCTGACACGAGGTTAACTTTAGCTTTATCGGAAATCCTAGGAGGAAGCGATTAAAAATGGTTTGAAGAAAACAAGAATGAGGAAACCATAGCGATTCTATATACAGTAGCTTGGAAATGAATCTTTAAAAGCAATTTATGATAAATATGGATTGGAAGGGGGTTATTTGAGGGAGTCATTTCCATCCAAATAAGGGAAATTCGAATTGAAACAAATAGCATCTAAAGAATATGGGCACAAAAAGAAAAAGGGGGGTAGAATTTCCGGCGAGTTTTTTTCTTGTCGCTGTTCAAGGATCACTAGTGGCCATTCTATCGAGAAAAGAATAACGACCCAATCCATAATGTCGAATTCACGGCGGCTAGGATTAATGGGACCATTTGTATAGAAAACCTAGGCGAATTATCATTGCCAAATAACCTACACATCATGGCAATGTTTGCATAGGAATATGGAGGTTGAAGGGAATCTACGGAATACATACGGATGCTTCATTTACAGGTGCTTCTGCGGGAGTTTTTCCTCCAATTTACGATAGGGTCGGATTGGACTTTGTTATCATCGACCAAAATTCTTTGATAAATTCAACTTGTTATACACCTTACATGGGTGCGAAAGGTGGTACATTGCTTTCAAGTCATACTGCTTTCGCTCGAAAGTAGAAAGGCACTCTGGATGCTTTAGAAACAAACATTTCTATCTTGTATCTTTGCAACATCGATAACCCTTCGAACTACATCATAGTAAAGGAGCATGATGCTCGTTAAATTTTGTAATTCGATGCATAAATGAATTTGCAAGTGTTCTTTCATTGATGTCGAGTCGAATGAGAACTATCCTCGTCATGGAGAGCACGATGCCTTCTCCAACGCTGTGACTTCCAGGGCCTTCTTTTTCCAATAGGTTGTAGGTTTGTGTCCCATGTCATTTTCCCAGACCTTGGCATGATGTATGTGACTAGCCTTAGCTTTATGGGCTTTTCTTTTGAGAAATCTGTAGGAGTCTCTGACAAACTTCAACGTTTGGTAGAGCAGTCTTATTTCTTCTTCACTCTCTTTGACATTTCTACGTACGCATCACAGCTTCCGCTTTGTACGTGAATGGAAGAACTTGGTGTTCTTTGGCTGCGCTAAGACAATAGACTCTCGATCGTGATCAACAAGCCACTCAAACGGAATGATTTATGAATTTATGGTTTTCATTTATTTGTTTCGTATATTGCATAAATGCTCCTTTTGGGTCACCCTTAAGTATTTAACACCAAATCATAAACCATATTCATTTGATTACGATTATTGAATGCCTTCGATACCAATAAAGATTTGGCGCTTGTGATATATTAATATATTCAACAAAAATCTTAGTAGCGCAAAATAGATGAATACGCATCGGAAGTTTTCGAATGGCAAAATGAGTATCACAATACGTTTATACGATTGATCGATTGCGATTGCGGATCTTTCAGATCTCTAATGGTAGGGGTCTACCATATTTTTTTAAAACAAATGTTACGATTTTTTCTTTTAAAAGCGTTTATTATCAAATGCACATCGGATCAGGGAGAATTTCAACTACGGCGTACAAAGAGTTTCTTAAGAAGCGTGTACGGATTAATGCGATTGCGATTGACCGCATCGCATCGGAAGTTATATTTTGCTTTGTTTTAAACTCTTAGCGATTTAAAATTTTTCCGATTGGACTAATCGCATCGGAAGATTTGAAATGGGCATATGAAATTTCTTTTTGAGAGGTTATCTCAGATTCTCGAATTGCGATTGAACTTTTAACTTTGATATGTTTTTTATGATAAGGCCTTGTATATTAGATCGGACCATAAGTTTTTGAATGTTGAATATGGAAATTTTTTTTCAAAACAATGAATTTTATTTCTAAGTGTTTTATTTCTAAAAAGAAAGGGGACCCTATTTCTAAATTTTATTTCTAAAATTTAGAAAAAGGGAGGTTGTTGTATAGTACAACAATTGTCGATTCATGAAAGAACCGATTATCTACGAAAAATAGAATGAATACTATATCTTAAGTAAGTAAAGATTTTTTAAAAGGTAAATAAAATTATCCTAGGATAATCAAAAAAATAAAATCTAACTTATGAAAAAAGAATAAAAATTATTAACAATTTCTTTCTAGTTTCTTGAGAATAAAAAACATTTTTGAGTTGTCTTAAGCTTTGATTGGTATTAATAATGAAGTAAGTGGATTTCTTCAAGCTTGGTTTTGATAATATACTCTATTGTCATAGGTATTGCCTCTGCTTTCATAAACGTTCATAGTCTCGGCGGAGTTACCTTTTAACCATTAACTATTCATTGTCCCATTCAACTAAGATTATGACTTTTTTAAAAGATAAATTCATAAGATATGTTATCTCATGTTTTTGTCTTTTATTTATTTTTTTATTTCTTTTTTAAGAGCCATTGTTACGGGTTTGGTAGCAGTTAGTTAACAATGCCATTCAATAGTTATAATTAAAGTGCAAACAAGGCGGCTACGTGATGAGACCCCTTGTCTTATATTAATAAGCCATTACCCTGTTTTGATAGGCGGTGTGGTAATGTCGGTTTATTATTTCTTATGAATATGATGAAGTCGGCTCATGATGAGACCTCTTATCTCTTAAAAAATGTTTTTCAATAATTTCTTAGAATTATATTCTAAAAAATCACAACCTAAATGAATAGGGTGAACTAGTCTTATCATAAGAATCAATGGATGACAATTTTTTGAGTTTTTTGAGTACCAAGACTTAGAATAATCTTTACTTTTATAGATAACTTCTCTCTGCTTAATAAACTTGTAATGATTTACATTTTCCTCAAGTTTTTCCAAAAAAAGATTATGCAAATAATTGGTATAATCTTTCAAAGTTTAACATCTTATTTAAAACTATCAAAAGAATATAATCATTTCTCTAAAAATTCTTATTTACACTAAAATAAATATTTATAATATTTTTTCTTAAGAATTTTTCTATCAAGTAAAGCAGATCAATTAGAGACTTATTAACAACCTTTATTTATAAAAACAATAAAAGACTTTGCAAAAAGGAATATGTACAATTTAAGAAGGGGTTACCTCCTTATGAGAAGAATTTCTTTAAGATAAGCCCATTTTACGGGAAGAGATTCTCTCTTACGTTTAGATCTTGGAGCATGAATGTATTTGAGCCTATCTTTTCAGCGATCGCGAAATGGTCCAGCCACATCTTTTGAAATTTGGTATGTTTACCCTTTTTTTCTTCATGTGCCTTATCCCATTTTAGAACAAGATCACCCAATTGACAAAATTTTTTGAAGCGGTAGAACTTGCATCGAAGAAGATTTCACAAGTTGTTGATGTTTTTCATGAACAATTCTAACTTTATCTCTCTCTTCTTCTAGTTTAAGGATTTGATCATACCTCAATTGAACGGATGAAGAAGGATTTTCTTCAATAAATTGTACCGGGGCTAATGATGGAAGAGTTAAATTTGATGGTATCCAGACTTCTTTTCCATAAACTAAATTAAAGGTGAGTTCCAGATTGAAGCTTTCTACGTAATACGATCAGCCCATAATGCGAAAGATTAAAGACTTATGCCAATTCTTTTTTGATTTTGATCGATAGTCCTTTTTAATAATCTTGATGAGATTTTTTATTAGTGGATTGACTAATCCATTACCTTGTGGGTAATAATTTGCTGAATATTTGAGTTAAAACCTCTTTTTAGCGCAAATTCTATTAAAGCTATTTCTGAGAAATAAGATGCATTATCAGAGACAAGAGCTTGAGGTACACCAAACACTGGTTATGATAAATTGATCTATGAAATCAATAATTGCATCGAAATTGGCTACCTTCGAGGGATTGCCTCTACCCATTTTGTAAAATAATCGGTTGCGATGTAAGAATGTACTTGTCTTGCTTGGAAGAATGAGGTACTATCTCACCAATAATGTCAAGTCCCCATTGTTCAAATGGTTGCTCAATATTCTCTTTGGTTGCAAAGGAAAAGTTTGGTTTCCTTTGTCTTCCACTACGAGTTTGCTTGGGTCTGCACTTTCTTACATATTCATGCGTATCTTTAAAAAGGGTAGGCCAATAATAGCCGGCCACGAATTATTTTGTGAGTATGTGGTATCACCTCCAAAATGACCTCCTGCTTTGGTCCATCATGCAACTCTGCAAAACCTTTTCGGCCCTCGAGTTTTTTCAAGACATCTCAACAAAAATTGAATCATAATTTCTTCTAAATAACACATTATCAATGATCTCATATTTATGACTTTTAATCTTAAAGCACGTTTTTTTCTTATAAGCGAGATCAGAAGGAGCATACCCATTTTTTCAAGTAATAGATGAGATCAGAATACGAGACTCGAGAATCAGATAACACTTATCGATTTGCTTGAATATCTTGATTTGAATAATCATTCTACGGTATGTTATGAGCTCACACTGCTAATAATCTGCAAAAACCTTGTCCTCTAACAATCTTAGTTGGTTTTTAATATCAACATCATATTCTTGTAAGTACATTTACTTGATTAGCTCGTTTTTTCTCCTACTTCTCTCTGAATTAATAATTGCCTCACTTCTTGAGAATGGGACAATGATTTTTGTATGAGTTTTCAAGAGAAAAGATACGAAATGCTTGATTGATTTGAACACGACAAGGCTTGTTTTTCAACATCGGAATAATTCGATTCGACTCATGCGATTTGAACTAAGGAATGAGAAATTGGTGCTTCAATTTTACGAGTCATTAAGTTGTGTTAAAAAGCAGTGCATAAGATGTCTCTGTGGCTAAAGTATACAAAATAAAATCTTTAGAAAAAAATCAGGAGTGCTTAGTCTTGGTGCATTAATGATTACTGTTTGATTAACTCAAAGGCTTCTTTTTTCTTTATGCCCCCATTTGAATCTTGAATTCTTCTTGATCATATTTTGCATAGGTAAAACAATTAAAGAAAAAATCGAGGAATGAATCTTTTTACAAAATTGATCTGTCAAGAAATGATTGCATGGATTTTTTGTTATGAGGTAAAGAAATATCGAAGATTTCTTTAACTCTCGTACTGGATCAATGTATATACCATATTTTGATACAACAAATCCTAAAAAGTTTTCCTTCATCCAAAGCAAAGAAAGATTTTTTCGGATTTAATGAAATACCAAACCTTCTACATCTTTCAAATATTTGTTTTAGATCATGTAGATGATTGGTTAGCGTTTTTTGAGAATCTTTGTTATATCATCGAGATAAACAACAAGCTGATTTATTGATCGAGACCTTTAAATGCTATGTCCATGGCTCTTTGGAAAGTTGCTCCTGCATTTATTAATCCAAAAGGCATTTTTTGATAAGCTTATAAGTTCCCCATTTAAGATTCACGAAAGTTGTTTTCAATGTTTCGTCATCTGGATGAACCAAGACTTGATTATAGCACGAAAATCCATCAGAAAGGACATAAGTTGGAACTTGACTACTTTTTGAAGTACTCTTGCTCCATAGTTGGCAATGGGAAATTGTCTTTCAAACATGCCTTGTTTAAATTTCTGAAATCAATACGATTCTTATATCACCATTTTCTTCACTTTACAGTACACATATTGGAAACCCGATTGGAATGCATGACGGGAAAAATGATTTTGGCTTTCAAAAAGTTTATTAAGTTCGATTTGATTTGATCTTCAAGATTTGGATGAATTTTCCTTAGCTTACATTTGAGACGGGGTTTAATATCGGGAAGCATTGGAATTGTGTCTTTGAATAAGCTAGTATCATATGTTTTTAAATCATCATAATTCCAAGCGAAAACATTTTTGTATTTGTTCAATAGTTTAATGAAGGCATCCCTTTCCTCCGATGTTAAATTAAGTCCTAAATTAACATTTTGAGGTTTTGAATCGAGAACAAGATTCACTAATTCAAATTTCAAAGTGGAACTTTGAAGCTTGGTAATAGTGACTTTCTTGAATCTTGTCTTTAATATCATATAAGTCCTCCAATCTAACAACGATTTCGGAATGGGATTTTTCATTACTTTTTGAAGAAATTTGTAAATCGTGCTCTTCTTCGTCGATAATTTGATCATCATATGATTTCTCTGAAGTCATGAAATTCAAGATATCTTGATCATGGTAAAAAAAACTCTCCAATTTGTGACATTGTACGGGACGGATAGTCTAAAAAGTAATTCTATTGAAAATCTATACTGGACTAAAATCTTCGGAAGGTATGAGTGCGGAAGCAACATTGGCTAGCAAGTCTGCTGCTTGAATTTTGAGACCTAGGGATGGAAGAAATATTGAATGCGAGAAAAAAGTGTGTGGTGAGTTCTTGAACCCGAGCGATTGATAATGTTTGAGGTGATTTGAAAGACTATGAATTGTATTTCTCACAGTTTTTTGACAATAATTTAGAATCGTCAGAATACTTTCAAATATTGCACTTTAAGGCCAATTGCTTTATACAAACCTTGGACTAAAGCTTCATACTCGGAAATTTTATGTGTTTGTGCATTCAAAATTCTAACCTACTGAGGGCAGCATTGTCTTTTCACCGCTATGCGAGCTAACCAAGATACACCACGCTCCTGAACCTTCGTTAGATTTAGAGCCGATCAAAATATAAAAGACCAAAATAAAGAAGTATTAACAATCTTATTTACGGTTTCCCAGTATCATTAAAACATCTTGACCTATCAGTTTGTGAATAGTTTTCAATACGTGATGTTAAGCATTTCTTGAGAAAGGGGATGGTTGAGCTGGAGTGAGATTTCCAAAAAAATGACTCGATGAATAATTTCCCAAGATGTTGTTATTAAATGCAATTGGTTGATTTTCTGTTCAAATCACTGTTACGGTATGGGTCATGTGTTTCTCTCGATTGATTTTTTTATTTGATTTGGCTTTCCTCCATAAGGTAACCACATGTGAGACAATCGGTAGAAATATATACGTGGAGCTTTTTCAGGACCAATCTCTACTTAAAATCAACCCATAAAATTCGGGTATATCGGCTATTAAGATATCAATTCGTTGAACTACATGTGGATCGTTTGCTAACTCTTTGATAGTTACGGAGTTAATCTCTCCTAAAACACTGGACCTTGCTTATCTAGCTTGTACAATGTGTATGGAAGACTTTTTGGGGTTCTATGTTCGGTTTAGAACAAATGGTGGCATTATATTGGATGATGCCCACTGAGGTCAATCAAACAATTGTGTAGGTTTCTGACTTTGTCAGATCTCAAAAGTCAAAAGGAAGGGTGGAGTGTGAGAATTTGATACTATCCCCAATCGGGGACTGAATCGGTGGCTTCTATCATACCGGAAGGTGGTTGACCGAGAATCATTTGCGGCTTTTGCAGGAAGAGGTGAGCAGGGGAACAACATTCAATTCTTTGAGAAAGCGAATTTACTGTGATGTTTTAATTTGCTAAGTTCAAACATAGTAATGTTTGCCTTAGTTTTTCTTCATATCATCAACAATATTGTAATCCATTGAATCGGGACACTACTAATGTTTTGGATGTTGGAGGAGTATTTGAAGTTGAAGGTGGGTTTTTAGAGGCTAACTGCGGGTGATTTCTTTGTAGGTACTTTTTCTTTTTGTTGTATGACACACTGCTCCCCGTTTCTTTGAAGTTGTCGAACGAGGTTCGGAAGTACCTTTACTCCTAGTAGAGACGGGTAAAGCTTCTTCATCATTTGTACAGCTATCGGAGTTGGGCGGTATGAAATCCCACATGCCATGACATTCAACAATTTCCTCTTCATTTATCGGTTGATGAGATTGTTTCCTCTTCTTCCTCTTCTTGATGCGATTACGCATAAGATACGATATTTGGTGTTTTGATTTCGAGTTTTCTTATCATTCTTAAAAGGCCTTTTGGTTGAAGTTTGACTACTTGTTTCTTAATTTCAATCATTTCATTTGACATAATCTTGAGAACCTTTTGGAGGCCTTCCATATCATATGGATCTTTTGAGATTTTTCTTCTTTGAGTCTTCTTTGAATGAAACTTTTTTGGTTTTTTCTTTCCTCGAAATTTGCTTTCTTTTCTAGAGCATTAATACGTTTTTCCATGACAAGTGCTTCTTTCATGTTTTTCGGCAAGTGTTGGTTTTGCGGCCACTGTCTACAAAAATAGCTATATTGGCAGGGTAGAGGCAGGGTAATATACCACTCACTTACGATTTGTTCACTAGTTTGGAAGTCGTTGGGATTTTATTCAAAAGTTTATTGAAGCGAGCATTAAATTCTTTAATGGGTTCCCTATGCTCTATCCTAAGATTGGAGAGATCATTTATTAGTGTAGCTAAAGATCTATCGTCTCCATACTTAGTAATTTGTTCTTGGCAAATGTTCCAAGTGGTGATAGAATCGGAGAGGCGGGGAAAAATACCCGGGATCTCTTGATCCTTGCAATGTATAAGGAAAAAGCCTAACAACGACATCTTGCTCAGTCACTCCCTTCAAATTAGCGCTAACATGAAGTTATTGATATGTTCCTCCGCTTGGGTTCCATTTTACGGATTAAACTTGGGTAGCCATTTTTCGGGAGCATCGGGTAATGCATGTAATGGTGCGGGCATATTAGTGCTGCACAGTGCGGGTCCCATGGATACTGCCATTGTAATACCGGTGGTGGATGATGCTGACTTGTTGAGATTCCGGATATACAGGGAAGGAATTGATATTGAGGTAGGGAGCGGTTGAGATGTTGAAGTTCCCAATTCACGGTGAACAACGATATGTAATGAGGGAGTGGATGGTTGACTTACGCAGCGGGAAGATGAGATGGAAGATGTGGATGAAAGTGCTTCCTTGTCGAGGAATCTTCGATATTTTTTCTTTGCCCTTTTCCTTTTAGGTAAAGGAAATTCGATGAGTTCAATGCTAGAGCTTTTCACTACGAGAAGTCTAGTAGAGGGTGAGGGTAGATTGAATTGCGAAGTCTCAGCACCTTTGAGATAATCTCGGTTTACGTGGTGAAATCGAGAAGCTCACGAAGTTTACGGATGAGGCGGAACTTCGGGAGATTCAAGACTTAATTACTACGAAGTGTGGTGGGTTTTGGTGAGTAATAGTGGATACCTCTTCTTCTTGCTTGGATCTTTGAGGAATCGGCGGGCAATTTGGAAGTACGAGGTGATGTGGAGGGAAAATTACTCTTAGAATGGTTTGTAGATTTGGGTTTGCTTGCCATTCACGGTTGGATGCCCTCCTTCTAGCGCCAAAAATGTTGAAGCCTAGAAAATCTACTGCTTCAAACATTGAGAGAAAACCACCCCGGTCGGGACCTTAAAAACTAGCTCCTTTTAGTTTGGGATGGTGAGCTCCATTTGGTTTAAAGGACCCGGTTTCATATAACTAAGTGGATTGAATTGAATGGGTGAAAATGGGACTAAATTAACAGAAAATAAAACTATCTAAACTAAACTAAATGATGATAAAGAAATTCTAATTTTAACTAGGGTGATTATATGTGAATACAACTTAAGATTGTTTCAATCTAATAATAACCATGGAAATGTATTATTAACTAAATTGAAATATGCGAGAAACGAATAAAGATAACTACGTTTAATAAATTAAGCAGAGTTATATTAACATATTGCATTCATCATCATATACCATTCATATATGTCTATAAATGATAATATTCCAATTATACTCGAGAAATGATAATATAAGGAAATATTATGTAAATCAAATATATAAATGATAGCAAATTCTTCAAATGAATACCATACAACGAGAAAATCAACAATGAGACAGAGATAAAAATACCTCATTCATCTTATGGTATTTGTCCAAACGAAATGTGATACTCGACCTAGTAACTCTCAGATGTAAAATTAAATCCAAAGGCACAAAAAAATGCAACACTTCAAAGATAATTTAAGCACAAAAAATCACGGATGTGATCTTTCATATAAATATAATAAGGAATGAAATACGGAAATGTTAGCTCCAAATCCCAAAAATATTACAACTTAGATCCCTCTCTAAATGCATAGAGAGGGATTTAAATAATAAATTACATAACAAAAATCCTAATACTCTACTTTTCTACAATTTATCAAATTAAAAGCCGAAATGCTATTTTTGAATAAAAAGTTGATTCATTGTTTTTCTCCTTCGACTTGATGAAGCCAAGTTGCAAATGTTCAACATATCTCGGAGTCTTGGTGGATGACTCATCTCGTATACAAGCTTTGTCCCGGCCTATAGGTGGCATCGAAAATTACGGAATTAGACAATCGACGGCGTTTGATAGAAGTTTGATAGTGCATCTGCATTGATTGTTTGGCTTGATCACATGAGTCCACATACTATCCCAGGATATAGTTTGAAGTTTGCCCGGATTTGTTGACTTTTCCTTTCCATTTCTTCTCTCCACCTGTCTTCAGTCTCTTTTATCTTTGGCAAACTGCCAGGAACACAGTCTGAAATGAGATTAATTGAATATAAGCTGTCATTTATGAATTGCGTGAGATTATTCATTATATTTCCGGCCCTTGATATTGCTCTATCAGATTTCATTAATTGATGTTCCCATTCTGTAAACAAGATTTCTTTGTGTTTTTCCTCTATCCTAGGAAGATTTGCTTCTTTTCCCTTTTCTGTATCCTGCCAGTTGAGAAACTCATAAATCTTTTCATCGGCATCATCTATTTCTTGTCTAAGAGTTATGATAGTTTGGATCAAAGATGAAGTAATCTCACAAAAAGGTTCTGCTTGTGACAGTTTTG
This sequence comes from Pinus albicaulis, assembly GCA_034641835.2. Taxonomy (NCBI): domain Eukaryota; kingdom Viridiplantae; phylum Streptophyta; class Pinopsida; order Pinales; family Pinaceae; genus Pinus; species Pinus albicaulis. The sequence goes on from CM076577.1 coordinate 1,294,188,472, forward strand.
AGCAAAATTCAATTAACTGCTGAGTCAATAATTTATTAGCCTCAAGGGCTTCCGATTTGAATTCATATAACTTTGGATAATCTTTAAACTTATCCAAAGTTGCTTGAAATTCCTTTTCTTGAATCATTTTTGCCTTTTCCTCATTTTGTAACAAACTCTGTAACTTAGAAATTTCTTCATTTAGCTGCTTTTGTTTGCCTAAAAGCTTTTCATCAACCTTCTTCTTTTCTTCAGCAAGCTGTTTCTCCAATTCTTTAGACCTGAATGTCTGATCCTGTAGTTGTTGTTGCAATTGGCTGATCAGTTGCTGATTCTCCTTAGCTTTTTCTTCCAGTGAAGCTATGTGAAGATCTTTCCGAGTTATTAGTTGAGAAACTTCTACAACTTTATCCACTGTTGCAGCACTATAAGCTCCTGTATACTGGGACAATTTCGTAAGGTCTTCAAATGGATTCATTTCATTGTTCTTATAAACAATATTCATAAACTCATCTGATGGAGTAGAAAATATACCCTTTTCTGTTTTTCTTTTCTTTCTTTGTCTTTTGACAACAGCCTTATGTTTAGGGCTGTAAAATACATCCAAAGGAGGGATCTCCTCACCTTTTATTGTCTGAACAGGTTCGGGAGTACCTTTACTCCTAGTAGAGACAGGTAAAGCTTCTTCATCATTATCTGTATCAGAGTTGGGCAGTATAAAATCCCACATACCATGACATTCAACAATTTCTTCTTCATTATCAGTTGATGAGATTGTTTCCTCTTCTTCCTCTTCTTGATCCGATTCTGCATAAGATACGATATTTGGCGGTTTTGATTCGGTTTTCTTATAATTCTTGAAGGGCCTCTTGGTTGAAGTTTCAGCTACTTGTTTCTTAATTTCAATCATTTCATTTGACATAGTCTTGAGAACTTTTTGGAGGCCTTCCATATCATATGGATCTTTTGATATTTTCTTCTTTGAGTCTTCTTTGAATGAAACTTTTTTGGTTTTTCTTTCCTCAAGAGCTGCTTTCTTTTCTAGAGCATTAATACGTTTTTCCACAGCAAGTGCTTCTTTCATGTTTTCAGCAAGTGTTGGTTTTGCGGGCCTGTCTACAAAAATAGCTATATTGGCAGGTAGGGCAGTAATATACCACTCACTTCTGATTTGTTCACTTGGTTTGGAAGTCGTTGGGAGTTTATTCAAAAGTTTATTGAAACGAGCATTAAATTCTTTAATGGGTTCCCTATGCTCTATCCTAAGATTGGAGAGATCATTTATTAGTGTAGCTAAAGATCTATCGTCTCCATACGTAGTGAGAAACTGTTCTTGGCAAATGTCCCAACTGGTAATAGAATCAGAAGGCAGGGAAAAATACCAGGATCCTGCTGATCCTTGCAATGTATAAGGAAAAAGCCTAACAACGACATCTTGCTCAGTCACTCCCTTCAAATTAACTGCTAACATGAAGTTATTGATATGGTCCTCGGCTTGGGTTCCATTTTCTGGATTAAACTTGGGTAGCCATTTTTCAGGAGCATCAGGTAATGCATGTAATGGTGCGGGCATATTGACTGCACCCGGTCTGGTCCATGGATCTGCCATTGTAATACCAGTGGTGGATGATACTGTTGTTGAGATTTCAGATGTCTGGGAAGGAATTGATATTGAGGAGTGAGCAGGTTGAGATGTTAAAGTTCCCAATTCCTGGTGAAAAATGATATGTAATGAGGAAGTGGATGGTTGACTTCGCACTGGGGAAGATGAGATGGAAGATGTGGATGAAAGTGCTTCACTGTCAGAATCTTCAGTGTTTTTCTTTGCCTTTTTCCTTTTAGGTAAAGGAAATTCAGTAGGTTTAATACCGAGCTTTTCACTCTGAAGTCTAGTAAGAGGGTGAGGTAGATTGAATTGCGAAGTCTCACTGCTTTGAGATAGCTCAGACTTCTGTGGTGAAATCGAGAAGCTCTGAAGTTTCTGGATGAGAGACTGAACTTCAGGAGATTCAAGACTTAATTGTTCTGAAGTATGGTGGGTTTGAGCAGTGATAGTAGATACCTCTTCTTCTTGCTTGGATGCTGAGGAATCAGCGGGCAATTTGGAAGTACGAGGTGATGTGGAGGGAGAATTACTCTTAGAATGGTTTGTAGATTTGGGTTTGCTTGCCATTCACAGTTGGTGGCCCTCTTTCTAGCGCCAAAAATGTTGAAGCCTAGAAAATCTCTGCTTCAAACATTGGGGGAAAACCACCCGGTCGGGACCTTAAGACAGCTCCTTTTCCGTTTGGGATGGTGGCTCCGACTGGATTTAAAGGACCAGTTTCCTTATAACTAAGTGGATTGAATTGAATGGGTGAAAATGGGACTAAATTGACAGAATAATGAAACTATCTAATCTAAACTAAATGCTGATAAAGAAATTCTAATTTTAACCCGGGTAATAATATGTGAATACAACTTAGGATTGTTTCAATCTAATAATAACCATGAAAATGTATTATTAATTAAATTGAAATGTGCAGAAACGAATAAAGATAAATCTGTTTAATAAATTAAACAGAGTTATATTAGCATATTGCATTCATCATCATATACCATTCATATATGTATATAAATGATAATATTCCAATTATACTCAGAAATGATAATATAAAGAGGAAATATTATGAAAATCAAATATATAAATGATAGCAAATTCTTCGAACGAATACCATATAACATAGACAATTAACAATGAACAGATAAAAATACCTCATTCATATTGCAGACTGTCAAACGAAGTATGATACTCTGATCTAGTAACTCCGATGTAAAATTAACTCCAAAGGCACAAAAATGCAACACTTCAAAGATAATTTGAGCACAAAAATCACCATATGTGATCTTTCATAGAAATATAATAAGGAATGAAGTACAGAAATGTTAGCTCCAAATCCTCAAAATATTACAACTTCCGATCCTTCTCTAAATGCATGAGAGGGATTTAAATAATAAAATTACATAACAAAATCCTAAAACTATTGCTACAATCTATCAAATTAAAACCGAAATGCTATTTTGAATAAAACTGATTCATTGTTTTTCTCCTTCGCTTGATGAAGCCAAGTTGCAAATGTTCAACATATCTCGGAGTCTTGGTGGATGACTCATCTCAGTATGCAACTGTCCAGCATAGGTGGCATCAGAAAATTCTGGAATTAGACAATCAACAACGTTTGATAGAAGTTTGATAGCTGTCTGTTGATTGTTTGGCTTGATCACATAAGTCCACATACTATCCCAGGATATAGTTTGAAGTCTGCCGATTTGTTGACTTTTCTTTTCCATTTCTTCTCTCCACCTGTCTTCAGTTTCTTTTATCTTTGGCAAACTGCCAGGAACACAGTCTGAAATGAGATTAATTGAATATAGGCTGTCATTTATGAATTGCGTGAGATTGTTCATTATATTTCTGGCTCTTGATATTGCTCTATCAGATTTTATTAATTGATGTTCCCATTCTGTAAACAGGATTTCTTTGTGTTTTTCCTCTATCCTAAGAAGATTTGCTTCTTTTCCCTTTTCTGTATCCTGCCAGTTGAGAAACTCAGAAATCTTTTCATCGGCATCATCTATTTCTTGTCTAAGAGTTATGATAGTTTGGATCAAAGATGAAGTAATACCACAAAAAGGTTCTGCTTGTGACAGTTTTGAGCAAAATTCAATTAATTGTTGAGTCAATAATTTATTAGCCTCAAGGGCTTCTGATTTGAATTCATTTAACTTTGGGTAATCTTTAAACTTATCCAAAGTTGCTTGAAATTCCTTTTCTTGAATCATTTTTGCCTTTTCCTCATTTTGTAACAGACTCTGTAACTTAGAAATTTCTTCATTTAGCTGCTTTTGTTTGCCTAAAAGTTTTTCATTAACCTTCTTCTTCTCTTCGGCAAGCTGTTTCTCCAATTCTTTAGACCTGAATGTCTGATCCTGTAGTTGTTGTTGCAATTGGCTGATCAGTTGCTGATTCTCCTTAGCTTTTTCTTCCAGTGAAGCTATGTGAAGATCTTTCTGAGTTATTAGTTGAGAAACTTCTACAACTTTATCAACTGTTGCAGCACTATAAGCTCCTGTATATTGTGACAATTTCGTAAGGTCTTCAAATGGATTCATTTCACTGTTCTTATAAACAATATTCATAAACTCCTCTGATGGAGTAGAGAATATGCCCTGTTCTGCTTTTCTTTTCTTTCTTTGTCTCTTGACAATAGCCTTATGTTTAGGGCTGTAGAATACATCCAAAGGAGGGATTTCCTCACATTTTAATACAATATGACCTGTAGGATGTTCAGGAATGATTTCAACCTCCTGCTCTATTTGTTCTGAACCTTTATCCTGCAATCCAAGCTGTTGAGCAAACTGATCATATTGATTTAATAGCTGAGAATAAATATCAAGATTAGTGGAAACCGTAATCTCCTTAGTTATTTCTTTTTCTTTCTCTTTATCTATGCTCTGCTTGGTGCTTTTGTCATCTGATCCATCCTTTTGATCATGCACCTCATCATTGATATTTGTACATTTGTCTATCATTTGAGCAGTATTCCCTTTTGGGGCATCAGGTTTGTCAATAGTGACCACTTTTTGAGAATGTACAATCGGCTGGTTGACAGCCGATTGTGTAATGATTTTGCTGGTAGATGTTTCTACTAGCGTTTGGCCGGATGTACCTTCTGTCTCTGATTTTTTTATTTGAGTCCTCAGCTGATCCAGAGGTACTCTCAACAATCTCTGGCTTCTAAATAAGAGAAATTTATTTATTTCCTCCTGTTGAAATGTAGACTTGATCAAGTCAAAAATCTGAGGAAAATTATCTAATGAGATAAACAAATCATCGAACATATCTGGTTCATGCTCAAAACGAGCAATTGAAACTGAAGCAGTGACATCAAATGCTATCTTTTTTGGATCATACTGTCTTCCAGGAATGGTTGCAAATTTACAACCTCTTATCTTGAAGACTTCCTTTTTTTGACATTTCTACGTCTGCTACCGCTTCTCTTTGTCTGTGAATGAAAGAACTTGGTGTTCTTTGGCTCTGCAAGACAATAAACTCTCAGTCGTGCTCAACAAGTCATTCAAACGGAATGATTTATGAATTTATGGTTTTCATTCATTTGTTTTGTATATTGCGTAAATGCTCCTTTTGGGTCACACTTAAGTATTTAACACCAAATCACAAACCATATTCATTTGATTCGTTATTGAATGCCTTTCGTACCAATAAAGATTTGGCGCTTGTGATATATTAATATATTCAACAAAAATCTTCGTATGCAAAATAGATGAATCGCATCGGAAGTTTTTCGAATGGCAAATGAGTATCACAATACGTTTATTCCGATTGATCGATTGCGATTGCAGATCTTTCCGATCTCTGATGGTGGGGTCTACCATATTTTTAAAACAAATGTTCGATTTCCTTTTAAAAGCGCTTATTATCAAATGCACATCGGATCGGGAAATTTCAACTAAGCGTAAAGAGTTTTTTAAAGATTGTCCCGATTGATCGATTGCGATTGACCGCATCGCATCGGAAGCTTTGTTTAATTGTTTTAAACTCTCAGCGATTTAGAATTTTCCGATTGGACTAATCGCATCGGAAGATTTGAAATGGGCATATGATATTTCTTTTGAGTGTTATCTCCGATTCTCCGATTGCGATTGAGCTTTTAACTTTGATTTGTTTTTATGATAAAGCCTTGTATATTAGATCGGACCATAAGTTTTTTGAATATTGAATATGAAATTTAAAAACAATGAATTTTATTCCTAAGTGTTTTATTTCTAAAAATAAAGGGACCCTATTTCTAAATTTTATTTCTAAAATTTAGAAAAAGGGAGGGTTGTTGTATAGTACAACAATTGGCGATTCACTTGAAAGAACCAGTTATCTCTGAAAAATAGAATGAATACTATATCTTTAAGTAAGTAAAGATTTTTAAAGGTAAAATAAAAATTATCCTAGGATAATCAAAAATAAAATCTAACTTTATGAAAAAGAATAAAAATTATTAACAATCTCTTTCTAGTTTCTTGAGAATAAAAACATTTTGAGTTGTCTTAAGCTTTGATTGGTATTAATAATGAAGTAAGTGGATTTCTTCAAGCTTGGTTTTGATAATATACTCTATTGTCATAGGCATTGCCTCTGCTTCCCGCAAACGTTCATAGTCTCGACAGGGTTACCTTTTAACCATTAACTGTTCATTGTCCCATTCAACTAAGATTATGACTTTTTAAAAGATAAATTCATAAGATATGTTATCTCATGTTTTTGTCTTTTATTTATTTTTTTATTTCTTTTTTTAAGAGCCATTGTTCTGGTTTGGTAGCCAGTTGTTAACAATGCCATTCAATAGTTATAATTAAAACTGAACAAGCTGGCTCGTGATGAGACCCCTTGTCTTATATTAATAAGCCATTACCCTGTTTTGATAGGCAGTATTGGTAATGTCAGCTTTATTATTTCTTATGAATATGGTAAGTCGGCTCGCGATGAGACCTCTTATCTCTTAAAAATGTTTTTCAATAATTTCTTAGAATTATATTCTAAAAAATCACAACCTAAATGAATGGGGTGAACTAGTCTTATCCTTAAGAATCAATGGATGACAATTTTCTGAGTTTTTTGAGTACCAAGACTTGAATAATCTTTACTTTTATAGATAACTTCTCTCTGCTTAATAAAATTGTAATGATTTACATTTTCCTCAAGTTTTTCCAAAAAGATTATGCAAATAATTGGTATAATCTTTCAAAGTTTAACATCTTATTTAAAACTATCAAGGGAATATAATCATTTCTTTTTAAAAATTCTTATTTACATTAAAATAAATATTTATAATATTTTCCTTAAGAATTTTCTATCAAGTAAACAGTCAATTAGAGACTTATTAACAACCTTTATTTATTAAAAAAAAACAAATAAAAGACTTTGCAAAAAAAAAGGAATATGTACAGTTTAAGAAGGGGTTACCTCCTTATGAAAAGAATTTCTTTAAGATAAGCCCATTTACAGGAAGAGATTCTCTCTTACCTGTTAGATCTTGGAGCATGAATGTATTTGAGCTTATCTTTTCAATGATCTGAAATGGTCCAAGCCACATCTTTTGAAATTTGGTATGTTTACCTTTTTCTTCATGTGCCTTATCCCATTTTAGAACAAGATCACCAATTGACAAAAATTTTGGGCCGGTAGAACTTGCATCAAAAGAAGATTTCACAAGTTGTTGATGTTTTTCATGAACAATTCTAGCTTTATCTCTTTCTTCTTCAAGTTTAAGGATTTGATCATACCTTAATTGAACGGATGAAGAAGGATTTTCTTCAATAAATTGTACTAGGGCTAATGATGGAAGAGTTAAATTTGATGGTATCACAGCTTCTTTTCCATAAACTAAATTAAAAGGTGAAGTTCCGATTGAAGCTTTCTCTGTAATACGATCAGCCCATAGTGAAAAGATTAAAGATTTATGCCAATTCTTTTGATTTTGATCGATAGTCCTTTTAATAATCTTGATGAGATTTTTATTAGTGGATTCAGCTAATCCATTACCTTGTGGGTAATAATTTGCTGAATATTTGAGTTTAAAACCTCTTTTAACTGAAAATTCAATTAAACTGTTTCCTGAGAAATAAGATGCATTATCAAAGACAAGAGCTTGAGGTACACCAAACCTGGTTATGATAAATTGATCTATGAAATCGATAATTGCATCAGAATTGGCTACCTTCAAAGGGATTGCCTCTACCCACTTTGTAAAATAATCGGTTGCAGTAAGAATGTACTTGTGCTGCTTGGAAGAATGAGGTACTATCTCACCAATAATGTCAAGTCCCCATTGTTCAAATGGTTGCTCAATATTTACTGGTTGCAAAGGAAAAGCTGGTTTCCTTTGGCTTCCACTTGCAGTTTGGCAGATTCTGCACTTTCTTACATATTCATGTGTATCTTTAAAAAGGGTAGGCCAATAATAGCCAGCACGAATTATTTTGTGAGCTGTGGTATCACCTCCAAAATGACCTCCTGCTGGTCCATCATGCAACTCCTGCAAAACCTTTTCAGCCTCAGTCTTTTCTAGACATCTTAACAAAATTGAATCATAATTTTTTCTAAACAACACATTATCAATGATCTCATATTTAACAGCTTTTAATCTTAAAGCACGTTTTTTCTTATAACTGAGATTAGAAGGAGCATACCCATTTTTTAAGTAATAGATGAGATCAGAATACTGAGACTCAGAATCCGTAACACTTATCTGATTTACTTGAATATCTTGATTTGAATGATCATTCTCAGGTATGTTATGAGCTCCCGCTAATAATCTGCAAAAACCTTGTCCTCTAACAATCTTAGCTGGTTTAATATCAACATCATATTCTTGTAGGGCTGTCACCCAGTTAGCTCGTTTTTCTCCTACTTCTCTCTGAATTAATAATTGCCTCACTGTAGAGAATGGGACAATAATTTTTGTATGAGTTTTTAAGAGAAAAGGTCTAAAATGCTTGATTGATTTGAACACAGCAAAGGCTTGTTTTTCAACATCGGAATAATTCAGTTCAGCTCCTTGCAGATTTGAACTGAAGAATGAAATTGGTGCTTCAATTTTCTGATCATTGAGTTGTGTTAAAACAACTGCATAAGATGTCTCTGTGGCTAAAGTATACAAAATAAAATCTTTAGAAAAATCCGGAGTACTTAATGCTGGTGCATTAATGATTGCCTGTTTGATTAACTCAAAGGCTTCTTTCTCTTTATGCCCCCATTTAAATACTGAATTCTTCTTGATCATATTTTGCATAGGTAAAACAATTAAAGAAAAATCAGGATTGAATCTTTTTACAAAATTGATCTGTCCGAGAAATGATTGCATGGATTTTTTGTTATGAGGTAAAGAAATATCAGAGATTTCTTTAACTCTGTCTGGATCAATGTATATACCATCTTTTGATACAACAAATCCTAAAAGTTTTCCTTCACCTAAAGCAAAGAAAGATTTTTTCGGATTTAATGAAATACCAAACCTTCTACATCTTTCAAATATTTGTTTAAGATCATGTAGATGATTGGTTCTGTTTTTAGAGAATATTGTTATATCATCGAGATAAACAACAACCGATTTATTGATCAGACCTTTAAATGCTATGTCCATGGCTCTTTGGAAAGTTGCTCCTGCATTTATTAATCCAAAAGGCATTTTTTGATAAGCATAAGTTCCCCATTTCGTTCTGAAATTTGTTTTCAATCTGTCATCTGGATGAACTAAGACTTGATTATAGCCTGAGAATCCATCGAGAAAGGACATAATTTCAGAACCAGCTACTTTTTGGAGTATCTGCTCCATGGTTGGCAATGGGAAATTGTCTTTCAAAGATGCCTTGTTTAAATTTCTGAAATCAATACAGATTCTTATATCACCATTTTTCTTTCTTACAGGTACCATATTGGAAACCCAATTGGAATTCCTGACAGGAAAAATGATTTTGGCTTTCAAAAGTTTATTAAGTTCTGATTTGATTTGATCTTCAAGATTTGGATGAACTTTCCTTAGCTTTTGTTGAACAGGTTTAATATCAGGAAGCATTGGACTTGTGTGCTGAATAATTGAAGTATCATATGTTTTTAAATCATCATAATTCCAAGCGAAGACATTTTTGTACTTGCTCAATAGTTTAATGAAGGCATCCCTTTCCTTTGATGTTAAATTAAGTCCTAAATTAACATTTTGAGGTTTTGAATCAGAACCAAGATTTACTAATTCAAATTTCAAAGTAGAACTTTGAAGCTTGGTATTAGTGACTTTCTTGAATCTGTCTTTAATATCATACAAGTCCTCTAATCTAACAACAGATTTCGGAATGGGATTTTCATTACTTTTTGAAGAAATTTGTAAGTCATGTTCTTCTTCGTCGATAATTTGATCATCATATGATTTTTCAGAAGTCATGAAGTTCAAGATATCTTGATCATGGTAAAAAACTCTCCAATTTGTAACAGTGTCTGGGACAGATGGTCTAAAAAGTAATTCTATTGAAAATCTATCTGGGCTAAAATCTTCAGAAGGTATGAGTCTGGAAGCAACATTGGCTAGCAAGTCTGCTGCTGAATTTTGAGACCTAGGGATGGAGGAAATATTGAATGCAGAAAAGTGTGTGGTGAGTTCTTGAACCAGCGATTGATAATGTTTGAGGTGATTTGAAAGACAGTGAATTGTATTTCTCACCTGTTTGACAATAATTTCAGAATCGCCGAATACTTTCAAATATTGCACTTTAAGGCCAATTGCTTTATACAAACCTTGGATTAGAGCTTCATACTCAACTGTATTGTTCGTGCATTCAAATTCTAACCTACAGGACAGCATTGTCTTTTCACCTTGCGGGCTAACCAAGATACACCCTGCTCCTGAACCTTCGTTAGATTTAGAGCCATCAAAATATAAAGACCAAAATAAAGAAGTATTAACAAGATTATTTACAGTTTCCCCAGTATCACTAAAACATCTTGACCTATCAGTTTGTGAATAGTTTTCAATCTGTGATGTTAAACTGTTTACTGAGAAAGGGGATGGTTGGGCAGTGAGATTTCCAAAAAATGAATCTGATGAATAATTTCACAAGATGTTGTTATTAAATGCAATTGGTTGATTTTCCTGTTCAAAATCTGTTACAGTATGGGTCATGTGTTTCTCTCGATTGATTTTTATTTGATTTGGCTTTCCTCCATAAGGTAACCACATGTGAGACCAATCGGTAGAAATATATCCGTGGAGCTTTTCAGACCAATCTCTACTTAAAATCAACCCATAAAATTCAGGTATATCAGCTATTAAAATATCAATTCGTTGAACTACCCGTGGATCAGCCGCTAACCTGATAGTTACGGAGTTAATCTCTCCTAAAACCTGGACCTTGCTTCTGTCTAACTGTACAATGTGTATGGAAGACTTTTGGGGTTCTATGTTCAGTTTAGAACAAACTGAAGCTGGCATTATATTGGATGATGCCCCTGAGTCAATCAAACAATTGTAGGCTTCATGGTGGGATTTTAAAGTCAAAAGGAGGGAGTGTGAGAATTTGTCTGTCCCCCAATCAGACCTAACCGCAGTTTCTATCATACCGTAAGGTGGTTAATCAATCATTAGCAGCCTTTTGCACTCGGGAAGAGGAAAATAGGAACAAAGATTCAATTCTTTGAGTAGCTAATTTCTCATAGATATTTTACTTTAAGGTCTTGCAACATAGTTATGTTTTGCCTTTGTTTTCTTCATATCATCAACAATATTGTAATCCATTGAATCTGATACTTACTAATAAGCTTGATATTGGAAGAGTATTTGAAGTTGAAGGTGGGTTTTGGGGAACTGCTGCGGGTGATTTCTTTGTAGGAACTTTTTCTTTTGTTGTAGCAGCACCTGCACTCCGTTTCTTTGAAGTTGTCTGAACAGGTTCGGGAGTACCTTTACTCCTAGTAGAGACAGGTAAAGCTTCTTCATCATTATCTGTATCGGAGTTGGGCAGTATGAAATCCCACATACCATGACATTCAACAATTTCCTCTTCATTATCAGTTGATGAGATTGTTTCCTCTTCTTCCTCTTCTTGATCTGATTCTGCATAAGATACGATATTTGGCTGTTTTGATTCGGTTTTCTTATAATTCTTGAAGGGCCTCTTGGTTGAAGTTTCAGCTACTTGTTTCTTAATTTCAATCATTTCATTTGACATAGTCTTGAGAACTTTTTGGAGGCCTTCCATATCATATGGATCTTTTGAGATTTTCTTCTTTGAATCTTCTTTGAATGAAACTTTTTTGGTTTTTCTTTCCTCAAGAGCTGCTTTCTTTTCTAGAGCATTAATACGTTTTTCCACAGCAAGTGCTTCTTTCATGTTTTTAGCAAGTGTTGGTTTTGCGGCCCTGTCTACAAAAATAGCTATATTGGCAGGTAGGGCAGTAATATACCACTCACTTCTGATTTGTTCACTTGGTTTGGAGGTCGTTGGGATTTTATTCAAAAGTTTATTGAAACGAGCATTAAATTCCTTAATGGGTTCCCTATGCTCTATCCTAATATTTGAGAGATCATTTATTAGTGTAGCTAAAGATCTATCATCTCCATACTTAGTGAGAAACTGTTCTTGGCAAATGTCCCAACTAGTAATAGAATCATAAGGAAGGGAAAAATACCAGGATCCTGCTGATCCTTGCAATGTATAAGGAAAAAGCCTAACAACGACATCTTGCTCAGTTACTCCCTTCAAATTAACTGCTAACATGAAGTTATTGATATGTTCCTCAGCTTGGGTTCCATTTTCTGGATTAAACTTGGGTAGCCATTTTTCAGGAGCATCGGGTAATGCATGTAATGGTGCGGGCATATTGACTGCACCAGGTCTGGTCCATGGATCTGCCATTGTAATACCAGTGGTGGATGATACTGCTGTTGAGATTCCAGATGTCTGGGAAGGAATTGATCTTGAGGAGTGAGCAGGTTGAGATGTTGAAGTTCCCAATTCCTGGTGAAAAATGATATGTAATGAGGAAGTGGATGGTTGACTTCGCACTGGGGAAGATGAGATGGAAGATGTGGATGAAAGTGCTTCACTGTCAGAATCTTCAGTATTTTTCTTTGCCTTTTTCCTTTTAGGTAAAGGAAATTCATTAGGTTCAATACCGAGCTTTTCACTCTGAAGTCTAGTAAGAGGGTGAGGTAGATTGAATTGCGAAGTCTCACTGCTTTGAGATAGCTCAGATTTCTGTGGTGAAATCGAGAAGCTCTGAAGTTTCTGGATGAGAGACTGAACTTCAGGAGATTCAAGATTTAATTGTTCTGAAGTATGGTGGGTTTGAGCAGTGATAGTGGATACCTCTTCTTCTTGCTTGGATGCTGAGGAATCAGCGGGCAATTTGGAAGTACGAGGTGATGTGGAGGGAGAATTACTCTTAGAATGGTTTGTAGATTTGGGTTTGCTTGCCATTCACAGTTGAAGGCCCTCCTTCTAGCGCCAAAAATGTTGAAGCCTAGAAAATCTCTGCTTCAAACATTGGGGGAATACCACCCGGTCGGGACCTTAAGACATCTCCTTTTCTGTTTGGGATGGTGGCTCCGACTGGATTTAAAGAACCAGTTTCCTTATAACTAAGTGGATTGAATTGGACGGGTGAAAATGGGACTAAATTAACAGAACATAAAACTATCTAATCTAAACTAAATACTGATAAAGAAATTCTAATTTTAACCCGGGTGATTATATGTGAATACAACTTAGGATTGTTTCAATCTAATAATAACCAAGGAAATGTATTATTAGTTAAATTGAAATGTGTAGAAACGAATAAAGATAACTCTGTTTAATAAATTAAACAGAGTTATATTAGCATATTGCATTCATCATTATATACCATTCGTATATGCCTATAAATGATAACATTCCAATTATACTCAGAAATGATAATATAAAAGGAAATATTATGAAAATCAAATATATAAATGATAGCAAATTCTTCAAATGAATACCATATAACAGAGAAAATCAACAGTGAACAGATAAAAATACCTCATTCATCTTGCAGACTATCAAACGAAATGTGATACTCTGATCTAGCAACTCCGATGTAAAATTAAATCCAAAGGCACAAAAATGCAACACTTCAAAAATAATTTTCAGCACAAAAATCACCAGATGTGATCTTTCATATAAATATAATAAGGAATGAAGAACAGAAATGTTAGCTCCAAATCCTCAAAATATTACAACTTCCGATCCCTCTCTAAATGCATGAGAGGGATTTAAATAATAAAATTACATAACAAAATCCTAATACTACTGCTACAATCTATCAATTTAAAACTGAAATGCTATTTTGAATAAAACTGATTCATTGTTTTTCTCCTTCGCTTGATGAAGCCAAGTTGAAAATGTTCAACATATCTCGGAGTCTTGGTGGATGACTCATCTCAGTATGCAACTGTCCAGCATAGGTGGCATCAGAAAATTCTGGAATTAGACAATCGATAGCGTTTGATAGAATTTTAATAGCTGTCTGTTGATTGTTTGGCTTGATCACATGAGTCCACATACTATCCCAGGATATAGTTTGAAGTCTGCCGATTTGTTGACTTTTCCTTTCCATTTCTTCTCTCCACCTGTCTTCAGTTTCTTTTATCTTTGGCAAACTGCCAGGAATACAGTCTGAAATGAGATTAATTGAATATAGGCTGTCATTTATGAATTGCATGAGATTGTTCATTATATTTCTGGCCCTTGATATTGCTCTATCAGATTTCATTAATTGATGTTCCCATTCTGTAAACAGGATTTCTTTGTGTTTTTCCTCTATCCTAGGAAGATTTGCTTCTTTTCCCTTTTCTGTATCCTGCCAGGTGAGAAACTCATAAATCTTTTCATCGGCATCATCTATTTCTTGTCTAAGAGTTATGATAGTTTGGATCAAAGATGAAGTAATCTCACAAAAGGGTTCTGCTTGTGACAGTTTTGAGCAAAATTCGATTAACTGCTGAGTCAATAATTTATTAGCCTCAAGGGCTTCCGATTTGAATTCATTTAACTTTGGATAATCTTTAAACTTATCCAAAGTTGCTTGGAATTCTTTTTCTTGAGTCATTTTTGCCTTTTCCTCATTTTGTACTGTACTCGCAACTTTAAAATTTCTTCGTTTAGGCCGTTTTGTTCAAGTAAAGCTTTTCATCATCTTTCTCTTTTTCTTTCCTCAAATTCTTATGTACCGTTTTCCAATTCTTTAGACCGAATATCTGATCCTAGTTGTTGTTTAATTAACATCAGCTCGCCGATTCTCCTAGCTTTTTCTTCCAATAGTTATGTGAAGATCTTTCGAGCATATTGAGAAACTTCACAGTCTTATCAACTGCAGCACTATAGGCTCCCGTATATTGTGACAATTTCGTAAGGTCTTCAAATGGATCTATTTCGTAATTTCGGTTTATAAACAATATCTTACAAACCTCCATATGAGGAATATGCCCTGTTCTGCTTTTCTTTTCTTTCTTTGTCTCTTGACAACAGCCTTATGTTTAGGGCTGTAGAATACATCCAAAGGAGGGATTTCTTCACATTTTAATACAATATGACCTGTAGGATGTTCAGGAATGATTTCAACATCCCGCTCTATTTGTTCTGAACCTTTATCCTGCAATCCAAGCTGTTGAGCAAACTGATCATATTGATTTAATAGCTGAGAAGAAATATCAAGATTAGTGGAAACCGTAATCTCCTTCGTTATTTCTTTTTTTTTTTCTCTTTATCTATGCTCTGCTTGGTGCTTTTGTCATCTGATCCATCCTTTTGATTATGCACCTCATCATTGATATTTGTGCATTTGTCTATCATTTGAGCAGTATTCCCTTTTGGGGCATCAGGTTTGTCAATAGTGACCACTTTTTGAGAATGTACAATTGGCTGGTTGACAGCCGATTGTGTAATGATTTTGCTGGTAGATGTTTCTACTAGCATTTGGCCGGATGTACCTTCTGTCTCTGATTTTTGGATTTGAGTTCTCAGCTGGTCCAGAGGTACTCTCAACAATCTCTGGCTTCTAAATAAGAGAAATTTATTTATTTCCTCCTGTTGAAATTTAGACTTGACCAAGTCAAAAATTTGAGGAAACTTATCTAATGAAACAAACAAATCATCGAACATATCTGGTTCATGCTCAAAACGAGCAATTGAAACTGAAGCAGTGACATCAAATGCTATCTTTTTTGGATCATATTGTCTTCCAGGAATGGTTGCAAATTTATAACCTCTTATCTTGGAGACTTCCTTTTTTTATTTTTTACGTCTGCCACCGCTTCTCTTTGTCTGAGGAATGAAAGAACTGGTGTTCTTTGGCTCAGGAATATAATAAACTCTACTAACAAGTCATTCAAATGTAAAGGCAGATGAATTCGTTAAGCCATTCCTTCGTTTCGTATATTATGAATGCCTTTGGGTCACACTTAAGTATTTAACACCAAATCACAAACCATATTCATTTGATTCGTTATTGAATGCCTTTCGTACCAATAAAGATTTGGCGCTTGTGATATATTAATATATTCAACAAAAATCTTCGTATGCAAAATAGATGAATCGCATCGGAAGTTTTCGAATGGAAAATGAGTATCACAATGCGTTTATCCCGATTGATCGATTGCGATTGCAGATCTTTCCGATCTCTGATGGTGGGGTCTACCATATTTTTTAAACAAATGTTCGATTTTCTTTTAAAAGCGCTTATTATCAAATGCACATCGGATCGGGGAATTTCAACTAAGTGTAAAGAGTTTTTTAAAGATTGTCCCGATTGATCGATTGCGATTGACCGCATCGCATCGGAAGCTTTATTTTAATTGTTTTAAACTCTTAGCGATTAGAATCTTCCGATTGGACTAATCGCATCGGAAGATTTGAAATGGGCATATGATATTTCTTTTGAGTGTTATCTCCGATTCTCCGATTGCGATTGAGCTTTTAACTTTGATCTGTTTTTTATGATAAATCCTTGTATATTAGATCGGACCATAAGTTTTTTGAATATTGAATATGAAATTTCAAAACAATGAATCTTATTCCTAAGTGTTTTATTTCTAAAAAGAAAGGGACCCTATTTCTAAATTTTATTTCTAAAATTTAGAAAAAGGGAGGGTTGTTGTATAGTACAACAGGTCTGCACTAGGCTGTGGGCTGTTTGGTTTTTCGTTATGGATGTGGAAGCCAGAGAGGTGACTAGTTGGCTGATTTTGTTATGTTTCTGGTTCACTTTGTGGTGTTGTTTCAGTGCCCTGTTCAAGGTTTTCTACGTCTTCATCCTCTGAGTCTAGGGTAGCCATTATGTTAAAATCCATTGGCTCTGTTTCATCCTATGTACCTTTTCTTGTATCTACGTTTTCAGATTCTGGTCCTCCCGAAGATTCATCATTGCAGAAGATAAAGGAATCCAGATCTGTATGTACAGAGTATGGAGGAGAATTTTCAGGCTTTTCAGGGCTACTAACCAGGAATTTCATTTGTGCTTCCCTGTACAGTCTTCTAAGTTGGGCAAAGATTGGGATTGTGGCATAAGCCCCATCCATCTGCATTGTTCCTTGCAGCTTGGCTCCCCATGATCTTGATAGTAACATGCCATACTTGGGTGGCACATCTGCCACCACCACATCCATGACCATACACATGGCAGGAATCTAAGTAAGGCTCACACATAAATCTTTGATCAGGCCAAGACACTTTACTCTACTAGAGTCAAATGAATATAGGTCTTTATAGGGATGGGTTATCTCTAGGCCTAATCTTTCCATCACTACTTTAAGCATTAGATTGTGTGATGCCCCAGAATCATGCATAGCATTGTGGAGAATCTTATCATGGACATTAAGACTGACATAAAAAGGGGGCACTACCCCTTCCTGAAACTTTCCTTCTATCTTTGGACCAAACAGAAGGGCAGGTTGATCATCACTCAGATTTACAGTGTCACTATTCTCACCTAAATTTAATGCTTTCAAAATTTGGCCTTTATATACATCTTGAGTGGCCAGCTTAGAGAGTGGAATAGAGATTTTAATTTTTGCAATCTCACCCTCCAAATTGAAAGTGGACTGACTCTTTGGAACGTTTAACTCTGTTTTGTTAGCCACCGCCTTAGTGGCTAAATCAGTGTACTAATTCTCGTTATGTACAGTGTTTGTGACATTTTTATCAGGAGCACTAACTGCAGTGCTAGTGCTACTAGCTGGTTTACCTTGCGTATCAGTGTTTTGGTTGTCCTTTCCTTTGTTCTTTCCAGAACTCTCAGTTGCTGCTTCGTTACCTTCAGCAGTTGCTTTAGAAGTTTTCTCAGGCCTTTTCTTGATGGTGACCTCAGAAGCTTTGGGTTTGAAGGTTTCTTGGCTCTTTTTACTCCTGAGTTCATACTATTCTCTGACCTGCATCATGGCATTTTCAAATCCTCATCTATAATCTTCAGATTCCAACCATTCCTCCTCCCAACCAGAGGGTGAGGGCTTATCTTCTTCTGAGTAACAATTATGGATTGAATCTTCTATTTCAAACATGTTTATCTTGTTTCCCTTAGACTCTTCTATGATTCCCTCATCTTCATCCAAGAAGTTCTCTTGGAAAGGGGGAATAACTTGCTGATCTGATTCTCTTTGTCTGTTGGGAGTGGTATTGTTTCTTCTAAAGTTCTGGTTCTGGTTTTGGTTTCTATTCTGGTTACTAACTATGACAACCATTTTTTCCATCATTTTTTGTAACCTTTCCACGTTTTTTGACAAATTATCATAATTTTGGCCAGATGTGAAAGCTACATTGTCATCTCTGTATGTTACCCTTCTCTCAGATTTCATTTTTTCTCTTTTTTCAATCAGATTTGCATCTATGTTCACTACTCCTTTCTGCATGTCCTCCAGTGTGTTGTATTCCTTATCTCTAAGCTCATAGGCCATGTCAACATCAAAGCCTTCAGGGTATTTTTCTAGGGCCATGCACTGTGGAGGTTTCATATGTGGAAGGAGGGCATTGTAAATGCTATTAAACCTTGTTGTGTAATCATGGACACTCTTTCCTGTGTTTCTTTTGAGGGTCATGTATTCTGCCAGGATTTGGCGAGGATTTTCCCTAGCTTCCCATTTGTTTATGAAAGTCTGATATAAACCCGGAAGATCATTGATGCTACCTAGAGGTAGGCTCTTAAACCATTTCTTCACATCACCCCCTAAGCTCTGGGAAAATATTCTCATTTTGACTGTATCATCATCTATTTCCATGTAGTCAAAAGAATCTTCCATCTTATCTACATGTTGTTGGGCTGTGATGGACTCTTTTGCAGTGAAGTGTGGGATCTTTGACTGATAATCATTGGGTAAGGGTACTAGAGGCTGAGGTAAAACCAAAAATGCATACCAGGCTACCATGGTGATGTTTTGATGAGGTAAAGGGTTAACTTGGGCAGCTGGTATATGGATGACAGGAATATGATGACCAACAGAATGCTGATGAGCAGATCTAGAGTGACTGAGCCCCAAGTTTTGTATGAAAAGTATATCTAGAGGTGTAGATGGAGGGGTCTGTCTATTCCCAAGATGTCTGCCACTTGGTGGTGAACCAGGAAGCTCAGGGTCTGGCTGGTCTAAATTACTACATGACCTAGTTCTAGGTAATCTATTAGGTAGGTATAGGTCAAGGTGAAAACGTGATAGAGCTGTAAGATCTTCTGGTGCA
This sequence comes from Pinus albicaulis, assembly GCA_034641835.2. NCBI lineage: Eukaryota > Viridiplantae > Streptophyta > Pinopsida > Pinales > Pinaceae > Pinus > Pinus albicaulis. The sequence goes on from CM076577.1 coordinate 1,294,207,735, forward strand.
AAGTTAGCTCTATAGATGAGGTTAGAAATAATTGTTTGTTTATGTGTATGAGATCCTTTGAGGATGATTTCAGGGTTGTCAACTATTTCAGGTGGGTCTGGGTTAGGGTAAGCTCTTGTATGAATGGTTCTTGAAGCCAGAATGTTGTTTTCCAACCGAGCAGCTTAACCCTACTTGTTACTTCTACCGTGGTTGATGTTGTTATGGAGGCTGGTCTCCTAGTGGATTCTAATGTGAACCAAGATAATAAGCAGGCCTACTGATCACCAGTGGAGTCTTTGAAACGTTTAGGTAATATGGAGTCGCCAAGTGGAAAGTTTTAGGATGCTTTTGGAGGGCACACTGTCCACCACAGTGATTATGAGATGTCCTATTTCAGGAATATCTTCCAAACACAGCAAACTCTAACCAGAGATTGACTGGGAGGGCATTTACCAGATATGTCACCTCTAAAAGAGTGTGAGATCTGGAAGCTACCTGGCCCTTTCCAAACTCTGTCCAAGAGTATGGGACAACACAACAAATGGTATAGAGGTTGATGTTAGAATAGGAATATTTAACTGCCAACCTAACTAGAGATTGTAGGTTTCTGAGACTTATGATATAGTACAGTGAGGAAAACTCAGAAAGTCCCCAGTGGAGTCGCCATTATGTTGGGGTTCTCATGTTTTGGCAAGGTTAGAAATACCAAAACATGAGACAACATCAGAACCACTTTCAAACCTCGGGATCTAGCCCTCCTAGGTCCAAAGAGGGATCTCTCTATGATTTTCAAAGGTATATGTATTTGAGGCTCAAATGTTATGATTTTAGGCTAGTTATAAGGCTCAGGGTTTGTTTGTTTGGTTTCTTGATTTGGTTGCTGGTTATCAAGAAAGAAGGCTTCAGTGTAGGACCAGAATGAGCAAAGAGGAATAAGGCAGAGGTAAAATGTTCCAAGAAATATTCAAACCATTGGGCAATGGAGTCAGGAAAGGGTTTGCTTGCTAGTCAATAGGCAGGCTTTCAATTGGGCTAGTCATCTGAAACATAGGATCTTCAAGATGATTATGTGATATGGAAAGTAGGAGGGGAGGAGATAACACAAATTTAGAGCACAAATTTACAGATCAACAGGTCACACAAGGATCCTAGTGGACAGGGCTAACTCTAATCCCCAGTGTTCCCAAATCTTCCAACTGAAGCTATAACAAGAAACATCTAAGAACTGAATCATTTAAGTCATACATCAGAGAGCAGGCAATAACATCCACTACACTGGTTAGACCAAGTGAAATCATTTCTTAGACAATACATTTAGAAGAGAAACATAAATGGCAAGGAGAGAAGAAACATAGGGTACCTAACAAGGGTAAATCCTATGCCAATATTCTAAAGCAAGCCAGTAGAAACGAAATGAAATGAATGTAAACACAAAGATAGGAAAACATCACCGCTGCTTCAAATCAGGATCCAAAGAAATGTGCTTGTCATATTAAATAGCAATACCAATCAAGTACAACATTTCCAATAGCTGAATACTCAGTCTAAAAACATCTCCTTCAATGTATCTTAAAATCTTTACACAGACACTGTGTCTCAAAAGAAACTACTTGCAGTTCTCTGATAACTGATCAACAACCTTTACAATGAATTTTTTCATGAGTTTATAGCTGAAGGGAAGCCGAGGAGGTAGGTGAAGAACTAAATGCAGTATTAAACTTTTGAAAAGAAAGAGGGTCGAATCCCATTCTGTTTTAAATCCTGTGCATTCAATTCCTGGTGTTCTTTGGGTGCACGAATGATCTTCTTCAGTCTTAAAACTATCATGATATGACTCTGATGTATTCTGTCTGTAGTACTGTGCGGTGCTATTGGTGAATAAACAAAAGATGAATGAATAATAAAGAAGTCTGCCATACTGATGAGATAAATGCTCTGATAGTACTAGGGTTGTTTCAGGGTAGGAAATCTCTCCAGAACACGGCATAGATTGAACACTACATGGGCACTCTGTCCTTTATGGAGGACGAACATTCTGCTGCTATATAAACCCCTGATATGCATTGATTTCTATGTGCTGTACTTTTTGCATGATCTATGGGATCGTTGATCTGGTGCTTTGCCTCTAAATTGTTGTATTAAAGCTCAAAACCTTCAATTCTGAATGTTGAAATCCTTGATCATAAGCTAGTCTTTTCTCCACGGCTTCATAAATGTCTTGATTTGAAAAATCTGGGCTTCAATGGCGCCGGATAGCTTTCTTGCGAAGATTGAACTATCCTTGGGTAATATTCATGACGCAGCTACCATTTTTGGGCATTTCCATTGTAGTACCAGCTTCCAGATTTAATTTTGTCTGTGTAGCACGCCATTGAAGTGGTATATGAGAACCATGGAATTTTCCGCCTCTGATAACCCTGCAAAAACATGAAACCAATTATGAAATCCATGGATGGGGGCGGATGATGTGGATGATAGTGGGACTGTGGAGAAATGGCAGAAAATGCCATGGAATGGTGGAGAACAGAGATGGCGCAGGTTGGCGGAATAAAGAGGAGATTTAAATGAAAACCTTAATAAACCCGACCTATGAACAAATATGTGAAACTGGAGGGCGACTGTACAGTGGGACACGTGGAGGTGATGTGGCGGGACCGAGGTGGCGATGGAAGAGTCAACAGCAGGAAGACAATTCTGGACCGTTGGATCTGAGAGGAGATTGATAGTGGGAAACACGGAGGAGGGAAGTGAACGGTGGGCCAAGGGTGCGATGATCGTGGATTAAAACCCACGCAAATCCGTCGAGCAATGACCGTTGAATGGGCAAAGGTAGATCTGATGGCTCATATGAATATCGCTACACATCCTGGACCGAAAGATAACATGCGATGGGAGGGCGGTTTTGCCGCCGTACAGAAGACAGGTGTCGAGCGTTGTATGAAATTGTTGGGTAATGGGAAAATACCGCCCGACCCCCATTAGCGATGCGATGAAAACTAGGCTGTTTTATGGCATGGTGCGCAGCGGGGACCACAGTGGCGGACACATTCCGAACCATTGATCTGGCAGAGAATGGACAGCGATGGCGCGATTGGTGGTTTGAACGGGTTGGGCCATGGGCACTGCGGAGCTTGCGATAGCCATTCGATCAATAAAAATCAACAGTTCAACCTTCGCCCGATACATCTATGCGTTAAGCGCTCCTATGGGCTTGCGAGTGGTTTTAGCGCCCAGGTCACACGAGGGGAAATGGTTTAGGGGCTGGCGTTAAAGGGGCTCAGGCCTATTATAAGGTCGGAAAGTGGGTTTTTTACCCCATTTTAATGCATTTCAAGGCCTAAGGAGGGTAACGGTAGGGGAAAGAGGGGGATTTAGGCATAATCAAAGGGAGTAGGGATGTTTTAGAGGGGATTTTTGGGATGGAAAGGGGAATTAGGGGGAAGAAAGGGGACTTTGAGGAAAGGAACAAAGGGGTGAAAATGAAGAAATTTGCAAGGGTATAAAGGGCAGAATAAAGCCTTTAGGAGCCTGATTTTTGGTCAGCAAGGCATATTGATTCAGAATAGCAGAAGGAAACAGTCACAAGGCAGGGAACTTGAAAAGGCTGCAAGGATGATGTGTTTACAAAGGAAATGCATTCCTTGCAGGCTTATGAAACAAATTAGCCCCTTGCTTGCTTGTCAAGAAATTTAAAAGGGGCTAACACACCCCGCGTTGCGCCAGATGAAAATCCTGTAGCATCGACCAATAGTCATGATGGAGAGCAGGCTGGATCATCAGCAAGTCTACATTAATACAATGCTAATTGTGTTTTGTTAGATGATCATGATCACGATGATGTCAACGAATTTGAATGTGTTTTTTAGTCGAGTATGATGTTTGTACGATGGTTATCATGATCGTGATGTTTCTTAATTGATTTAATATTAAATAATCATGATATTTATTAAATATTATGTCCTCATTGTAATTGAAATTTTAATTTTAATTGTATGTAAAATTGTAAAATTGTAATTGTATGTAAAATATTTGTAGAATTTTAATTGTAATTGTAATATTTAATTTATTGTGAAATGATTGTAATTGTAATTTTAATTGTAATTGTATATATGACAAATTGTAAAATTGTAATTGTATGTAAAATTCTAAAATTGTAATTGTAATTTAAATTTTAATTCTATGTAAAATATTTGTAAAATTTTAATTGTATTTGTAATATTTAATTTATTGTGAAATGATTGTAATTGTAATTTTAATTGTATGTAAAATATTTGTAAAATTTTAATTGTAATTGTAATATTTAATTTATTGTGAAATGATTGTAATTGTAATTATATATATGTAAAATTGTAAAATTGTAATTCTAATTCTAATTGTATGTAAAATTCTAAAATTGTAATTGTAAATTTTATGTAAAATTCTAAAATTATAATTGTAATTGTATGTAAAAATCCAAAATTGTAATTGTAATTGTATGTGAAATTGTAAAATTGTAATTGTAATTCTAATTGTATGTAAAATATTTGTAAAATTTTAATTGTATTACTGTGAAATGATTGTAATTGTAATTGTATGTAAAATTCAAAAATTGTAATTGTAATTTTAATTTTAATTGTATGTGAAATTGTAATTTTGATTGTAATTCTAATTCTAATTCTAATTCTAATTGTATGTAAAATATTTGTAAAAATTTAATTGTAATAATGTGAAATGATTTTATTAAAAAATTTAAATTTGTAAATTTGTAAACTTTTAAATAATTGTAAAATAATAAAAATAGAATAATATGAAGTTTTGTAACATAATAAAATTTAGAAAATAATGCAAATAAATTCATGTACTTTAGAATTACATTATTTTATTATGATCTTACATACAAAGAAAAATAACTTTATACATTATGCCATTGTTTTTGAGATCTACGTAATTGCAAATTATAAAGCGAAATATTTATTTTAACATTAACACAATGAAAATTACCAATTAATTCAAATTACATATTATAATGTTTTGAAAAAAAGAGTCAACTTATAAGTTATAAGGTAGTTAATTCCTCTTCTTTATAAAAACCCATCTTAAAAAGTATAAATATTGATGAAATAACACATGTACCATATCACTCTCGGTTCTCATGATCACGCTCATTATCTTCCAGCTCACATGCCATGATAACATTATTGTTCTCAAAAATATGTTTTGATCGAGGGTCATGTCTCAATACGAACCACCAATCCCTATCCAACACATCAGGGTAAAAAAACACCTGGTTGTAGTGTTTGGGGAAAACATAGGGCTCCTTAGCTTCATCCCACATCTTTCTAGAGTTGATACATATCAGCCTACTATCGCGATCTTCTTTTACATTATTCCGATCAAAGGTGTCCCACCACATCCACCTAAAAATAACACATTGGAAAGAAGAGAAATCCACTTCAATGATATCTTGTATCTTTCCGGCGTAACCTAACGTCCCGCGTACTAGGTTTTGATCACGATGACTAGATCGACTAGATTGATCGAACTCGACTTCCACTCCATATTCTTGTGTGATGTGTCCATCATCGGCATTTTCTGTGCGAAAATGGTGTCCATATGCCGACATAGATGGGAACAAATGCACCTATAAAAAAGTTAAAAAAGCATAGTGTCATGTGTCTTATAATAACCAAACAGTTAAAATATGAAATATAAATGTAATTAAATTTGAAAGGTGCATTATTAAGTTTCAAATGTACATATAAATTAAATAGATTATTACTGAGTTGCTACACCCAATCCCTACATTTAGCGCATCCTCTTCAAAACATGGGTAACGATTGGTTGCACCATATTTCTCTCTGTCTTATTCAGCAACCCAACTATTGGGGCATATTTTTGGCATATTTTCTTTTAAATGACCAGGATAAGTCACACTTCTACCATTCAACCATTTGAATTATTTCTTGTCACTATCCCATTTCATCGTCTTTTGTTCGTACAATATGACCCACGGTTGTGTTGCTTCGGAATTGTAAAGAAAAAATTTATTGATCGCTTTAATTTCTGCATTCGATGATGAAATCAAACCATCATTATATAGTACATAGAGATCAAAATATACATTGTATTGAATTTCAACATGAATATTTAATTTGTGTAAATTTGAAAAATTATAAGTCGCTTACTCTTTATTAAGCGCTTTTTTCCATTCATTTGGAGCAACTCCCCTTCTCTTTTTTCTTCATCCCATTCATCATCCCAAATCATCGCACCTGGTCTGTTTTCGATCTGCTTCATGTACGCACAGGCATAATAGAAAGACTCATACGATATGTACCCTTCTGCCATAAACCCCTCGGGTTTTTCCCTTTGTCGAACAAAAACTTTCAATTTCTTCATGTATCTCTCTAAGAAGAACATCCAACAACAAGAAACCACCCCAACTAATTCAACCTCATCTACTAGGTTGATTAGAAGATGAACCTGCAAGTCCATGAAACTCGTCAGTAGTTCCTTCTCAAACATACAAACAATCTCAACTATCTCTTGACGCCACCATGGAATTCTAGCCACATGAATCTCCTTTGACGTGATCCAACGTACAAATGTAGATAATTTAGATATGGCACATCCTAGGTCTTGAGGGAATTCATGTTTCACACACCCACGCATGAACAAAGGATAATGACACTGCAAAGTTATAAACACGTGCAATAATATACAAAACTAGTTATGTTTTATAATCTTTGCATGGAATAAAATTTATTAATATAACAAATAATAAAATCATGCTTTTGACATTATACATACTCTTAGAAGATTCAAATGGTCATGTGATTTCGACCCTGACAAATGCTCATCCACGGTGAAGCAGTGTCGTAGTGAAGACCTGTATGAATATGGCACCCTCACACCCATTATAAATTCCTTTTTCAAAGAAAGATCATATGTTTTTAAAATCCATGGGACATCACCTTCTTTGAAATACCATGAATTAGAGGGACCAACGCCTGCCTCTGATCCTATACTTTCTAATCATCTTGGCCAATGTTTCTTTTTAGTTTTTTAAGTAATAATATCTTTCCTAATAGTGAATGTGTCACTTTGTTTCAATGATATGTGCCTCCATAAAGAAGATGAAACATTTTTAAATATATGCATGGGATTCAATTAGTGGGTAATCTTAATATGCTCCCCATATGCGAGGTTATAAAAGATAGATTTCCTTTTCATCCCAATGGGAAATTTCTTAAAATAGGTGTCGAAGAATTATGGATCATCGAACATAGGCTCCCCATTTAAATCTAACATTTCTATGAACTCCTTCTCCTTCTCTCTCTCATATGCTCTAAGCCATTTAGATAGTGTCGTTATTAGAGGCCTTTGGGTTCTCTCTCGTTTACCATTGAAAGCGGATGCTGCTCTTTTGTAAGGGTGTTCTTATAGGAGGAATACCCTGGAGAAATCATACACTAGCTTTCGTAGGTCCCTAGACCATATAGCTTTCAGAGAAGGTCCACAACATTTACATTAAAAATACCCTTTTGCTACAAGACCTGCGAGATTATTGTATACAACTTATATGCATGGCAAGTTAAACAATATCATGAAGATCAAAACAATTACAATGAATTAAATAACTAATATGTGAAAGAATATTGTTACGTATATAAACAAATCGATAAACATGTAATTTACCAGATAAAACTCCTAATCCTGGATACTCATGTGTCGTGTAAGCACATATGCCATACAACGTAAAAATCCTCTCTGCTGCGATGTATCTTGATATATCGTATACATTTATCCCATCCCACAATTCCTTCAATTCATATACCAGTGGTTGTAAATAGACATCCATATTCTTCCCTTGTCTTCCACCAGGGACTATGAGAGCCAACATAAGATGTTCATTCTTCACAGAAAACCATGGGGAGATATTTTTATTGATCACTACTATAGGCAAAACATAATAGTTGGTGTTCTGGAGGGAATATGGGTTGACGCCATCCATGGCTATGTTGATTCTAATGTGTTCATTCTTCACGGACAACCATGGGGGGATATTGTTATTGAACACTACTACAGGCCAAACATAATAGTTGGTATTCTAGAGGGAATATGGGTTGGCACCATCCATGGCTATGCTGATTCATAGACTTTGTACTTCATCCTTGAATTTTTCGGACCATGTATCCTCTATATGCTTCATGGCTATTGAATCAGTTTGGATTCGCATAACTCCCAACTCACTTCTGTGTAAGGAATGCCATCCCTGCAACATAACTAATTCTTTGCAACAAAAGAGCCTTTGAATCATTGGGATTATAGGCATGTGCCTCAATATCTTAAAAGGAGGACCACGTGATTTACCCTTCTTTTTTTATTTATCATACCTATCATGGCCACCTTTCGTACATATCTCTTTGTCTGCATATTCTCATCTATATAGAATACAATCATTTGGACATGCATGAATGATATGATATGTACTCAACACCCAACATTTTTAACAATTTATTTGCCTCTTCGCAGCTACCGGGCAAGACATTATCACTCGAAAGAACCTTATCTTTGAATAACCTATAGTTGGTGATCATCATGGAAAATATTAAATGAACATTAATTTCGATATAATTATTAACATTCTTAAAATTGACCATTTGTAATGTTCATTGTGTGATTATATTTCTCAAATTTATATAAGGGAGGACTTGTGGTAACTTACCTCAAAATTTCTGAGAAACATGCATTCGACAAGCCAAAATTTGCTTTCAAGTTGTACAGTAACATCGTTATCCCCAACTGGGTAGACTTTGACTAACCACCAAGTCCAAAAAGAGGGGTGGTGGAAGCAAATTTGAGGCTTTCGAAAAAGGTGTCATCGATATGAGCATCATCCCCTAGCTGATCATCATTTTGGAATGCATTTAACAACATTGTCTAAATGGCAGTCGTATCCCTTAAGTAATCATCCATACCAACCTCTATTTCATTTCCTCCATTTCCAACTTGTGAAGAACTACTATTGTTGTAGTCATTCCTAATTCGTGAATTTGGACGTAGCAAGAATTAAATCAATGGTTGATTCAACCATTCTTGGTATCATTCCTCTTCGGTTTTTTCTCTTAATTCAGCCTTCTCTCGATTTGACATTGTCGTGGGGTGCAACGGAAGATGGTAGGTAGGTTGCTCATCATCACTAGAATCCTAATAATTTCATAAAATATATTTGAATATGATTAGTACAAAATCTATGATATCAATTCGTAAGAACGTTGACAATGCATGATTAATTTGTTTGACATTGAAATTAATAATTAAATCAATATACCAAACAATTATTATTACCATCATTGTCTCGGGATTGTGGCTCGAAGATGCAATATTGTTACAATTGGCAGGGTGAAGCGGTTGTCCATTTTCATCTACCAAATGCGCCTTGCAGTATGCTGCTCCTAATAAGAGCTTCCGACATTTTGAAGCTATTTAATTATTTTGTGCATCTAAACTCGATTCTAAATCTGCATGAACCTGAAAATTTGTATACATTATAAATTTTATTAAGTTGATTAACATGGATAAAAAACATAAATTCAATTAGATAATGAAAATATAAATAAAATATGAAGTAAATATTACGTCTCGAGATGGATAGGGAGAACTCCGTGACGGAATTTGAGAAACATTATGGAACGAATTGGATTTTGAAGAATTTTCCATTCGATATAATTATGATATTTTCTCCCTGCATTGGAGAAAAATCAACAATAAATTTAGTGCACCCACCTAAAAGTAATTTCAGTGCCTTAATAATGGACTTATTGTTATCAGTGCTTATGTACAAATAACCGCACCGGTGTTGTTTCAGTTACTATGCACCAGTGCCATGTTATTAATTGATGTACCAGTGCAGTGTTATTAATCGATGCACCGGTGACGAAAAGCTGCAAATAAAAAAAGACAACTTTATTTTTTTTAAGTGAAAAAAAAGTGGTAAATTGAAAATTGGGCAGAAAAATATTTTCGAAAATCTAATTTCATAAAACAATTCTTTAAATACTAAACACTTTTCATTATTTCACTATTTTTGCAAAAAAATTCAACCAGAGATTTGTAGGAAACATACCTAGAGCAAGAGAGCACCAGAGCACTGTGGAGCAGTGAAATACTTTTGAACATAAGTATTCAGGCAATCAGAATTCCAAACCTCTGGTGATTCAAACCCTATAGCATAGAATTTCAAACGATATCGTGATTAAATTTTATTGTTTTTTTTACATTTTCTAGCAGTATTTTTTACGCATTAAGTAAAAAATTTCAATTTGTTGTTCATTTTTAGAATTTAAAAAAAAAAAATCTATTTTTACCCTAAACCCTTCATTCTTTTTTTTTTTGCCCTTGCTTCTTCCCGTTTTTGTGATTTCAGAATTAGGGCTTTTCATTTTAGATTTATAGGGTTTGTATTGCTATATATATAGGCCTATGACATCCAATGCGCGGGACGACTTGCATAGTCATATCCCAATCCATGTCAGTCCTTGCGTGAATTTTTAAAATAAAGAATTTTTTTAATCGGTGCACCCTACATAACCAAGTCCACCGGTGCACTAGCTTATTCCAACGCACCGTGCATGTAATTTTTGATAAAAAAATTATAAACGATTTTTTTTAATCCGTGTTCCATATGTAAAATAGGGCACTGGTGCGTTATTTCACTATAGTGCACCGCTCATGTACTGTTTGGAAAAAACATATTTTTATTTTGTGTTAATCGGTGCACCATGTAACATATAATGCACTGGGTCTCCTAGTTGATGGAGAGAACCGTACGGTGGTCCCTTTTTTGCGTGGGGAATTTATAAGAATAGGCCACACCACCCCCTCCACAGCACCATATGCTACAAAAAATAACACTAGACGATTTTTATTATTTTGTCTGTGTTAATTGGCGCGGTGGTTAACATGTAATGCACCGGTTCTCCTTGTTGATATAGAGCACCATACGGTGTTTTATACTGTTTGGGTGGTGCATTTATAAGACCACCATGCACCAATGTCGATGCATACACCATGAAAAGCGCAGCGGTTTCTTGATATTTTGTTTTTACTTGAAAAGTTGACAATTTATTTATAAAATATATTAATGAATGATATGGTACATGTTTCATATTGATAAAGAAATGGCTGACAAGAGATCAAGTAACAAAAATACTGATAACACATCAAGAAAAGAAAAAAATCCAAGTTTTTTGTAAATTCTTTACAAAAAATATTATTTTTGAACTATATGTAAGTTTAACTAATATATATTGTTTACTATGTATCATGCAAAGCCACAAAATGACGAAACTCAATAAGATTATTTATGATGTAGGACCAGAAGAGCATAAAAGCTTGATGGAAAAATTGCAAGGATGAATCAGGTGAATGAAAAAATACTATCGATCCAATATGAGTTCATTTTTTAATTTTAATTAATAATATACTTAAAATTATTAAATAACATGTTTCAAACAATATATTAATTCACATCTGTTTAATGTTCTACAAAGACCAACAACTCAGAAAATGAATGTTTTTCTAAGAAAAGAAAAGAAAATATAACATGCAAATGAAAATGAATTGCTCCTTAGCTCATCTGGAGTGGTGCTAGAGGTTAACGAAAGGGGGGAAAACATTTTAAAAAGTTTGAGGGATCTAGTGGAATGAATTTATAGACCTTCTTTCCACTTACAATACAAAAATCAATCCAATGATTCCAAGAACCAAATTTTAGCTAAAATACAGGAAGAGTTTCCAGAGAATTGGTCATTGAGACATGTCTGAATTTTAATAGCAAAAGCGTACAACAACAAAAAAGAAGGAATGAAAAAGTAATATTCCTTTAAATATTTTTCTAGAATTATTTATATATATCATTTTTTTATATTTACTTTTCATATATCAATATAAGAATTAAATAGTTTATTTTCATATTAAATTTTTGGGAATATTATGAAAATCTCAAAAGATGAACGAGCTGATATCAAAAATATGCCATTAGGAATGTCCAAAAAGGTGTACAAGGATATGGTCAAAGAAATTGACAAAATTGCATCGTAGGAGGAGCCGTCTCAACAAAAACGTGCTTCAAATGTAATATGTAATCATTGAATTTTTTGATCATTAGGTATAATAAATAAACAATTCAACATTAAATATTAATTTTCAAATATTTTCTTGCAGAAAAGAAAAGAAAATGAAACCCATTTAGCTCATAAAACAGGACGACAAGGACGAAAAGGGTTGATATCTAAGTTTGTGACTAATTGTTACTTCCTTATAACAACTTAACTAGATTTCATTTTTGTATATTTTAAGTTGTTTTACAAAAATCATCATTGAATGTCTTCAAAAATGTGCTAACATACAAAGAAGAATGATCAAATGAATTGATTGACATTGGGTTAAATATGGGTTGTGAGTATATGTTGGCATATCATAAATTAATTGTGGAATTTGTAAGCATCTATCGATCTTGTTTTACTTAGCTCCATATATAATTAATAGAACAAAAAAATATTTTATATTAAATATATGATTTGTTATGGGGTATAAAACTTGCAAGAAACAAAGTATGTAACTATGCCAACAGATGAAATCTTGAAAGATGGCATACTACATGGTTTTGAAAGAATGTATATAGTTCATGAGTCAACTGTTGCTATGGTATGTCATTTCTTTTCGATTTACATTGATGTATATTATTTAATATTGCAATTTTCATTATTCTCACCAATGTATATACACTCATTACAGTTTATTTTTATGTTTCTAAATGGAAGGTAGAGAAGAAGAAAACAATCAACACCATGAACAAAACATTCCTGAAAATAACCCAAGTCATGGAAATAGCTCGAGCAGTGACAACAGTTCAAGCGAAGAATGATGATCATTATGTTTGGATATCAAAGCAAGGCATTGTATTTTTTGAAATATTTGTCTGTGAAATCAGAAATTTTTTTTAATGTAATGGACATAGTGTCCCAATTGAAAGACAAAGGGATGCCAATAACTATCCCATTTTGTATGAAAAATATTGTCTTATATATATATATATATATATATAATAAAATATTTTTTAATTTATTTTATTGCATTCTCCATTATTGTTGTGAAATGTAATACTACTGATTAAATTTATGGATGATTAAATATTATCATGAAGAGATGTGAAATCTGATGATATGATATAACAAATTAATCCAAACATCACATTCAAATGCACTAATAAAAATTTAATTGATATGAATACTGTTATAAGATATGTGTCGTCTTTTGATGAATAATGAATTTTAAAAAATCACAATAATTATGATATGATATAAAAAATAAATCCAAACATCACATTCAAATGCATTAATATAAATTTAATTAACATGAATATTGCTATAAGATGTGTCGACTTTTGATGAATAATGAATTTTTAAAAATCACAATAATTGCACTGTCACAGGTCGATGTTTCTAAAAAATACAAAATGAACACCACTGCATGTTAGTTACTGTACATCGGTTTGTTTGTATGATATAGTTCACTGGTGCATTTCTACGACCTATGGGCACTGCACAATTACCAATACCAATTATAAATCTCGGTGCGTTTGTGCGATACTACGCACCGATGCGTTTATGTGAGACTACGCATCGGTGCATTTGTACGACCTATGGGCACTGCACAAATACCAATACGAATTAGAAAAATCGATGCGTTTGTCTGATGCTGCACACCAGTGCGCTTTAATAAGACTATGTACCAGTGCATTGATACGACATATGGGCACCGCACAAATCCCAATATGAATTAGAACAATCAGTGAGTTTGTCTGATACTACGCACCAGTGCGCTTCTATAAGACTTCGTACTAGTGCATTGATACGACATATGGGAACTATACAAATACCAATACCAATTAGAATGGCCCCGTGCATTGTATCACCTACAGTGCACCCGATGCAGTTGTATACCTTTACGGCCCGGTGCATGCACCCTTGACTGCCTCGGACCGACTGTCTATATGACACGCACCGGTGCTTTGACACCTTAGTAGCACACCGATGAAAGAAACATCCGTAATAACCTCTGGCCACCCATGTTTTTTAGTTGTGTTGAAATTCCATCAAAAGCTCCGCCAAAACCTCCGTTACCAAAAACGGATGTTGTAGAACTTTTTTTTTACAATTTTGGCCAATTTTATAACACTAAAATCCTCCTTTATAACATCCTCTAGAGGGTATTTCCCTTGTAGTGAAACTAGCCTCCCTATCTAGAGAAGCTATTTGTGGAGAGGAATGACCCCATTCCTGAGTCTAGCCTGGCTTCTCAGCTTGGGAATATTTTTATAAAGGTACCTTTGCTCCAAGCTATCAAAGAGATACCCATCTGTACAAAAATCATTAGGGAACTTTGTCTCAAGAAGCCATGAAGGAGAATATTGGAACCTCAAACCATTAAATTTGTTGGAAGAGAAACAGAGTTAATGATGGGATGTATGCACATGGAAAAATATACTGACCTCGGAAACCTTGTTATCTCTGTTCATATAGGTGATGTCCTTGTCTCTAATGTGCTTATAGACCTGGGGAAAGCCATTAATGTTATTTCCAAGAAAACCATGGATCAACTTGGATTGGTCCATATTCGTCCTACTCCCACCATGCTTGAATTGGTAGAAATATCTAAAATCAAGCGAGAAGGGGTGCTGGATGATGTGGCCATTTCATTAGATTCTTGGGAATATCCTGTAGACTTCATTGTTCTTCAGCCAATTAATCTTGTGGGAGGACATCCCTCGATCTTTGGATGACCATGCCTTGCTATAGTTGATGCTTACATTGGATGTCGTTCAGCTGACATGTATATTTCCCATGGAGATTCTAGAAAGAGGTTCACCTTATATCCACCTGCTAGATCCATCCAGGAGTTCCGAGACACTTTGTAGCTAGATTACATCATTGTGATGAGTCCTCACAGGAGGGTGAGATACATGACTTTCTGAACAATCTAGACACCATGCATAATTTTAAGTCATTGAGCCAAATTTTTAGTCTAGATTTTCAGGAAAATCACAATTCTCAAACTCCCTCACCACCATCTCTAGAAACACCTGTGTGTACTCTTGAGCCCGATACCACTCTTGTTGAGATCAGTACAGGCAAATATTTGCATATCATTTCAGACTTGGATTCATCTCAGCAAGAGCAGCTTGTGAATTTTTTGCAAAACCATATTGATGCCTTTGCATGGGGTTATGAAGAGATGAAAGGAATCCCTCCTGAAACCTGTACTCACCATATTTATATTCAAGATGGAACCCGACCTATCCGACAACCCCAAAGGCATATGAACCCAGCTCTAAGAGATGTTGTAAAAGAAGAATTACAAAAACTCTTGGATGTTGATTTTATCTATCCTATTTCCGACAACGAGTGGGTCTCTCCATTGGTGTTAGTCCTGAAAAAAGATGGGAGATGGGGCATTTGCATTGACTATAGAGAATTGAACAAAGCCACTCTTAAGGATTAATTCCCCCTTCTGTTCATCGATCAGGTGCTTGATACCCTTGCTGGTAAGAAGTACTTTTATTTTTTAGATGGATTTAGTGGATATAACCAGATACAGATCGCACCCATGGATCAAGACAAAATCACCTTTAGATGTCCATGGGGTACATTTTCTTACCAAGTGCTTCCATTTGGGCTAAGTAATGCCCCAACTACCTTTCAAAGTGTAGTCTTTGCCATTTTTGCTGACCTTGAGTGTGTGGAAATCTATATGGATGCCTTCTCTGTGTTTGTTGATACATTTTAGGAGGCCCTCAAAAATCTAGAAAATGTGCTTCTTCATTTCCAAGAAGCTCATCTTGCCTTGAGTGATAAAAAGTGCAGATTAATGTGCAGGGCAAGAGTAGTTCTTGGCCGTCTGATTTCTAACATCGGTATCCAGGTTGACCCTGCAAAGATAGAAATTATTTCAAGTCTTCCTGCACCCAAAACTGAAAGGGAAGTGAGAGGTTTCCTAGGACATGCGGGCTAATATAGGAGATTAATTGAGAAATTCTCTAGGATAGCGACCCCACTTTTCTGAATTTTAGTTAAGGATAGTGAGTTTTCTTGGTCCATAGCTTACCAACAATCCTTTGAGACATTTAAGGAAAAACTAGTACAGGCACTAGTTTTGAGAGGAACGAACTGGTCCCTGCCATTTCATATTTCCTCTGATGCCTTAGACATAGCCATTAGCATAGCTTTAGGACAAGAAGAATACAAATAGTCCTATGCTATCTACTTCATCAGCAAAAACATGTCACCCGCTAAACTGAACTACACAGTTACTGAGAAAGAGTTTTTAGCTGTAGTTTTTGTTATTAATAAATTCAGACACTACATTACATGGTATGAAGTCTTTTTTCATACTGATCATTCCGAAATAAAATATTTGATGAATAAACCATTAACTAATAGTAGAGTGACTAAGTGGTTACTATTATTACAAGAATTTAATATTACTATTGTTGATACACCAGGAAAATCTAACGTAGTAGCAGATTATCTTTCAAGATTAAATAATATTGGTGAAGTAATTTTTATTGATGATGATTTCCCCGATGAACATCTTTTTGATGTGTCAATGGAATCTCAGTGGTTCGCTCACATAGCTAACTATTTTGTCACCAAAAATACACCACCTCACTTATCTTCTCGTGAAAAGCGGAATATTATACATAAAAGTGTTGCATATTATTGGGTTCAAGGAGACCTTTTTTACAATGGGTCGGACCTCATTATCTGAAGATGTGTAAGAGAGGAGGAAGTGTTTGAAATCTTAAAACCTACTCATGACGAACCTTACAGAGGCCACTTCGTTGATAAGCGAACTACGTACAAAATTTTACAAGATGGATATTTTTGGCCCTCCTTATTTAAGGATGCCAAAAAATATGTTGTTATGAAACCAACTCCAAAAATAGAATAAAAGAGAGATCAACACCTTAGAAATAAGCCACTTCGAGGGGAAAACCTCCAATATATTACATAAATGAACAATTCTTGGATGATACAAATGAAAAAACCTCCTTCTATATATAGGAGTCCATGGGGGCACAATATAATCCTAGTCGAACTAACAATAATAATTTAAGGGCACAACAACAACAATATTGGGGTTACAGGGGTACAACAATAATAATAAGGGGGTTACACTAACAAAAATAAGGGAATATACTAGTAATATAGGGACCTAACATGCCCCTCATTTTCAAAAAAGTGTTGTCCTCAATGCTTGAGTAGCTCAGGATGCTTTTGTATAAAATTATCATCCTCCCATGTAGAATCTTCAGTGGGTAAGTTCTTCCATTTTATGAGATACTCTGAAATTGATTGATTTCATAGCTGTCGAGTTCTTGTTTCCGTGACTGTTTCAGGTTCCAATATGATTTTTTCTTCCTCATCAAGTTCTGGAAATATTGTTTGAACTGGAAGTTTGTCCTTTATAACCTTCTTTAAGCATGAAACATGGAAAACTGGATGCACTCGTGAAGAAGTAGGAAGCTCCAATTTGTATGCCATAGTACCAATATTTTGCAACACCTTGTAAGGACCATAGTAATTTGGAAATAATTTATTATCCTTATTAGCCTGATTGAGGGACATTTGTTTGTATGGTTGTAGCCGTAAAAATACCCAGTCTCCTATATCAAAACTTATCTCGCTGTGATGTTGATCTGCCTGTTTTTTCATTCGATTTTGTGCCAAATTTAGGTTATCCTTTAAGAGTTGGAAAACTTCTTGTTAATTCTCGATGTCATATTCCATTGCTTGAACCTTAAAATTTTCTCTTAAATAAGATGTGATGGATGGTGGATGATATCCATAAATTTCCATAAATGGGGTAATTTTTTCTACAGTATGGAAGGAAGTTTTATACCACCATTCAGCGAGAGGTAACCATTTGACCCATTGTGTATTCTTATCCGATACAAAACAACGAAGACATCCTTCCAAAAATTTATTCACTATCTCAGTTTAACCATCATATTGAGGATGATAAGATGAGCTATGAGCTAGTTGAGTACCCAAAAAAGAAAATAATTCCATCCAAAAATTTCCATTAAAAATGGGATCTCTGTCACTTACAATAATCTTTGGGTTTCCATGTAGCTTTTGAATTGTTTCCGTAAATGTAGTAGAAATTGTACTTGCTTTCAATGGATGAGATAATGCACAAAAGTGTGCATACTTGGTAAGTCTATCAACTACCACCACGATGACACTCTTTCCTTCGGACTAAGGTAAACCTACGATAAAATCCATTAAAATCTCCTCCCAACATTGCTTGGAATGGATAAAGGTTGTAGAAGACCCAGGGTCTTAATTGTCTCAACTTTATTTTGTTGGAAAACCAAACATTCTGCCAAAAAATTTTGAATATTATATTTAAGGCCATCCCAAAAAAAATCTTTCTTCACCCTATGGTAAGTTTTTAAAAATCTTGAGTGTCCTCCTAAAGGAGAAGTGTGCAATTCCAAAAGAATCTTTTGTTTTAGTTGGGAATTCTTGCAAATATTGAAGCGATCTTTGTACCGTAAGGAATCATTTTTCCAACTAAATGTATCATATGTACTAGGATCTTGTTGCAACTTATGAATGACTGTCCACACTTCCTTGTCCTTCTTCCATTCATCCCTTGCTTTGGTTATCCAATCCAGTTGGATAATAGAAATGGCACAAAGCAATGCTTCCACCTCTTCATCCTTTCTTGAGAGTGCATCTGCAACAACATTTAGCTTCCCTTTTTTGTAGATGATTTCAAATTCATAACCCAGCATCTTTGTGACCCATTTTTCTTCTCTTCTGAAGATAGTATTTGTTCCAAAAAGTGTTTAAGACTATCATGATAAGTTTTTACCTTGAAATGGCTTCCCATTAGGTAAGGTTGCCATTTCTTTAGTGCATGTAGTATTTCCAACATTTTCTTCTCATAAATAACTTTATGTAAATACTTTCCTTTGATTACATGACTTTCAAAAGAAATGGTCTTCCTTCTTGAATTAAAACATCACCAATTCCATTTCCTGAGGCATCACATTCCACAATAAAGGTTTTTGTGAAGTCTGGTGTAGCTAAGACTGGTGCTAGGCACATTTCCTCTTTAAGATGTTCAAAGGCCTTAATTACTTCAGGAGTCCATGAAAATTCATCTTTCTTCAATAATGTTGTTAGAGGTGCTGTTATTCTCCCATAATTCTTAATAAACTTGCAATAATACCCTGTTAACCTGAGAAATCCTCGCAACTGCTTTATGGTTGTGGGGACTTTCCATTCCTCAATGGTTTTAATTTTGTTAGGGTCTATCTTAACACCCTCGTGAGATACGATATAACCTAGATATTCCACCTCTTGTACTCCAAAGAAACATTTGGATGTTTTTGCATATAATTGTTTCTCCTCCAATAGTTTGAGCACCCTGTCAACATGTTGAACATGATCCTTCCAAGATCCGCTATAGATTAGTATGTCATCAAAAAATACTAGCACAAATTTTCTAAGGAAGGATTTGAAAATGGAATTCATCAACCCTTGAAATGTAGAAGGTGCATTGGTAAGGCCAAAAGGCATGACCAAAAATTCATAATGACCCTCATGAGTTTGAAATTTTGTTTTCGGAATATCTTCAGTCTTCATTCTAATTTGATGATATCTTGAACAAAGATACAACTCAGTAAAGTAAATTTCTCCATGTAATTCATCCAATAATTCATCAATCACAGGAATGGGAAATTTATCTTTAATAGTGAGATTATTGAGCTCCCTATAATTCGGACACATGCACCATGATCCATCCTTCTTATGCACCAATACTACTAGAGTAGAGGAAGAACTTTGATGAGGTTGAATTATACCATCCTCTAAGATTTCTGTAATCATACATTCAATTTCGCTCTTTCAGACATAAGGATATCTGTAAGACCTAATGTTTAGAGGAACACTTCCTGGAATCAAATGAATAGAATGATCATGATCATGAACACGTGGGAGTCCTTTGGGAGTTTCAAACACCTTGGAATGATTGTCCAAGACTTTTTGGAGATCTGGAGAAATAGATGATTTTGATGTTGGAACTTCTAGTGAGCATAATTGTGCAATTACGCCTCGTTGTTATTTCTTCAGAATATTTTTCATGACATTAGAGCTTATTATATTTCCTGGCTTCCCTGCGATACCTCGTAATTCGATTTCCTTTCCTTTCGAAAAAAAATTCAGGAAAAGTTCTTTAAAATTAAAAGCTATCATCCCCAAAGATTGTAGCCATTGTACTCCTAGTACAACATCAACACCTCCCATTGGAATGGAAAGCATTGGACTATTCAAAATATATTCCCCCATGGTTAGCTTGATATTATGGCATTTTCCAAAGCAATTTATAGCTCCTCCATTTGCAACCATCACTTGACATTCTGGTGCTGGGTATATGAAACAGTTCAATTCCTTGGCTACCTTACAATGAATAAAATTATGGGTACTACCTGAATCAATCAAAACTATTACCTTTTTCTTCTTGATATGTCCTTATATCTTGAGAGTTTTAGGAGTGGTAATTCCTGCCCATGTATTACACGATATGGTTGAACTTATTTCTTCTTCTTCGAGGGTTGGTTCCTAGTGTATATCCTCTTCTTTTGAAGTTTCGTGTTCATTTTCTTCCTCCTCTTCACAATCTATGTAAAATAATTTATTCTCAGCACACGTATGACCTTTAGTGTATTTGCTATCACAACTGTAGCAAAGCCCTTTTGCTCATTTTTCTTCCAATTTTTGTGGTGTCAACCTTGTAGGTTGTGGAAGTCTAGGAGTAGCAACACTTCCATCTTTATAGATGTGAGTGGTAGGCTTCCTTGTCTCCATAATTTTACATTCAATTTTTCTTACCAACCTGAATGCCTTCTCCAATGAATCAGGTTCCCAAACGTGAACTTTATGTTGGATGTTATCCTTTAAAGTCCCTATGAAGACATAAATCGTGTGTTCCTCTGGAATATCAATTACCCTTATATTCAATTTTTGGAAGTCCTCAATGTGCTCCGCCATTGAACCCTTTTCTTTGAGATTTATCAATTGGCTAAAGAAGGTGTTTCTCTTTGTATCATCATAATGTGTTATCATTTCCTCCGTAAAAATTGACCAAGTTGTTAGGGTCTCGTGATTTGGCCGATTGGTGAGCCAAATGACGATGTAACATCAAACCAAGCTTTGGAGCCCAAGGACCTAGCCTTCTTGGACTCAGAGAGGGCTCTCTCTATTATATATAAAAGATATCGGTGTGTTTGCTTGTGGTGTTCTGATATTAGGCTAGTTATGAAGTATGTTTTTTGTTTTTTGTTTTTAAGTTTGTGAGGGATAAAACTGATCAAAGATATAAAATGGGTAACAAGAAATTAGATCAACTGGGCTATGGGGTCAAAAAGGTCAAGGAGGCTATGAGATGATGATGCAAGGCTGCTGTAGGGCTGATTTGATTCAAGATAGAAAGGATCTTTGGGCAAAATGGAGTAAATGGACATCAAGTTTGTGAATAACAAAGAGTTTCAAGCATCACTGGTTTAATAGATAACATAAACATGGTAAAGAAACCCTTAATCATGCAACATGTAACTATAAACTAATCAACACATTGAAACAAACATTCCAGCCATGCATAGAAGTATAAGATCTTCTAACTTCGGGAAATGGCTATCAGACTTTGGGGAAAACACATAAGATGGACTAACAACTCAAAATACTATGCCGGAATGCCTAAACACAGTCTCTAAGTTATTGGGCACTTTGACAAACAAGCTTTCATAGTTTTAGGCAAAGGGCTAGATCGGGACTAGGCCTCCTTGGTTCAACAAGATGATAAACTAATCAGTCAAGGAGATAGTTTCATGGACAGAACTATGGACAGTCATAGGTAAGCAGGGCACACCATACATCCTACTTAACATGCATAGAACTTATGAATAAAACTAGCAACAATACCCTTAAGTTACTAAAGAGCAGTTAAGAATTCTTTAGTATAACTAAGGAAGAAGAAAACAAAAAGCTATGAAGATTCAGGAAATTTGAGGTGCCTCCATGGGCATATCTCAAACTTAATCTCTACTGATCTATAGCAGCAAGAATCATGTATCATGAATGAAAACTAGAAGACAACAACAAAGCAAGAAACACTATACCATTCTACCATGTCATGGAATCCATCAACAACCCTTCATCATTCATCAAAAGCATCCAAGAGGCAGTCCAAAATCATAACACAAGTGTATTCTTCAAAGCTCATATGACCAATATATTGATTCTTCTCTCAAGTTCAGCCTCTGTTTTACAATGAAGCCTTGTGGAATAAATAGGCTCAAGTGAGGAAAACCTCATGGTGCAACTAGCTATCCCATTGGCCCAATCAAAATATCTAAACTTGTCCTTGAGGCTTTGCAAATCCCAAGGCACAAAATATCCCATAAAATATGTAAAAAAATGCTAAAAATGGGAATTATATTGACTTTGCATCATTTTCCAAGTGTAAAAATAGCTAAACGCACATTTGGAAAAAGCAGATTTTTGAGGTTCAAAAATTGCAAAAATACTTCAAATTTATATCAGAAAAAGGTCCCTTGAATTGCTGGAGATAGTTGGCAGCCTTCCCGGTGTCGAAACGAGGCTCATGATAGCTCGTTGGAAACCTTTATGTATCTAATTTCTGACGCAACTGAAATCACCTCAATCTAATGCCTGGAAGTCCTCCAAATCTATACCTGTGTGTAAAAATCCAGGAAATAGAAGACTGCTGATATGACGGGCAGAATGTGCAAAAAGTGAGCATTTTTCGCCGTTTTGAGGGGGCGAATGATCTCCAAATGCTCTGAAAATTGCTGAGGACCTGCTCATAGAATTATGGCATCAACTAGTATCATCCTTCTCCCTTGACAAATCCTCAAACTGAAATGGCGAAATTATGAATTTTCGACCAAAAACACAAAAAATGCCAAAAAACAAAAAGTTGTCGAAATGGGCCCAAAATTGGCATGCATGACCCTCAGGGGTCCCTAGCAACATGCTCCGAAGCTGAGGCCAAAATGTTAAGAGATGATGTGCTTTTCTCCTCTTTCCGTGCCGGGTGCTTCCCCTTTGCCTTCTTCAATTTCTCTTGGGCTGCCTTTAGTTTGCGCCGGGCAAACTGATTCAACTTCTGAAAGTGATGTGTCCTTTTCCTTTGCAGCTCTAGATCTCTGTTTGCTCTTTCAAGCCATGCCTCTTTTTTTTCTTCAATTTCCTGCTCAAGGAGTGCAGTGAGAGGAAAGGCTTGGATATGGGCTTGTTCTTCTTCTTTCTGCTTTTCCAAGGCTCTTTTAGGCCCTATGGTCCTAGGCCTCTTCCGCCTAGGCTGGAATTCTTCTTCTTCCTCATCAAACTCACCAATGAGTTCTTCTATCCTTGCTTGCGCCTTAGCTGCCTCATTCTTATATTTGATAGCTCGTGCTTCATGAACAACTGTGTGAACATTCATCTGTTTGTTTTGGATCTCCAAGAAGTGGTTGAAGTTCCTTGCCCTTTGAAGATCCTCCTCTAATGCCTCAATTTTCCCCTCTTTATGGATTAGGAGGTTTTCAAGAAGGCGGGCCTCATTATCACTATCATCGCTTTGGATTGGGATGACAGCCAATGCACCCCCATGTTTTGTACTTTCTCCAACTTTGCTTTTCCCTTTGAAGGCCAATCTTGCACTTTTCCTCCTTGGCATGCTAGTAGGTGTCCTTTTGGGTGATTTCCGTTTTCTAGGAACAACCTTGGTCACTGTTAGAGTGGCAGCCTTAGACCCTTTCTACCTTGTTGTGCTGAGCTTTGTTCTTTTGGGAGGAGGAGAAACAACTGATTTACCTTTGACATCTTCTTGAAACTGCTGCTCTTCTTGAGGCTGCTGGATGTTTTCTTCTTGTTGTTCACTTTGCTGCTCCTGTTCGCCAACCTTAACTTGATGTTCTACATCAATGCCTTGTTCAATTTGGGTTCCAACTTGCTGCCCTTTTTCACCAAAATCAAGCTGCTGCTGTGCTTGGATTTCCTGCTCATTTTGTGGCTCAAGATGTGGCTCAATTTCCTGCCCAAACTGCTGTTCCTGTCCTTCAGTATCAAGCTGTTGTTCTTCTTCTTGTACCTGTTGTTCATCATCTTCTTTTTTATGCTGGCCTTCACCATTGTCCTGCTGTTGTTCCTCATTTTCTGTTTGTTGCTGTTCATCCCTTACCTCTTGTTGATGTTCATCTCTTTCCTCTTCTTGTTGTCTACTCCCTTCTCCTACTTCCTGCTGTCTTGACTGTTCAGTGGTAACTTTGAGCCTTCTAGGAGTAGGCTTGCTGGACAAAGGTATAGGGCGATGAACAGGCTGAGTGGGAGATATATGGACGGGAGGAACAGTAGAGAAATCTGGATGACTGATGAATACATCCCATGGAACCTCTTTCTTCTCTAGCTGGTGTAGGATGATAATCTTGATCAGAGAGTGATGGAAAAGAGAAGGTATTTGCAGAGGTGGGCCCTTCTTTTGGACTGTAGATGCCATCTTCTCGATGCTCTTGAATAAAAAGTAAGGGAGGTTTAGTTGCTTGTTTCTAGTAAAATGCATCAATAGGCAGACATGGTATGCATAAACTCGATCAAACCTCCCTTCACAAGTAAAATATTTCATTATGACTTTAATAAGAGGAGCATAGCTGTCAAGAAGATATGAAAAAGGGAAAATAGCAGTGAAGGAATCCCTATGCTCAGGCTTGATGAAAGGCTTGTAATATTCTAAGTCAAGATGGGCCTGTTTGAACCATTTGTCGCCATGATATGGAATCTTGGTGGCCTTGGACACTGATCTTGGAGAAAACTTGAAATCAAGGCCAGATACCTGGAAATGCTTGTTCTAGAACCTCAGGGCGCATAGGTGTGTTAATGGTGAAAAATTTTTGACTTTCTGTATCTTCTGGCAGAAATCTAGGCAACCTACTTCATGGAAGTTGAAAAGGATAGATGGATGAGCATTAACATCTTCTGTAGAGATTGGCTCATATCTTTTATGCGGACCGCTTCTGTTGTCTTGCCTTGGAGGCATTTTGACCTAAAGATGCTTTGGAAGAAACAAAACTGCCTCACTGTGTGTAAACTGCCTCCTTGGAGCCAAATTGTGTCAATTCACTGCCTAGATAGTGAACAATGTCCTAGGATGACTGCACACTGTCCCCTCACAATATAAAGAACCCCTGCTCACTTAAAAAGTGGCCTTTCACCTTGAAAGTATCTCTGCCAACAGAATTTTAAATAGGATATAATACAGTGGAATGAAAAACAGACTGTTAGGAAGAAAGATGTATACAGTGTCAAAATTTCCTTGCTTGGTGATTTTTGGAGGTTAACAACACATCTTTGTACCTTGGATCAATGGTGTACTTTCCAATTATTTCAAAACCTGTCCTTCCAAATGTGCCAATCTCTCAACAAACTTATATATGGTGCAATCCACCTTTAGTATGATCAGACAGTCAATGTCACAGTTTTATGTGCCCAGGTGACAAAGTTTTGGAAAATGCTTCAAAAAGTTCAACAAGGCCTGCAAGAGTCTTCACTTTGCAAAATAAACAAGACCTCTTAACAATGTAACACCTTTGGCTTTGTTAGAAAAACCTTTACTCTATATGAACATCCACTTATCAATAAGCTCAAAAAGCAAAAGACAGTCAAGCAACAAACACAGTGAACACTATCTTTTTTGTAAGAAGTGTGAGCAACTTTCCCCTATAGCTTTCAACCTATAAACTGCTCTTTGACAAAAACCCTTTTTTCTGATTATACTTCACTGTCTTCTATAGGTATGTCACTTTATCAAACAGAATTATACAAATACAAAGTTAACCCTCAGTGTGAGCATACAGCCAGACTCACTGATATGGAACAAGGTGACAAAATTTTGAAGAATGTTTTTACAAGTTTAACCAAGCCTGTAAGAGTTTATCTCTTTCCCATAAACAAAACTCCTGTTTTAATATGGAAATCCTGC
The DNA here is from genome assembly GCA_034641835.2 of Pinus albicaulis. NCBI lineage: Eukaryota > Viridiplantae > Streptophyta > Pinopsida > Pinales > Pinaceae > Pinus > Pinus albicaulis. Next base: position 1,294,233,811 of record CM076577.1, read on the forward strand.
CCTTTGTAGAAAAACTTCTACCCTATCTGAATATCAACTTGTCAAAGTAAACTGGAACAACACAACAGTCAAGTGGCAAATTCAGGAAAAAACTGCCCTTTCTGTGGCCTATAGGGTTAACTTTTTCCCTTTGATGCTTTGAAGGTATAGGATCCCTGGTCCTTTGATTAATGAAGGTGAAACAAACTGCTCTTAGTTTCAACACCAATTCTTTCCTGTAGGTGCCTTAAATAATACATCCAGCATTTTACCACAGTTTTACACTTCGAATCATCACTCAGCCAAAACACTGTTTTTCTGATATAGTGACAAAGTTTGAAAGTTTTGTATGCTATGGTATGAGGAATTTGCAAAAGTTCAACACACTGTTTTCTCTAAAGGCACTTTTAGCAAAGTATTTACCATTCAAGCACAGCTTCAACCCATGGATATTTTCACAGCAAAACTAGTTGACAGATATGGTGATGTAGCAAGATAAACGGGGATAAGCCCTCTTTTGATTTGACCTTAACCCTGATAGGCAGCTTCTCAAAATATATGATGATAATCAAACTAGGTCAAAATCAACAATTTTGTTCCAACCCTTTCATTATTTGCAGTCATTTGAACCATATACCCTAACTGTATATGGACAGTTTCAACTTGGTTTCACCACGGTAGTGAGGGTGTTTTGATGATCTTTTAATGAAAATATGGCTCACAGGTGTTTGATATTTCACCAGTTAATCAGGAAAAACTATTTGCTTTCACACCATAGCTTGAAAACAGGGCTTTTTAAACCTTCATGTCACTTAGCACTTTGTTTCAAAAACTGAGAAGGCATATTAAAATACCTTGAGAATATGATGGAGAAGCTTATTGATGCATTTAGTCCAGCTCCGGAGGTGTTTCAGATAGCTTATGAGGGCCAAAAAGATGTGCGACGTGCTGGGCTCTCAGAGTGTCGCGCCGAAACAACTGTTAGGTGGCTCTGTCGGGTTGGGCGGGCACCGTGTACAGGCGCGTCGCGCACGCATACAGGTGCGTCGCGCGACCATTGAAAGCCTGTGTAAATCTGCTCCTGGGCGCGTCGTGCAGTTTTCCAGGCGCGTCGCGCGGTGAAAACAGTGGAAAATTCCTGCAAATCGACCCGAAAACTCCTTGTTTGATCTTAGAGGGTAGCAAACAGGCTCTGCTCGGGTTTGATGAATTTCAAAATGGATGACAACAGCTTTGATCCTTTTTTGAAGTAATGAAAACCAACGGTCCTTTTGATTTGATTTCGAGAAGGTTTCTTCTTTTACAAGTTTTGAAAAATATGTGTTTTTAAAGCCATGCTTGAAACCTTATTTCCTTTGCAAATGAAACAAGATTCCTTTGTTTCAAACAGAAACCAAAGGTGATGATAACCTCTTTACAAAAAACAAAAATGGCTTGAAAGGTCAAAACTCTGTTTTACTTATGCACATGGGTTTGAAGGGTGATTCCTGCCAGTTTTGTTTCTTTGGTGACAACTTTAACACCCAAATTCAAACTTTGAAAAATAACTTAATAACCTTCAGACCATCTCTGCCATTGTGTTAATAATGCTGGTGATATTCATTATGTAAAGTAACCCCACTTTAACTGTTTAAAAAACCTGAAGACTGCTTTGTTTTTGAAAGGATAGGGTTTGTATTGTCAGCATGCTTTGACAGTATTTGTCTCCAAAAGCTTCTTCAACTTCTTCCCCACTGTAGGTATCCACATTTTCTGACATTATTTGGATTTATTCATGGTTCTTTGAATTAAGAAAGGTGCCTTTTCCAATATTCCTTCTTGCTTAGAACATATCATTTATGATATCCCTGTACTTTTGAATAATGGAAAATTGTGTTTGTTTCAAACCATCCAAACAATGACAATATGTCAAATGACTTCTTTGCCTATTCATAAACTTGTATACCTATTTACAATGTCTTTTTGGGAACTAATCTTGAATTGCCTCCCATCATTTGTGATGTATATCTGAAAGGAGAAATTTATGAACCAAGAGGAACAGGTCTCTTTGAAACATAGTTATCATTTCCTTTGACCAGTGCATTTATCCTTTTTGTAACAGAATCATTCCAAGGTTCAAATCTATCCATTGTTTGACATTTTTGGTGATATTTTTAACAAGGAAAAACCACTCAAGACTGTTGAAGAGCATTGAAAGTTGTTTTGTCATTTTAACAGGAGGTGGTCTGTCTTCTTCCAACTTGGTTGATAGTTTCTGCTTCTAGGTGATTTATAAGCTCCTCCTTTGATTGTAAGTGCCATACTTTAGTTGTATCCATTCATACTATCTTTCTCTGTTTACTTGAAAGGAACTCTTTTAGACTTCTTGGAATGTGACAGTGAGGTGTTGTTTGCCCCCTTCTCCTAAGGAAACTGCCCCTTTTTGTATCAATGGCATGCATATTCAAATTGTCTCTTGTCCACTATGATGTATAGTTTGAACGACATTTCCCTATGAGTAGGAAAACCAATACCTTTTGAAACATAAACACCATGTGTTGCCTGTGTAATGGATTTTTCTTTCCTTCTTTGTCTCTTTCCACTGCATTTTTGACCAATCAGTCTTTAAAAGCAGTCAATGCCTTGGTCATCTGTTCATGAATGAAGGAGGCCCTTCACTTGGCAAAGTATCTGAAGATTGCTTGACAAGCCTGCCTGACAAGGGGTTTTTCTTGGATATGATGATAAGAAAACAAACTTGAAAACATTAATACTTTTACCTCTGCCTGCAATCACTACTGTGCTTCAGAAAAACCCTAGTCAAGGCGTTACTGTCTCACTGTACTGCTTTTTGCTGAGGGGAAATGAAATGTCACCATTTTCCTTGGTCAGCTTATGACAAGTTATTTGAAAGATAATCTCTGTGAGTAGGGAGGTTAGCACCCTTTGAAAAACAACCACCTTTTCTTCTGCCTGTGTAATGACATGATTTGTCAACATTTCCTCAATTTGGTCTTGTTGAAACAGCAAGTTGCTTATGATTAGAATTGTTTTCACTAATGATGTGTCTCTCTAAGGTTTTAACAATTCATATGATTTGAAAACTTCAAATGACTTCCTTTACAAGACCAAAACTCTATTTTCCATTTAACTTGCATACTTCAGACTCTAGCCCTATTAGGATCATCACTTATACTCAGAAAACCTAGAGTCATTGTTTCACTGTTCAGTAAAAAGAAAACCTGGGCTTTTGTAATCCTTAAAGTCAATATTGGCCAGCGCCCTCTACTTGTAGATGAAGGAGGCGCCCTAACCCTCTGCTTGTAAATGAAGGAGGTTCTTGGCCATGACAAATTACCAGTTTGCTGTGACAGTGGTGTCTTTCTCTTACTGTGATTTTCATGCTGACAGGAAGCTGCAAGGTCTTGATGAGTAACTCTCTGTCTTGTAGATATATCTCAGGCTCATTTTCACATTTGAGAAGCAGTTGTTCTTCTAAATGTGCGTTCAAGAATTTTCTCCTAAGATGAAGTTATATTTCTTGTCTTTGTAGAATCCATAAAACACTGTGAAACACCTAATAATCAGCTTGGGACTGTGGTTTATGTAGTGCTGAGACCTAGGGGTGTGTAAGTGGCGCGACTTAGAGCAGTGATCAACTTGATTTGCAGAGTGAGAGGTCAGTCATGATTGGTCTGTAGCAGATGGAGGTTTTTTGGCTTTTTGATGTTTTCCAAAGGTAAAATGCCTTAAAGCGCCACTTCCTAACTTAGGGAAGGCTTTTGAAACAGACTTGGATTTTCTTTTTAGAGTTGATGGGCAGACCAGTAGGGCTGAAGCTAGATAGGATAGTGATAATGAGGTTTTGACTTAGACATGAGTGGACTGAAAAGTAGGAGGGAGAAAAAAGTTTTATGAGGGTTTTCTAGATGACAAATTGACATATGGAAATCAATTTCTAGAAAACTCAGCTATGGATCTAGTCATCACTAACATGTGAAAAATACTGATGACTAACACAAGTGACAATTTTTTTACGGGAGCAAGGCCATCGATACCATACAAATGTATTTTGTTCTAAATGTAAAGTTGCAATGCATACCTTTTGTGTTTTTTTCACATTATTGAGATCAAAATATTGCTCCATCTATAGTATCCATGTTACGGGTCCCTTGCCATCAAACTTCCTCATATCCATCTTTGGAATATGGTGGTTCTTCAATCCAACATTAGAGTTTATGAAATCATGATTAACATTTATTTTGTTCTCATCATGAGTTTCCTCTACTATCTTTCTGCCATTAAGAATCATTTCTTGTATTAACCCTGTCATCAAACCTTCCATGTCTACTTTTAGATCATTCTTCTTGTCTTCCATGTTGACTTCCATTTTTTCATCGATCTTAGCTTCCACGTCATCCATCTTAGCTTCCATACCAACTTTCATGCCATCCATTTTAGCTTCCATTCCATTATTCAAACCATCCATCTTATCTTCCATGCCATTCTTCAAAACTTCCATTTCATTTTTGTTTCTCTTTGCGGGAACGAAATTTGGTGCACTTGCTCTTGTAATTTTGATATGTCATGTTGCACTTCTTCCTCTTCATGAGTCATAGTAGAGCCTTCTGAAGGCTTAATGGGTGTTGAATTCTTTTTGGGCAAAATTTTAGAACCCAATATTGATATCTATGCTTCAATATGCCCTTGGAATCACTTCAAACTAATTTTTCACACAAGACATGCAATTCGAAGAAAAAAAATACACACTTTTTTGTTATGTTTGAGGAGCTCGATATTTAAACTGAATTATCTCTATGATTTCGGATCTTGAATATCTAAAATTTTCCCTTGTATTAGTCCTCTGAATCTTCTTTTGAATGCCACAGGTCTAACCTGATTTGGATTCTTCAAGGCAAATTTATGCCCAATCTCCCACAATGACCTAATTATGCACTAGTTCAGTAGATCGAATTTGTACAATGTGCCACGTGTCACTGTTTCCTCCTTCGGCTCTAAAATTGAAACAAAGAAAAATATAGTCCATTTAATTGTGGCCACCTTTTACAGAATTCCAATCCGACGCTCAGAGAGAGAGTTATGACAATTTTCCCACGGTCACCTCTTTCAGATGAAATTTGGGAGCCTGAAAACACCATAATTTCCACAGATCATATCTCCGAAAATATTGCTAACCAAGATCTGAAATTTTTACAGGAATTTCCTCAAGATTTCTTCTTTTCTCTGTAAAAATTTCAGCTTTTGAACCTTCATAGAAGTAAGTTATAGCACAAATTCCACGATGACATGTTTTAGGTGAAATTCGGGAGCCTGAAAAAGCCCTAACGTGCACAGATCATATCTCTGAAAATATTGCTAACCAAGATATGAAATTTTGGCAAGACGTTCCTCAGGATTTTGGTTTCGCTCTGTAAAAATTTCAGCTTCTAAACCTTCGTAGAAAAAAATTTATAGGGAAAATTCCATGATGACCTATTTGGAGCAGTGAAGCCCTAGAATCCAAAGCTCTGATACCAAATGTTATGAAACCAACTCCAAAATTAGAAGAAAAGAGATATCAAAGCCTTATAAATAAGCCACTTCGAGGGGGCAGCCTCCAATACATTACATAAATGAACAATTCTTGGATGATACAAATGACAAAACCTCCTTCTATATATAAGAGTCCATGGGGCCACAGTATAATCCTAGCCGACCTAACAATAATAATGTAAGGGCACAATAATAACAATATTGGGGTTACAGGGGTACAACAATAAAAATAAGGGGGTTACACTAACAACAATAAGGGACTATACTAGTAATATAGGGACCTAACATATTTCAAGCGATGTGATATCTGTCAGCAAATGGGCCAGCCCAATCAAACCAATGAAATTCCTTTATGTCCTCAAGTTATGATTGAGTATTTTGAAAAATGGGCTATTGATTTCGTAGGACCAATAAATCCAACATCATCAAATAAAAAGCATATTTTGGTTTGTACAAATTTCATTAAAAAATGGGTAAAGGCTAAAGTTGTTTCTTTTGCTACTGAAAAAGTTGTTGTTGATTTTATTTTTACTAAAATCTTTACTAGATTTGGTGTGCTTAGAGAGATTGTTTCTAACAATGGTCCATAGTTTATTTCTAATCTGGTACAAGATGTGATGGAGCAGTACAAAATTTGGCATAGGAAATCAACACTATATCACCCGCAAGCAAATGGTCAGGTGGAGTCCACAAACAAGGTAGTTGAGCCCATCCTCACAAAGACAATGAACATGCATAGAAAGGATTGGGCTAATAGATTACCAGAAGCCTTGTGGGCATACCAAACCACTTGGAGGAACAACACGGTACATACACCATATGAGCTGGTATACGGGAAACAAGTCCTTTTATCGATAGAATTCTAGATCAAGACCTTCATGACTGCAGTCCAGTTGGGAGTAGACCTCTCTGAAGCACAATATCAGCGTTTCCTACAGCTGAATGAGTTATATGAATTTCGAAGGGATGCTTTTCAGTAGAACATATTTATTCAACAACAGCGCAAAAAGTGGCATGAAAAGTCCATCCAAAAGAAGCAGTTCCAACTAGGTGATTGGGTACTTCTTTACGATTCCAGATTTAAATATTTCAAAGGGAAATTCCATACATGCTCAATGGGACCTTATGAGGTGGTAAAAGTGTTTGAAAATGGAGTGGTAGAAATCAAAACTATTGATGGATGGAATTCAGTATTCCTAGTGAATGGGCATACATTGAAGGTATATTTTCAGCCCCTCACTAAAGGAAATTTTATGCAACAAGTCCAACAACAATCTGAGAAGGAGATGGTAGGTGGCAACACCAACCTATTAAAAATATGATTCTTTATTTTCCTAAAAATATATATATATATATATATAATAAAAAGAGAAAAAAATGACAAAAATAAAAATAAAAAGAAAAAAAAGAAAAAATAATTTTTTTTCTTGTAATTATGAAAATCAGTTGACTAACATGATTGCAGAAGGATCAACTTAAAAACAATCATGCTGGCAAGAGGATCAAAATTTAAAAAAAAATGGAATGTTGTTTGATTTTTAGATATGTTGGTTTTCACCAAGAAGAAGCAGGTTCGAATGGGAACCGAGGCCTTACCCAAGTTTTCGATAGTTGGCACGGAAATTTTTATTCAAACAATTCTCAATTCCCACTGCATTTACTTTTCCAGCACCAGTGTAAGAATATTTTAAAGGTAAATTATGCCCTTCTTCTATTTCCCATTTCATAATTTCCTGCTATTTTTCTTCTTCTAATCCTGCAATGAATTACCCTCCTTTTTCTTCTAAGAAAACTATCCCTATCTGATTTCGTATTTCCCTCTTTTTCCCCCTGAATTTTTTCCCAAAATCCCTTTTTCGTTTATCCCTCTTGGTGGTTTCACTCCTAGAATGCCTGCCATGATATTCCTTCCCATTCTGGAAATTACCCTTTCCCACTTCTTTTTTCCCTCATCGATCGATTACAGGATCTAATGTGAATTCAAAAGTTAGATTGGAAGGCATGCTTGACACCAAAGAATGGCGAATAAAATTTTCCTTGTATAATTAGACAAAAAAAATTTCCCAGCCAATGAATTGTACTCTATCAGAATTTCTCTTTGTCCCTTTTTCTCTTCGATGTTACAGAGACCTCTGGTGTAGGAACGCATGTTTAGTGTAGGCACATTTCAATCATGCAGGCACATTACGATGTAGGCAGGTTCATTGTAGGCACACGCCCGATGGTGAAAACACATGCAAGAATGATCAACATAATGCAGGGATACCTGGTGCAAAAATGTGCATTAGAAAGTCTATCTTTATTTTTTTTGCAGACAGAATGATTGACCCATCAATGGACCATAGCATCTAATTATTTGAATTATGGTTAAGAATTTTCTTTGTCACTTATTAATGTACGAAGAAATTATTTTAAGTACAAGATATTTTAGGTCATGAAGTCTTATATTTTTAATGAGTACTAATGTATGCCTTATGTGAACTATGAATAAAATGTGGGATAGTACAAATTCATCCGAAACCCAACACTTACCTCTTTTTGAAAATAATTTTCATCACCTATCAATGATGGCCTTACCTCATAATCTGACCGTGCATGACCGTTACACCGCGTTATCACTAAAACCTCTACCTTTTCCAATCATCATCGCCTACCTATACTAGACTGATACATGTGTGCATCAGTCCCGAAAAAACAATGATGGATCATGATTGGATGGAAGAGGCCACTAAGGCGGTGGGAGGACGGCTCCATCATCATAAAATTCTTGACAAACCCTTTGAACTTCTCGGTGTGATATTTTTCGTCGGATAATTGGTGTGAATTAAAACAGAGATGGAGCCATTCATAAATGAACTGTCATATGTGAAGGAAATAGAGCAGGCATCTAAGTGTCGGAACAATCTTTGATTGTTTCAAGAATCGATATTTTTCCCATTTCTTCAAAGTTTTGATGGATTCAATACAGCTGTGACATTGGAATTTGCAAGGACCTTTGAGGGAGGCCGATTCAAGGTAGGCTCACTGGAATTTGAGGTCACATAAGATTCCATAGCTCAGGCTACAGGCTTATCAACTGTGGGATAAAAATGGTTTAATAAGGATAAAATTGAAAAGAAAAAGTGGCGCAGATTTATGGTTGACCGGAAGCTAAAAGTTGATTGGAAGAAAGGGCTTCCGCACAGCGCCATACTTGGGAAATGGTGAGACCTCCTGTATATATTTAAAAAATTTCTTACCTAGGAGGGGTGTTATTCATTAACATTCCTATACCATATCCATTTTCTGTTTCACTTTGAGTCAGGGAAACTCATCAATTTTCCCTATTTCCTGCTCAGAAGCTTGGAAAAAATGGTGAAAGGTGTTCAGAAAGGGGAGACGATTCAGGTCGCATGAAAATTTTACCATCATGGGCTAATCGTGATTCTGGTTAAGAAGTATTTGGAGGTCAAAGGAATGACCTGGAAAACATTTTTGAATGAATTCCAAGGAAGAAGTATAGGGAAATCGTCCAAGAAAAAGAATGCAGGCAAGAAAATCATAGCAGAATCACTGAATTCATGCCCTACCAATAAAAAAATAAAGACCAGTGCAAGCAGATGAGAAACCTATCAAAGAAACATTTTCCACAATAATAAGAATGACCAGGAACTTGGCTAAGAGAGGGACTACCTCTTTGAGGGTGAGTCACAATCAGTCGAGCGCCTTGATTTTTTTGGACGAGTCACCACCGGCTTCACCCGGAGATCATAATCTCTCAGTTCTTGCAGAGATAGTGGCTCATACTGAGGTTAATGAAGTTCATGTAGAGAAGGAGGATGACATACCTTTGTCGACCTTCCTTCATACATTAAAGAAAAGAAAAGTGACACTAAGTGCAAGCAAAGAACAGAAAGAGGGTCAGGAAGATGACGAGGTGCAGCAAAATGAAACCCTTGATAATTTTGAAGTACAGCATATTGAAACCCCTGATGAGATAGATGCATAGGGTATTGAATCCCTTGGTGAGATGGACCTGGAGGATACTGAAATCCTTGGTGATATTGAAGTTTTGGGCATTGAAACCCTGGATGAAATTAAAATACAGAAAATGGGTGGCCAAGATAATGTTGACCTTGGCGATGATGGTACATGTTTAGATTTATTTGCAGAGAAGATGCTTGCACTAGACGAGTTGGAAACAGAGAACTCTACCCTCTATCTAAATAATCGGATAGAAGAGCTCAAGCAGCAATTTCATGACTTGGAAGCATTAAACCAAACCATGAAGGAGCAGGATATAATGTAGAAGAAAGGCAAAATGCAATTGGCAGAAGAAGTCAAAGAGAAAAAAAGAAAAGTCAAGGTATGGAAGTTTCAGGCCTCAAAGTGCTATAAACGTCTTAAAAAGGTGACCTAGTAACTTAAGAATGCTCGAGGTAAAATAATGAAGACAATGAAAGCAGGGTTCAACATACAAGTTCAAGATTAAAGGGATACTTAGTATTTTTGGATTTTTTGCAGCAGGTAAAGGTTGTGTGAGGACACACAACAGCTAAGGGATGGGAGGATGTTGGTAGGATAAAATGCCTCATTTTTAACCCCTTTCCTACTTTAAAACCACAATCATAAACCTCTATTTTATCCTCACAAACTTCCTTATTACTGCACTAGTCCAAGAATCCTATCCTATCCCTGCACTAATTTTATATTTCATCCTTAAGGTTTATTAAGTAGTTAATTAATCATTTTTAATAGATTGTATGCCTTTTATTTTCTTGCAACCAATATTTCTCTTCCTAAATTATTTTGATAAGCAACTGTATTAATCGTTGTATCAGCATTGTCTAGAGTAGGCAGATTCCTACACCATTGGCATCTCATTCCAACTCGTCTAGTCAATTTGCGGTTATCTTGAGTTGAATTCAGAGTGGAGGATATTCAGGGATATGATCAAAGATTGGGTCATCGGCCAACAATCAGATTAGCATTTTGTTATAGTCATAGGCTTATTTTGTAATGCTATTTGTTATTTCGTTTCAGCCAAAAGGCTGGAATTAGAATGATTGTATGTAATTTCATTATGTACATAGGAAAAAATGGTTGTATAAAATATAGACTTCAGATAGGAATTATGGAGTGATATCCATGCTACTGTAACTTTGGTAAAATTGTAATTCTATGTTTTCACCCTTGTTCTGGGCTGGATCCATACTTATGATGTATTTTTGCTAATTCATAATTAATACAAGGAGCTACGCCATGTTGTTTACATTCTATGTTTTAATATGTTATTGATGCGTCTTTGAGTGATGAATCTTCAAGTTTCCTAAAATGGAAAAAGAGTTGGTTGGCTAGAGCCCAACCAACCCAGCTTGTTTTCCCTTTCACTTTCGTTTAGTTAAAGGTTTGTGTAGATTTTATTTGAATGCAAAGTGTGGATTGAGTTTATGATAGATTTATTCATAAGAATTATGGTTTTATTTTGTTAATAGTCAATGTGTGATGGATCTTTGGTGTGAAAATTAATCAATTCTGATTTACTTTCAGTCATTTCCTTTCTTTACGAATCTTAGTTTGCTTCCGACTGGAATCGTGCAAGTGCGTTATTCTTGCACTAATGCGTTTATAATTTCTGCAACTTGGTTTTCGGTTCATTACAGTAAATTTGTTTCATTCCTTTCCTTCATAAGAATTCGATATGTTTCTGCAAGTGGATGTTCATTAGAAAATAAGAGTCTTTTTAATACCAAGAGTTAAAATCCTAGGAATTAAAAATGCTTTGTTAGCTAATGAAAGAACGTCGTTACGACACATCGATCTGTGCCAGCACTTTATATTTTTAAAATGAAAGAATTAAAACTTAAATCTAAACAGTTAAAGTGAACCTTTCCGAGTTAAAAAAATTAAATACAGATCTGGTTTATGTGAGTAACTATCACAGGGATAAAATCCTGTTGTCATACTTAAGTTATTTCTTTCACTAAATTGAAGAAAGTGTGCTTTGACTTTTGAAGTTTGTTTGATTTCAAAGCTTATTTTCATTGTGAGATTCAGTTTGGTTGAAGCATTCTTTTGCATGTGCAAGATATTTCAGAATTTTTATTCTCCTTTGCAAATTATTTTCAAATATTAGCACACCCTTTCTTTTTCTAGAAGTAATTGGAAAACTTGGTGTAGGAATCTTTGTTCCGGTACAGGAACCAATATCCTATTACAGGAACAGAGTGCTTGAAGCCTGAATATTAGAGCCCCTGCACAAAGACATAAATCTCCATCATACGTGTAAAATATACTTTTTTCACATAAGTCCTATACCTGTACTAGTGCAAGCATACTGCAGGAGTACAGGAATAACAACTTGGTACAGGAAGGAAAATCCTTAAGAAGGAATATCTTTCCAAGGGCCTGTTAGCCACCAATAAAATTTGTCATATCAAATGGTGGCTGAAAAATTTTTGGAGCCTTCAAGGAACAAGTTTTATTGCAAAAAAGTGTTATCTCTTGAAGACTCATGAAGACATCATGCCCTTGGTTCAATCTTCACTGCTGTTATCTTTTCCAATTTAGAAATTCTGTTGTTTTTCATGAAGATAATACTGTTGCAAACATCATTTTTTTCCCTTTTTTCCCCCACCATTTTCCTCTATTTTTCATCCATTCCCCTTTTTCCTTTATAAAATCCACCTTACAGAGTTTAAAACTCCTTTTTCAACTCTGTCGAAACCCCCAAATCCATCAAAAAACTCTGAAAATTTCATAAAAATACACCTTTTGTATTAAGGGTTTAAGCCCCTTTGGGCTAAGTCCTAAACCACTTCTCCTCCATACGCCTTGGTGTTGGAACCAAGCACTAAGACATTTAGGCGCTTATTGCATCGGAAAAATCTGAGCGCACAAGTAAAATTCTTACGTGAAAGCCTCCGATGCGATTAAGCCCTTCATCCATAAACCCCCGATCATATTATTATTTCATATAACCCCTATGCCCACAATCGGGCGCTAAAAAATTGTATAAATCATCTCTGATGCATTATTTTCCTTTGTAAAGTTCATAAGCCCACTTTCCTAAAGTTTTGGTCTAAACCCATCAGAGTTATCTTTTTAATGAAAAAATGGGTAGATTGAAAGACAAGCATCAAAAGTTTCGATGCGATTTAAGCCCCATTGCATAAACCCCACCCTCCGCTTCACTCCATATAACTTGCACTCGAGGACCAAAACTTAAAAGTCCCGAAGCGAAAATCGCATCGAAGAAAATCAAATGGTTATATTGAAAGACCAAGCCCGACAGTTCCGATGTGATTGGCCCTCATATATATAAATCCCTGGGCCTATCACATTTCATATAGACCAAGGCCCCGCAGACGAACGCCAAGCCATATCATAAATATATATCCCGCCCCGATGCATAAAACCTTTGTATTATATTAATTTTTGGGTTTTTCATATGTTTCAAAGGGTTTCTATCGGTTCGCTTTTAAAAGCAATATCCGTCGTTAATCTTGAGCCGATCAAATAGCCTGCGCATGATCGCATCGCATGTACTATCGGGCTCACTTTTTGTGTCCCCTCTGATTTTCCATTCCCCAATCTATCTTGGACCATTGATCTCCTCCCCACCTTCCCAGATCCAACGACCCACATTTGCTCTGATTGCTAGCCTTCCTCTGCCTTCAAAATCCTCTGATTCACTCCCCACAGTTGATCTGATCCTCAGATCAACGGCCAGTGCTCATTCTCTCTGTCGCACTCCAAGTTATTTGCCCCGCCGATGCCTTTGCCTCCGATTGCATCTGGATCATCCACCTGTCTAGATCGGACGGTCCAGATCGCATTTTGCGACTTTGGTTATATTTTATGTGCCCCGCTCATAATTTTTTTCACCCAATTACAGTCGTTGATCTCTGCAGATCAATAGTCCTCATCAACCCTTCTTCCACCCTTGTATTATTTCATTCGATCCTCAGATGCAATCTCTGCCATTCAAATCTTAGATCTAACAGCCCAGATTGAAACCACCCATCTTCTTACCACCCGTGCATCTATCCTATATCGCGCTTGTTCTCTACAGTCAGATTTGAGGCCTCAGATCTGACGGCCCACGTTCTATATTGTGTATTTTTCAGCATGATGGTTAATTTCCCAAAGGCCACGCAAAATGGGCGGTTTTCTGATGCCATGTGTCGGGTGGGAACCCATATCGCGTTCCAAAAGGCAATACCGCCTACTCTCCTTTTTCTCACACGAAAACAGTTGTTTTGCAACCCGAAACTGCTTTCCCTCTTTCCTTTATGTTGCATCATGCGCCTCCTCAGCCGTTGATCTCGTTGGGCGGATCTAATCTGACAGCCCATGATCACCCAGGAAACCCCGAATTTCCTCAATGTATTTTTCCTCCGAACAAAGGTTTTTTAACCTTATCCTTCGCATTTTCTCCATTTCTTTGTTAAGCGGCCTTTCCTCCATTATACTTCCCGGGTCACTCCCGACCGTCGATATCTGCAGATCAACGGATCTGACTTATTTTCTCCCTCTGATCTCCTTTTTACCTCCTCTAATGAATATCCACCGTTGGATGTTGCCATCCAACGGCTCCTCCCCACTGCCTCCGAAGCAGTTTACCCAATAAATGCAGGATTTCATAACATTTGTGTGTTTTTTGCAGGTTCAAATGAATTTCAAAATATTTTAAAGAGAAATGATAAAGTCGAGGGTGAAGATCCTCAAAGTTTTGTTTATTTAAAGGGAAGCCATTCACAGGGTTCGAATCCACATTTCATCAGTGCTTCATGGGCATTGATGCCATATGATCCCTGTGTGGCCCTACACATCAACAAGACACACAGCAATGCATAAAATAATCAAAAGAGTATCAGTGTTGAAGATTAAACACAACAAAACAAAGAATTGAAGAGAGTTTTGGGGGATTACGGCTAAGATTGATTATCAAAAGCCTAATCCTCCAAATTAAAACACAGTTAAAAGAAAATCATAAGTGTTTATCAGACAGAAAGGCCTCCATCGCCACATCAGAGGCAAATTTATTCCTCTCAGCTACCACAGTGCCACCTATAGCCACAAGCATTGAACAGAGGCCAAAGTTATTGATTAGAAAATTAGATATTTGCCTCAAACGCAGCCGAAGAATTAATTCTGCCAAATGAAATTAATGTAAAATATCAGCAGAGTTATTACATCCTGAAACAGAGCCTAAAATTCAACAAAAGCTCCACCGAGCTTAAATCTTAAATGTAAATCAATTAATACAGTGAAATATCTGTAAACTTCTCCATCGAGCCCCTCAAAGGCTAAGAAGCATTAATCTGTATTAATTGAACCCTAGAGATCTTTTATCAGATCCCACCTCCTCATTCCTTCTATAAATACTTCTGTAGAACATGAGAAAATGTTGGTTGCAGAACTTTGAAATATACTTGTGCTCAAAACTTCTGATTGTAAATAGTGTTCAAAGGCTCTTGAAGCTCTGTTTGTGATAGAATAGTTAGGCTAAGAAGTGAAGATGATTGCTAACCTAAAACACTGGACTTAACGCTGTAACTGGTTTGAAGCATCAATACAAGTTGATTTATGGGATCCTGGTCTATGTCGACGGTGATGTTTTTCTTAGTGTAAATCATTATTTTATTTTCGTTTTCACTTTGTAAATCTTCTCTTATAAATAATAGCATGCATAGAGTTAAGATTTACTGTACATCAGTACCCTTCTCTGACCGATAAGCTTTATCTAAATGTTTTCTTCTGAATTGTGTTATTTAGGAATGATTTAATTCAGTTCAAGCAGTAGGAATGTTGGCATTCCCTCATCCTCCTGTCTTAGCTAATTGTTATTCTTGAAATTTATTTTCATTTCATGTTAAGTAGAGATGAACTAAGGAAGATATGGTGAGCCCTGGTCCTAGTTTTATCCCAAAAGGATGATTGAAAGTTTCCCTAGGAATGTGTTGATAGTTGGCTAGCTTCGAAGTACTTACCAGATCTTAGACCATTATTTGTTCTCATTTGTGTTTCCCTTTGTGTTTTAAATGTTTTCTATTGAAAGTGTATCAAAGGCTGGCTAGTTTCGAAGTACTTACCAGATCCTGGATTACTTTTATGTTTTTCTTAAGTGTTTTTCAAAGGCTGGCTAGTTTCAAAGTACTTACCAGATCCTGGGCTGCTCTTTATTCTTCATTTGTTTAATTCCCCTTCTTGTTGTATCATTTCATTCCATAAATAAACTTTAAAGAGATCCTTAGACATAGATGACTTGCCCCATAGACCACTCTTGAACCTGGTTGTTTCAATTAAAACCCTTTGATGACTCCATAGCCCAATGGACTAAAACCTACATTTATCCATATTTTTGGCCAAAGCTTGTTCTATTTTCTTGCAACTTATCACCTTTGAAACTCTTACCATTTAGAACTTTCCACTCAAATAATAATCCTCCTCAACCATCCCAAACAAACAAAAACCCTCATCCTTCATAATTATCCTAATATCATTACCAAAAACCTTAAATATAAATCCATCTTTGCACTTATTGGAGAGATCCCTCTCCGGATTCAGGAGGGCTAGATCCTAGAATCCCAAAGTGGTTGAAACAGTGTTCTCCCTACTATTTGACTTTGCCAATCTTGCTGATTACAGGGAGCTAACATTTCTGGCAACTCCGCTGGGGACTTGAGTCGAATTTTCATCTTAGGTTCCCTTCAAACTTAATAAACCTTGTGAGTAAAAGCAACCCTTTCAAGCACTACCCATCAAACAGTAATCATGATGAAACTTGTTTGAATCAGTGACAAACTAGGTAAATGCTATGATTCTCATAAGAGTTTATCTAACCTTGAAGGATCATCTAGCTTAGCCATAAGAGTAGATTGTCTTTGTCTCATAACCGTAGCTAAGTTTTGAAACAGATTTAGGACACTCTTAGCAACCAATAGGACTGAAAAATAACTCAGAAAACCCAAAAATATTTCAGATTGGTATGTAATAAACATGGTGGTGGACCATAAAACCTTTTACCTCCAAAAGAACTAAAAACTTCCACTTGGCGACTCCAATCCTAAACAGACCTTAAGACTCCACTGGGAAGACCCATAATATTTGTAACATCATTTAAACTCAGTTAGAGGACTGTAGGATTAAAATTTGTCTAAAACAGATCAGTTAACCTTTTAAATATTGTCATATCTGGTTAAAACCATTCTTGTTTATTTGGGTCTGAAAAACATAGCATAGTGGCTCCTAGAAAGATTCATACTAGAGCCTATCATGGCCCGAACCCACCAGAGATAGTTGATAACCCAAAAAGTATCCTTAGGGAGTCTCCTAGGATTAAATTATCAATTGTTTTCAGATCACCCTTGAGAGTTAATTCAGTTCCTGAAAATCTTTCAGCTCTACAACAATCACAAGTTGACTTGGTAAATCCATTTAGAACTAGGTCATTTGATGATATAATTTAGCTAGACTCTGAGTCTTCACTTTCATCCCTGGAAACAAGTGAACATACTGGTGATAGAGAAACGACACCACCTGATTTACACTTCCTTCACAATTTAGGTGTCTCTCATCCAAGATCAGCTCAGCAATCTACTGTTGTTTCATCCACATCTGTTCACCAAACATCCACTGTCCAAACCACCCCACTTCAGCTCACTTTACCTTTTGTTAATCCACCTCTTATGAATCCACCTCCACCACATATCATGGCAGCATGGTATGCTCCCTTAGTCATTCATGTACCATTAGTCAATCTTCCACAGGACTATTAGTCCAAAATACCATTATATGATGCTATTAATGCTACAACTGCATCACAACATGTGGATAAGATGAATGACTACTTTGACAGAAATGAAATTGATGATGATTCTATCAAGCCTATATTATTTGCTCAGATTCTTGGGGGAGAAGTAAGAAAATGGTTTAAAGGTTTAACCCCCCATAGTATCAATGATCTCCAAGCCTTCCATCAGACACTCTTAAACAAATGGGAAGTGAATAAGAATCCTCTCCAAGTCCTTTCTGATTACAAGAACCTCCACAGAAACACTGGGGAAAGTGTAAAAGCTTATTGTACCAGATTTAACAGTGTGTATAATGCACTTTCCCCAGATCTAAAACCTCCACAAGGCTCAGCTCTAAACAAGTTTCCTAAAGGGTTTGACCCTGAGATGGCCTATCAACTGAGAGAGAGAGATCCTGCAACTCTTGAAGATATGCAAAAAGGAGCTCTTGCTATGGAAGTTAACTTAATGGAGAAGAGAGCAAGAATGAAAAATGAGAAGAGAGAGTCCTTTAGAGAGGAATCTACCCCTTCTACTTCCAGCTCAAATATGGAAAAAATGATGGAGGAGATGATGAAGGGAATGAGCATCTTTGAGAGAGCACAAGCAAGTCAAAACCAAACCGCTCCTCAAAACAGAAACCAGAACCAGAATCAGAATTTTAGAAGGAACCAACCTCCAAACAGACCTAGGGAATATGATCAATAGATCACTCCTCCCTTTCATCAAAACTATGTGAGTGAGGTTGAGGAAATAGATGAAATAACAAAGGAAGATGATATCAACATGCTGGGAGTAGATAAATATGACTTTGAGATTCATTATGATAGAAAAAAAGGTCTTTACACACCTTATGATGACAAAAGAAATGATGATGAAACTTATTATCAAGACATGGAAAATGTCATCATAGAGTCTCAAAGAGAATGTGACCTTAGAAGCAAAACCAGTCAACAAACTCCCAACACCAAAACCTCTGACAAATCTTCACAGAACAGCTCTGTAAATAAGCCTAAAGTTGTCAAACATAAAGACAAAACAACAGCTGTAAATTATGATACAAGTAAAGATAAAGGCACTCAAAACAAGAAAAAATAGAGTGCATACCTTAGCAGTACTAACACTTCAGCTAGTACTCCTATGAAAAAAAATGTGTCAAATGTAAATAGAACAAATCAGCGAGTTGATGTTGTTGATAGAGTGGCAGTTAACAAGGCTGAGACAAGTTCTTCAAAGAATCAAATCCCTTTCAGCCTAGAGCAAGAAATTTCCAAAATTAAAATCTTTGTTCCCTTGACTGAGTTAGCTACCCAAAATGTATATAGGACCCAAATTTTGAAGGCTTTAAACATTGAAGAGAACAATGACACAATCAATCTTAATGATGACCAACTAGAGCTTATTTTTGGTCCAAAGATTGAAGGTAAGTATCAAGAGGGACCTGTTCCTCCCTTTTATGTAAGTTTAAATGTTCACGATAAGATTTTTCACAACACTATGCATGATTCCGGGGCTTCTCATAATTTAATGCCTAAAGCTGTAATGGAGAGCCTCGGTCTAGAAATCACCTGACCTTATAAAGACCTTTACTCCTTTGACTCAAGCAAAGTAAAATG
The DNA here is from genome assembly GCA_034641835.2 of Pinus albicaulis. Lineage (NCBI taxonomy): Eukaryota > Viridiplantae > Streptophyta > Pinopsida > Pinales > Pinaceae > Pinus > Pinus albicaulis. The sequence goes on from CM076577.1 coordinate 1,294,252,715, forward strand.
TTTAGGATTAATGAAAAACCTCTATGTTAACTTAGCACAGATTCCAACCAAATGCTTAGTCATGGATATTGTTGTGGCTGATGTGCCCCCAAAGTATGGAATGCTATTATCAAGATCTTGGGGGGCTAAGTTACAAGGAACTATGCAGATGGACATGACCTATGCGACCATCCCTGTTTTTAATCAGACAAGAAGCCTTTACAGGGAGTCCCATATGCAATACACAGTTACAAGCCAAGACAGACCACAAAATTCTCCTCTATATTCTATAAATACAGGCCTCGATTATTTTATCTTGTTTAACAATGAAACTGTGGGTGAACAAGTCACTTTAACATAATTAATGGCCGATAGGGAGGAAGAAGAGCACAACATAGAAGTGTTAAAACAGTTTGTTGCATTTGAAAATTTTAGCAAACCAAACACAGGTCTTGAGCTACAAGTCATGTGTCCTTTGCTTTTAAACCTTGATAGTCAAGAAAACATTCCTCAAATAAATGAACAACCTGAGGATTTAAAACGAATACAACTAAGTGTTGATATTCCACAACAACCCGAAAGCACTTTAGTTGAAGAGGACAAACACCAAACAGATGAACCCGAATATAGTCCTCTATGGAGTATGAACTTCGACAGGTCATGCACTAGAACCAACGCTAGTGCAGGTGTCTAGATATGCAACACTGAGAACAATCACACAGAAAGAATTTCCTGTAGATTAAACTTCCAGTGTTCAAATAACATAGCGGAATATGAATCCCTGCTTTTAGGCTTGCGTTTATTGAAAAAGTTAGGATCCAAGAGAATTAAAGCGTATGGGGATTCTGAGTTAATCATTAGGCAAGTCAACGGGGAATACAATGCAAATCACCCAAGACTTAGGGCCTATCGAAATGATGTCGTGGACCTTTTAAAAACTTTTTAGGAGTACCAGATAATTTTTGTCTCGAGAAAAAGAAATATTGTGGCCCACAGCTTAACCTTTGTAGCCAGAACATGCTTAACACCATATGAAACTAAAGACTGCACAACTCAGATAAAATTCAGACCAGCTGTTCCTGATAATGAAAAATATTGGCAGGTATTTGACGGAGACAAACAAATAGAAGACTTCATGCAATTCAGAAATGAATTCGAACTACACAGTTCGGATTCAGATTATGAAACAGAATGCAATAGTGAAGAAATTTTTCTTGGAGAAGAAGAACAGTCTCCTGAACTTGCCATTATAAATCTACTGTCTAGCAAACTTGAAAACAAAACAAAATTTACTACAGAGTTAGAAACATAGGAGTTAGAAACCCTGCAGTCTAAATATCAGAGTTTTCCTAAGGTTCTAGCCCCTTTAGAAGAGTTGTTCGATTTTAACGTTGTGGCCAAGAAGCCAAAACTGGAGCCTGTAGAGACTAAAGTGGAAGAGTGCAATATAGGCAGTAAACTTAAACCAATGATGATTAAACTTTCTAAGACCTTACCAGCTCACATTAAACTCAAATACATAGAGTTGTTCAAGAAATTTTCTAATGTTTTTGTGTGGAGTTACGAAGATCTTAAATCCTATGACACTGAAATAATACAGCACAAAATCCCTCTCAAAGAAAACCAAAAACCATTCAAACAGAAGCTGCACAAAATTAACCCTGTTCAGCTGCCTTTGATTGAGAAGGAAATCAAGAAAATGTATGAACCTGGTATTATTGTCCCTATTAGATATTCTGAGTGGGTGTCTAATCTGGTGTCTCTTAGGAAGAAAACTGGAGAGATCAGGCTTTGTATAGACTTTAGAGACTTAAACAAAGCTTCATTGAAAGATAACTACCCTTTAAATAAGATGGACCATATTTTACAAAGGGTGGTAGGATCTAGAAGATTTTCTTTGCTTGATGGCTACTCAGGGTATAATCAGATTTTAGTCCACCCTGATGATCAATTAAAGACAGCATTTACTACACCATGGGGCACTTTCATGTATGTGAAAATTCCTTTTGGTCTAATGAATGCTTGTGCAACTTTTCAGAGAGCCATGGACATAGCATTCTCGGAGGAACTGAACTACTTCATCATTATATACCTTGATGATGTTACTGTTTTTTCAAAGACAGATGAAGAGCACTTATAACATTTAAGAACAGTCTTCGAGAGATACAGGAAGTTTGGGATATCTTTGAACCCTAAGAAAACACTTTTTGGTCTCCAAGAAGGTAAACTTCTTGGGCACATTATTTCAGAAGAGGGTATTAAGATAGATCTAAAGAGGATTGAAGCCATATTGCAAATCTCTCATCCTCGAAACATCAAGGAGTTTCAATCTTTCATTGGAAAGATTAACTTTTTGAGAAGGTTCATCCCCAACTTGGCTGAGCTCCTTAGGAATATTACAAACATGTTGAAAAAGGAGCAAGGGGTAAAATGGACCTTGGAAGCAAAGAAGTCCTTTGAACTGGTGAAACAAGCGTTAACCAAGACACTGGTTCTAATAAGTCCTGATTTTTAAAAATATTTTTATATTTTTTCATTTGCATTAGAACATACAATAGTTGTTGTCCTTTTACAGAAAAATCCACAAGGAAAAGAGCAGCCTATTGCATTCTTTAGCAAAGCTTTGAGGGATGCCCCTCTGAAGTATAACATTATGGAAAAGCAAGCTTTTGCTTTGGTTAAAGCTTTAAAGGACTTCAGAGTATACATCTTGCACTCACACATCATTGCATTTTTCCCAAATTCATTTGTGAAAGACATTCTAACACAGGACCCGGATGGTAAGAGAGGTAAGTGGATTGCTGTTATTCTTGAATATGATTTGGAGATAAAACCCACTAAACTCATCAAAGGCCAAAGTCTAGCTAGATTAATGGCTGAATCAAATTTTGAAGTTCTTGATATTAATATGATTAATGCTTTAGATGATCAAGAGGAAATATCAACTCCCATTATTGAAGACCATTTTATGAATTCCTCTTGGTATGCTGATATTCTTTATGTTTTGCTTAATTTGAACACACCTCCTGGTTTGACAAAAACAAAGGCAAGGTTTCTAAAGTTAAAAGTTGTAAACTATTGCATTATAGATAAATGCCTTTATTGGAAAAATGAAAGTGGCATATTGCTTAAATGTTTGTTGAGTATGATGCAGAGAAGGTTAAGCATGAGTTCCATGAAGGAGAGTGTGGGGGCCACCTATACTAGAAGACAACAGCCAACAAAATCCTAAGGGCCGGTTACCATTGGCCTACTCTTTTTCTTGATGTACACAAGATGATAATTACCTGTCATAAATGCCAACTTTTTGAAGGCAAAAGAAAGCTACTACCTTTACCTATTCATCCAATCACTGTTGAAGCTCCATTTCAACAGTGGGGACTTGAATTCATAGGAGAAATCCATCCACCATCCTCTGCCCAGCATAGATGGATTCTCATTGACACAGACTACTTCACTAAATGGATAGAAGCCATCCCCTATAGGCAAGCCAATGATTTTGTTATCATAAAATTCATGGAGAATAATATTCTCTCTAGATTTTGTTGCCCTACCAAGATCATCACTAATAATGCAGCAACATTTGGATCAAAGAAGATGGTTGATTTCTGTCACAAGTATCAGATAGCATTGGGGCATTCCACGACCTATTACCCACAAGGTAATGGACTTGCAGAATCCTCAAACAAGAGTTTAGTGAACATAATCAAAAAAAATTTGGAGGACAACAAAAAGTCTTGGCACGCAAAGCTTGTGCATGCACTTTGGGATGATAGATTGACTTTGAAGAAATCTATTGGTATGTCACCCTACCAGCTTGTGTATGGCACTGATGCAATTTTTCCAACCAGAATTGGTGTGCTAGTTATGAAATTGATTCAAGAGGTTCAGTCTGAAGATAATGACATGATCAAAAGGATAAATCAGACTATTCACCTTCAGCAAACCAGAGAGGAGGTTTATAACAAAGCATTGCAGAAGCAGGACAACATCAAAAATATTTTTGACAGAAGAACAAAGGCCAGTAATTTCAATGTTGGGGACAAAGTTTTAAAGTGGGACTCAAGGAGAGAAGACAAGGACAAGCATGGAAAATACCTGTGGCTTGGCCCTTACCTCATTCATTCAGCTACTGGTAATAATGCCTTTTTCTTGCAGGAGTTGAATGGATCAGAGCTGTTTGGGGGTCCTGTCAATGGCAGGATGCTTAATCATTACTTCTCTTGATCCATGTCATGTTCTGAAAATCCTTTTTACCTTTTTTCTCATTATAAATATTTCATCCATCATTGCATTCAAAGTTAGAAAAAATCAAAAATACAAAAACAATGAAAGAAAGAAAAGAGGGTAGATTGTAAAAACAATAAAGGTACAGCCCCATGCCAACAAAAAGAGAAACAAATCTAAAAGTGTGCAAGCTTAAATGCCACTCCTGAAAAACACACTTCTAGTTAGTCGAATAGCCTAATCTTGACTAATTAGTTTTAAATTTACTGCTGATAGTATAGTGAATTCGACTTGCCAAACTGTTTAATCTTGGCTTATCAGTAGGTAGATTAGGCTAGAAATTAAAGGTTCAAAAATGCTCAAAATATGAACCTAGGTTTTCAAAAGAAGATGACTCAAAATTGTTTATTACATGAGTCAAAAACATATATAAAACTGGTTCTAATCAGCTCAAAATTTGAACCAGAGAACAGAGAAAGAACAACTCAAACAAGAAGAAAAAATAGAGCTGTAAAAAGATGAACGAAGTGCTTTGAAATTTCAGATCTTAAGCCTTCATTTTTGTTTTAATTTTCTGCAAAATAATATCTATGTGCAGCTTGTTTTTTATGCCATAGATCAGCATCAAGTTAGACTGTTTAACCCTGACTTGTGTGCTTTTAAATTTCTGTTTTAGAGATTAGAGAATAAAAATCTATTAGACTATTTAATCCTAACAGATTGGTAGAGTAGGTAGAGAAACATATGGACTCAATTGTTTAATATGAGTTCATGGAGAAATAAGGAGTAGAATTAGATTAGTTTTATGTTTTCAAAAGAATAAAATGTTGTGAAAAGATTTTGCTAATCCAAGTTCACTTTAAAGAAGAAAAAAGGTTAGATCAGTAGGATTGGGTAGGTAGAAAGCTTGTATTGATGAATATCCTTTGTTTTCCATGGCTGCTAACATGTTTTCAGAACAAAGAAGAACATCCAAGTAAAGAAAGGCAGCCCAATGGATAAGGCACTGATCAGCCTCCCAGAGAGTGTAGGTCTGAAGTTCTTGGTGCCTTCAAGAAGGCATCATCCCCAAGTGGAGCCACTGTTAGCCACCAATAAAATTTGTCATATCAAATGGTGGCTAAAACATTTTTGGAGCCTTCAAGGAACAAGTTTTATTGCAAAAAAGTGTTATCTCTTGAAGACTCATGAAGACATCATGCCCTTGGTTCAATATTCACTGTTGTTATCTTTTCCAACTCAGAAATTCTATTATTTTTCATGAAGATAATACTGTTGCAGACACCATTTTTCCCCTTTTTTCCCCCACCATTTTCCTCTATTTTTCATCCATTCCCCTTTTTCCTTTATAAAATCCACCTTACAGAGTTTAAAACTCCTTTTTCAACTCTTTCGAAACCCCCAAATCCATCAAAAAACTCTGAAAATTTCATAAAAATACACCTTTTTGTATTAAGGGTTTAAGCCCCATTGGGCTAAGTCCTAAACCACTTCTCCTCCATATGCATTGGTGCTGGAACCAAGTGCTAAGCCATTTAGGCACTTATCGCATCGGAAAAATCAGAGTGCACAAGTCAAATTCTTATGTGAAAGCCTCCGATGTGATTAAGACCTTCATCCATAAACCCCGATCATATTATTATTTCATATAACCCCTGTGCCCACAATCGGGCGCTAAAACATTGTATAAATCATCTCCGATGCATTATTTTCCTTTGTAAAGTTCATAAGCGCACTTTCCTAAAGTTTTGGTCTAAACATGCCAGAGTTATGTTTTTAATGAAAAAATGGGTAGATTGAAAGACCCGCATCAAAATTTCTGATGCGATTTAAGCCCCATTGCATAAACCCCACCCTCCGCTTCACTCTATATAACTTGCGCCCGAGGACCAAGACTTAAAAGTCCTGAAGCGCTAATCGCATTGGAGAAAATCAAATGGTTAGATTGAAATACCAAACCTGACAGTTCCAATGTGATTGGCCCTCATATATATAAAGCCCTGGGCCTATTGCATTTCATATATACCAAGGCCCCGCAAACGGATGCCAAACCATATCATAAAAATATATTATATTAATTTTTGGGTTTTTCATATGTTTCAAAGGGTTTCTGTTGGTTTTCTTTTAAAAGTAATCTCCGTCGTTGATCTTGAGCCGATCAAACAGCCTGCACATGATCGCATCGCATGTTCTATCGGGTTCACTTTTTGTGTCCCCTCCGATTGGCCATTCCTCGATCTATCTTGGACCGTTGATCTCCTCCTCACCTTCCCAGATCTAACGGCCCACATTTGCTCTGATTGCTAGCCTTCCTCAGCCTTCAAAATCCTCTAATTCACTCCCCACCATTGATCTAATCCTCAGATCAACGGCCAGTGCTCAATCGCTCTGTTGCACTCCAACTTCTTTGCCCCACCGATGCCTCAGAGTTTTGTTTATTTAAAGGGAAGCCATTTAGAGGGTTCAAATCCACGTTTCATCAGTGCTTCATGGGCATTGATGCCATATGAGCCCTGTGCGGCCCTGCACATCAACAAGACACACAGCAATGCATAAAATAATCAAAAGAGTATCAGTGTTGAAGATTAAACATAGAAAAACAAATAATTGAAGGCAGTTTTGGGGGATTATGGCTAAGATTGATTATCAAAATCCTAATCCTCCAAATTAAAACACAGTTAAAATAAAATCATAAGTGTTTATCAGACAAAAAGGCCTCCACCGCCACATTAGAGGCAAATTGATTCCTCTTAGCTACCATAGTGCCACCTGTAGCCACAAGAATTCAACAAAGGCCGAAGTTATTGATCAGAAAATCATATATTTGCCTCAAACGGAGCCGAAGAATTAATTATGCCAAATGAACTTAATGTAAAATATCAGCAGAGTTATTACATCCTGAAACAGAGCCTAAAAGTCAACAAAAGCTCCACCGAGCTTAAATCTTAAATGTAAATCAATTAATACAGTGAAATATCTGTAAACTTCTCCATCGAGCCCCTAAAAAGCTGAGAAGCATTACTCTATATTAATTGAACCCCGGGGATCTTTTATCAGATCCCACCTCCTCATTCCTTCTATAAATACTTATGTAGAACATGAGAAAATGTTGGTTGCGGAACTTTGAAATATACTTGTGCTTGAAACTTATGATTGTAAATAGTGTTCAAAGGCTCTTGAAGCTCTGTTTGTGATAGAATATTTAGGCTGAGAAGTGAATATGATTGCTAACCTGAAACACTAGACTTAAAGTTGTAATTGGTTTGAAGCATCAATACAAGCCGATTTATGGGATCCTGGTCTATGTTGACGGTGATGTTTTTCTTAGTGTAAATCATTATTTTATTTCTTTTTTCACTTTTTCCATCTTCTCTTATAAAGAACAGCATGCATAGAGTTATTATTTACTGTATATCAGTACCCTTCTCTGACTGATAAGCTTTATCTAAATGTTTTCTTCCTAATTGTGTTATTTCGGAATGATTTAATTCAGTTCAAGCAGTAGGAATGTTGGCGTTCCCTCGTCCTCCTGTCTTAGATAATTGTTATTCTTGACAGTTATTTTCATTTCATGTTAAGTATAGATGAAATAAGGAAGATATGGTGAGCCCTGGTCCTAGTCTTATCCCAAAAGGCTGATTGAAAGTTTCCCTAGGAATGTGTTGAAAGCTGGCTAGCTTCGAAGTACTTACCAGATCTTAGACCATTCTTTGTTCTCATTTGTGTTTCCCTTTGTGTTTTAAATGTTTTCTATTGAAATTTTATCAAAGGCTAGCTAGTTTCGAAGTACTTACCAGATCCTGGATTACTTTTGTGTTTTTCTTAAGTGTTTGTGAAAGGCTAGCTAGTTTCAAAGTACTTACCAGATCCTGGGCTGCTCTTTGTTCTTCATTTGTTTAATTCCCCTTCTTGTTTTATCATTTCATTCCATAAATCAACTTTAAAGAGATCCTTAGACATATATGACTTGTCCCATAGACCACTCTTGAACCTGGTTGTTTCAATTAAAACCCTTTTATGACTCCATATCCCAATGGACTAAAACCTGCATTTATCCATCTTTTTGGCTAAAGCTTGTTCTATTTGCTTGCAACTTCTCACCTTTGAACTCTTTCCATTTAGAACTTTCCACTCAAATAATAATCCTTCTCAACCATCCCAAACAAACAAAAACCCTCGGCCTCCATAACTAGCCTAATATCATTACCTAAAACCTTAAAGATAAATCCATCTTTGCACTTATTGGATAGATCCCTCTCTGGATTCAGGAGGGCTAGATCCTAGAATCCCAAAGTGGTTGAAACAGTGTTCTCCCTGCTGTCGGACTTTACCAATCTTGTTGATTATAGGGAGCTAACAATGCCCACTTCTAAACCTGCCAACACCCATACTGGAGATAAACATATAATTTTATTTCAACAATCAAGATTGTTTAGAACAGTATGAAAGTTCCTTTAATTGGTTTCTTCACAAAGTACTTTATTTCGCATTCTAACGCTAGAACTTCTTTGGTTTAAATTTTTGTATGATATTTCTTTTCAATTCTTCAAGATCTTGATTAAAGGGGTAGGAATAGAAATAGGAAAATCTCATACCATTTCTGGCATTTCCTATGCTTCGTCTCTAAGTTTACGATCCCCCACTTTGAAAATTAAGTGTTGAAAGGAGTTTTCTTAACTGCGATTCTCGCACCCAACACCTAAAACAACCATTTGAAATTGAGACAAATGCCTCTGGTTATGTTATTAGTGTAGTCCTTACCCAACACAAGCATATTGTGGCTTATCACAATGAGGCACTTTAAGATACAATTCACAAGTGCCCCGCCTGTGATAAAGACATGTATTCTATCGTGCAGGCTTACCGACAATGGAAACATTAGATTTTGGGCAAGGAAATGGTCATCCACATAGATAACTGACCTCTTTAATTTATATATACACAAGGGAAGTTGCAGAGAAATCACCATCAGAAGTGGTCTACATATCTACAACAATTCCACTTACCACATTGAATAGAAAAGGCACATCACCAATCATGTTACAAATTTCCTCATTCGGCCCCCAGTTGTAGCATTAACCACCATTCTTATCTCTTGTGGCCATGAGACCTCTAGATGGCTAACACTATACAAAAATGATTAAGATTCTTCCACCACATATCAGATGCTAGTGGATGGAGAGCAAGTTACATATTTCCACCTCCAAGAGGCATTATTACGCTACATGGGCCACCTTTGTGTTCCTTCAAGCAAGTGTGCCAAGTTTATTTTGGAGGCACACTATAGTCGGGTCGTAGGACACTTTGGTGTGGATAAAATTATTTTCGTACTACAAAAGTATTTTTATTGGCCAAAACTCCAACAAGATTTTCGAAAATATATGAGATACCTCACTACCTGTGTTATCACGAAGTAAAAAATCAAGAAGAAATGACTATACACTCCTCTTCCTACTCCTAGCCAACCCTAGGAATCCATCTCCATGGACTATCTGTCTGACCTCCCTTCTACCAACCATGGTAATGATTGTGTATTTGTGGTCGTGGACAGATTCTCTAAGATGGCTATATTGGCGGTCTACAAGAAGAGTATCACAACAAAGGACATTTCCAAACTATTCTTTGAACGAGTGTGGGTATGTTTTGGGATCCCGCATACCATTATATCATATTGGGATAGAAGGTTCTTGAGCAAATTATGGTCAAGCCTCTGTGACACTATTGGACACAAATCTCACCTAGTTGGCTACTTTCCATCCCCAAACTAATGGCTAGAAATAGGTCATCAACAGGATGTTAGTGTGCATAATCTACATGTACAACTCCAAGCATCCATGAATCTAGGATGCTAGCCTTCCCTATGTGCAACAAAAATTTAATAGAGATCTACATAGCTATATGGTTTGCAGTCCCTTTCAAGCGGGTTTTGCATTTCAACCATTATGTCTAATTGATTTTTTCATGCCTCATGCGACTACTCAGACAAAATCCACACATGTGGATTCTAAGGTTTATAAAGCAACCGGGTTTATTAAATACATTAAACACATATGTCAACAGGTTCATGACATCATGGAGAAATCCAATTCTAAGTACAAGTAATGACATGATCAACTTCGGGTGCCACATATTTTTCAAGTGGGTGACAAAGTCTGGTTGCATTTGTAGAAAGAACCCCTTGTTGGAGCCCATCGGAAGATCCGACCACTCTAATATGAGCCTGACGCCATCACCGAGGTTGTGGGTGACAATGATTTTGAGCTCAACATTCCCCCATTCCTTAGCCTACACCCATTTTTTAATGTGGAACAACTTCGGCCATACTTTCCTCCATTATTGGACACATCAGATATTGCATAACAACTAACATCAATAGATCTCAACCCAGACTACATGGAACATGCCACAGATGATCGGATTATGGACACACATATCAAGGCCACATGCCAACATAAAATCCAATTATTTCGGTTTATCTGATCTGAAACTTGGTTTGATAGCTTGTTATTCTTTTCAAGAACCTCCCACTCAGTTAAAAAAATAAAAGATCTAGCTTGTACTTGACTTTTTGTAGAATTTTTACTTGAAATAGGTGTATGTTTTTTTAACTGTTTAAGTGTCTTAAGTCCATTTTTTTTTCTTCTAAAATTAAACATGTGTAACAGAAATATAATGCATCAAATAAACATCCACACATAACAGCAAAATTAATCTATGAGTTCACCCGAATATCGTGGGCTACGTCTCCTTGAGCTCTTGTCATCTTGACTTGGCTCTTTGGGGTTATGGAAAAATTTATTTTAAAAGTTCCACACTTAACTCCAATGGTTACTAAACTAAACCAATGGGCTTATAATACCATCTATTTCCCTTTCATGGTTGTCATCACTCTGCAAACAGATCTAGGCTTCCTTAAACTTGATTCCTTCTGTCAGTGCTCTCAGATAAACTAAGCATCTCTATGGCACTAACTCCTTAAAAATTATTTATATGTCCCTAAAACCTCATGTAATGTCTCCATAACAAATCATACACCAAAATTAGGTTGATTTTTTTCTCAAAATGATCACTGCATGCTCAAACTAGGCCTTCCTCCACGGCTTGCCCTAGGCTGCCCAAAACTTCCCCGAAGCTTCTCAAGATCTAGAAGTCTTCAAATGACTCTTTAAATCCCTTAAAATGATTCATAATGTCAAAAATAGTTATAATATACTATTGGTTCATTTAAAATGGCCTCTGGCTGCTCCATTTTCGCCTCCAACACCTGTCAGCACCCCTTGGCACTAGGGTCACTGAAAACTTCTCTTATGGGTTCTCGACCTCTAGAAGTCCTCAAAATATTCTGAAAACTCCTCCATTGGATTTATAATTCTCATTACAGTCATAAATTACTATTGGTTCATTGAATAATGCCTCTAGTTTCCCTGGCTAGGCCCTAAATTGCTACTGGCACTTACTGGCACTAATGGCCCTTGGAACTTCACTAAAGCATCTCGGCCTTCAAAAGTCCTATACAGGATCTGAAAAACACACCATTAGTTCCATAACATCTGAAACATCCAAAATTGACTATTTTATTTCTGAATAAGGCCTCTAGCTCCCCTGGCTAGGCCTCAAACTGCTACTGGCCCATGGTGGCGCTAGTGGCCCCTAGAACTTCTCTGAAGCAAAAACTTGCTCAAAAGTCATATGATGGCTCTAAAACCCTCACCCATGAGTCTAGAATGTTGGATATAGTTGAAATTTACTATTGGTACCCCAAAATTGGTCGATTCTAGCTCAAGATAGAGCCAAAAAAATTTGTCCAGTGACACCCAAAAAATATCCACTAATTCTGGAGAACTGGACTTAACTCCAGTTTGATTCGGCATAACCGCCAAAAATGGCCCGCCCGCTCCAAAAATACCACTAGCCAAAAATCGTAGCATTTAATTTTTGGTTTAGTTGGCACATGACTGAACTCTCTACGGTTAAGTTAAATGCTAATTGAATACCGTGTGGATAGAATTTGTCATAACAACCGCATGTGATAGGTTTTAACCATAATGCAGAAATGTCGGGTTTTCATTAACCACCACATTAACCATGGTCGACAACCCCGCATGTGAACACATAACCTGGAGTGATAACCATTGGCAGAGACCATTTGTAGTCGGGGTTTGACTGTGGTTCTGTGCACTTGGTCACATAGGGAGGGGCTGGCCCCTCTAGACCCCCAATCCAATGTTCAATACACGTTAAAACAAATCGTAAAACTATAAAGTTAAGAAACACCATTAGGCGAGTTGGTAAAGGCTTGGGCGTTGCAGGCGAGAGGTCAGGTGTTCAAACCTGGCCGACTCCAAAATATTTTAATAGACCATTCCAGGGCCACGTGGTGGCCTCCGGGCCTACCACGTGGCAGCCTCTCATTAGCCAAAATTCTAAAAGGTCAACCCATTGCCAAATCACACGTTGAAATTTTTCAAACTCCAACTGGTCCATACAGAATATTCTGTGGAATATTTTGAGGAATATTCCTTGGAATATTCTCTTTTTTATTTTCCCAAATCCAAGTCAAACTTGGTCAAAGTCCAAATTTTACAGTTTACTGGACTTTTCGAACTGTGATAACTTCTTCATACGGTGTCAGTTTTTCGAACCGTTCACGGTGCCAGAATCAAGAATATGAGATCTATCAGGTCGCTCAGGTTGAGCACACTTTTGAACACTTTTAATTTTGAGCTATCACTTAGGTCCATGATCCAGTTCTGATCACACCTCCCCATTAGGAATATTTTGGACCCCAAAAGACTGATATACTGATCTGTACAATAAATGAGAATATAGCACCCTCTTCTTTTCAGCCTCCATACACTTGCCTTACATGGCTAGTGCCTTTGAACCACAAATCGAAGGTATTCAATACTTCCCTTCTTGGATGCACTTGTCCTCCTGTTAAGAACTGTCTCCCTTGCACTCACTTAGAAATTTCTGGCAAGAAATTTACAAAAGGTAGTTGAACATCGCTTCCTTGATCATCGATCCAAGTTGGCTCAAACAAACATGAGATTACAGCATAAAACATTCATACTTGACTGAAATTTGCATATGTACAAATGAAAGTATGTCTTACTGTGTCAAGAAGTCAAATCACTTCTTACCAAGCCACTTCCATGGCGAACTTTGCTGCTGCAAATATTCTTCATGTGAAACATCTATTCTCACATCAATGATGGAATCCTTGGTTCCACTTTCGCTAGTCTTTATGTCCTCTTGCTGCAAATGCTTGGAATGATTAGTTGGATGCAATGTCCAACATGTTGGGTATGTGTTATATTCTTTCCATGACTAGTCACGCGCGGGGGGGTGATAGGCCCCCTTGTACGTTGTGCCAAGCGCAGTAGGGGGGTCACAGGGGGCGGCAGCCCCCTGCCCCGGGAAAAAAAATTTGGTCCTTATTTTTCGGTGGGCAGACCTACCCATGGTTTTGTGAATGTGTTTGCATATGGTTTTGGGGCATGATGATTTTTGGCCCCTGGTATTTTGTAGATCCGGTCAAGGGAACTACGGTTATGTTCTAATCCAGGGTTAATGGATTGGGGTTTATGTATGCTTTGACATGTATATATATGTGTTGCAACACTAAAAGGAATATAATGAAAAATCAAGTTGGTCATCTTGATTTGAGATCTAGGGGAAAATCTCTGTGTATATATTTTTTATGTTTTATGCTCTCGCTATTGTTTATTTTCTGTTTTTAAGATTCATTTGCAGATAATTTTTGTACAGAATTAAAACCTACATTTGGTATAGAAGTTGTTTCAGCTTCAAGGGGACACCTTTGATGCTAAGGGTTTTTTACTCGGGCCTGTGGTAGACTGTGTTCAGTGGGAGATCTGCGGGATCGATTCTTTCGGTGAGAGAAGATGGCGAGCAGTGGAAAGATGGAGATTGAGAAATTTAATGGTCAGAGTTTTGAGTTGTGGAAGCTCAAGATGGAGGATCTGCTGGTGGATAAAGACCAGTGGATCGCAGTAGATCTAGGTACTAAACCAACAACAATGTCAGATGAATACTGGAAGAAGTTGGATCGGAAGGCACAATATGGTTGTGTGTCTCAAATTCGGTATTTTTGAATCTATATGGGGAAGCTACGGCGAATAATTTGTGGGAAAAACTTGGGACTTTGTACCAATCTAAGTCTCTGTTGAATCAATTTTTCCTGTGGAAAAAGATGTATAACCTGAGGATGAAGGATGGAGACTCGGTGACAGAGCATCTGAACGCCTTCAATACTGTGGTAAGTCAGCTTTCATCTGTTGATATTAAAATCTTAGATGAAGATAAGTGCATTAGTTTGTTTTGTTCTCTACCAGACTTGTGGGACAGTCTAGTTATTGCAATAGGTAGCAATACAACTACCTTGAATTTTGATGACATTGTCTCAGCCTTACTATCAAACGAAATGAGACGGAGAAATATGGAGGGTCGGAATGGGGATGCCTTAGTTGTACGAGGAAGGTCCCAGAACATAAACAAGAATAAGGTTTTGAGTGGGAGATCTACATCTAGAGGGAGATCTAAATCTCCTGGAAAGTTTGTAAAGGTGTGCTGGAAATGCGGAAAGGAAGGGCACTAAAAAAAAGACTGCAGATCTAAAGCTCTAGAGAAAGGAAAGGGATCTGATGATGCTCCTTCTGCAGAGGAAAAAACCACCTCGAATGAAGGTGGGGATGTGTATTTGGATTCTTCTTCAAATACACATGTAGATCATGAGTCATGGTTGATTGAATCGGGTGCATCCTTTCACTTCACTCCTCATAGGGAGTGGTTCTGCGAGTATGAGAAATATGATGGCAGTGATGTCTTATTAGGTGATGATAGCAAGGCTAGAATCGTCGGACATGGAAAATTCAAGCTGAAGCGACAAGGTGGAAGGATTAGAACACTTCCTATTGTTCTACACATTCCTGCATTGGCTAGAAATCTGATTTCTGTAAGCAAGATAGATGATGCAGGTGTAAGAACAATGTTTGAGAAAGATGCATGTAAGATGGTTCGAGGAGCACTGGTATTAATGCGGGGAGTTCGGGTTGGAACTTTGTACAAGATTCAAGGCAGCACTATTATTGATGGGTGCAACAGTTCTATGGTTCCTGAAAGTGGATCGGAAAGCTTAGCGGTATCTGGAGAAAAGACCATGCTATGGCATCAAAGGCTTGGACATATTGGAGAGAAGGGCCTTCGGATACTGCATGGAAATGGTATGGTAGAAGGTATGTCTAATAGCTCTCCAGATTTTGATTTCTGTGAACATTGTGTAAATGGAAATCAGAATCGGGTGAGTTTTCCTTTTGGTGCTAAGAGGGCGAACAAGATATTAGAGCTTGTGCACAGTGATGTGTTTGGACCTGTGTCGGTTCCATCACTGGGTAAGTCTGTGTACTATGTTTCATTCATAGATGACTTCTCAAGGAATACATGGATATATTTCTTGAGGAAGAAATCTGAATGCTTTGACATATTTAAATAATTTAAGGCTCTGGTGGAAAACCAGATAGAGAAGAAGATAAAGGTGTTGAGGACAAATAATGGTGGGGAGTTTTGCAAGAAGGAATTTGAAGAGTTCTGTAAGAAGTGTGGTATAGCATGGTAGAAGACTACTCCATACACACCTCAGAAAAACGAAGCTGTAGAAACAATGAACAAAACGCTAATGGAAAAGGCAAGAAACATGCTCAATGGTACCAGGTTAGGACAAGAATTCTAGGCAAAGGCAGTGGAGATTGCATGATACTTGGCTAACAGATCACCTTCATTTGCGTTGGAAGATAAGACTCCACATGAGGTATGGATTGGTAAGAAACCCTCTCTTTCACATCTGAGGGTATTTGGATGTGATGCATATGTACATGTTCCAAAGGAGAAAAGGACCAAGTTGGATAATAAATCTGAAAGGTGCATCTTTATTGGGTATAAGGATGTTTTAAAGGGTTACAAGCTTTGGAACCCAGAAATAAGGAAGGTTGTGTACAGCCGAGATGTAGTGTTTAGAGAGGTGAAAGATGTTGTTAAACATGAAGTCCTATCAAAGGAACCTAAAAAGATAGAGTTTGAGCTAAAGGAGGATGAATCAGACTCTACAATAGAAGAAGACTTAGAAGAGGAAGAGCCACAAACTCCAGCTATGAGAAGATCAGTTCAGAAAAGAAGACAACCAGAAAGGTATAGCCCATCTACTTTCTGTTCAAATTTTTCTTTAACTATAACTAATGATGATCCTAGAATCGTCAGGGAGGCGGTAGATTCAGAGCATGGAAAACTCTGGAAGGAGGCCATGGTTGATGAAATGGCATCCTTGCATAAAAATGAGGCATGGGATCTGGTGGAGTTGTCAGCTGGAAGGAAGCCCATTGGGAGAAAATGGGTGTTTAAGAAGAAGATGAATGTAGAAGGCAAGGTGGAGAAATACAAAGTTGGGTTGGTAGCAAAATGTTATTCCCAGGTGTCAGGAATTGATTTTGGTGATATTTTTTCTCCTGTTTCCAAAGTTAATTCTATTAGATTACTTTTATATGTTGCTGATGCATTTGATTTTGAGGTAGAACAGATGGATTTGAAGATAACATTTCTTCACGGGGATCTGTAAGAAGAGATATACATGAAACAACCTGAAGGCTTTATGGTGAAGGGGAAGAAAGAACTGGTATGCAGGTTAAAGAAGTCTCTGTATGGGTTAAAACAGTCACCAAGGATGTGGTATTAGAAATTTGATACCTATATACGAGGACTTGGCTTCACCAAAAGCAAGGAGGATCATTGTGTTTATTTTAAATTAATTGGTGACTGTGTTATTTATTTGGTCTTCTATGTGGATGATATGTTGTTGATTGGAAATAACAAAGAAATTATCCAAGATTTAAAGACCCAACTTTTCTCCAAATTCGACATGAAGGATCTTGGTGTTGCAAACTATATTTTGGGCATGGAAATTAAGAGAGATCGGGCAAAGAGGAAGCTCTAGTTAAACCAGAGGAAGTATTTTGAGACTATATTACAGAGGTTCAATATTCAAGACAGTAAACCGGTGAATGTTCTGATTCCTGTAGGTACAAAGCTGTCTACTGAAAAGTTTCCCAAGACACAACAAGAAGAGGAGAATATGTCCCATGTTCCATATGAAAGTGCAGTGGGTAGCCCAATGTATGCAATGGTCTGTACTAGACCATACATTGCGCATGCAGTGGGAGTATTGAGCAGGTTTATGTCAAACCCAGGGAAGGAGCATTGGACAGCAGGGAAGCAGGTTTTCAGATATTTGCGTGGCACTAGTGATTATGGCGTGTGCTACCAGGGAAGACCAGGATTGGAAAGAGTGTTGGACATCCGTGGTTTTTTTGATGCAGAATGGGCTAGAGATCTGGACCAAAGGAGATCTACAAGTGGGTATTTGTTTAGCCTATTTGTAGGTGCAGTCAGTTGGATGAGTAAAAGACAGTCTATAGTGGCTCTTTCAACCACAGAGGCAGAATACATAGCAGCCACTCATGCAAGCAAAGAAGCAGTTTGGTTGCAGAGATTGTGTTCAAGTATGGGATTGGTGCAGCAAGCTATAAGGATAGGCTATGACAGCCAAAGTGAAATTTTCTTGGCTAAGAACCCTTCTTATCATTCAAAGACAAAGCACATTGATGTTCAATATCACTTTCTAAGAGATATGGTTGAGGCTAAAAGGGTGTTGCTGGTAAAGGTGGACACTTTGAAGAATGTTTCAGATGCATTGAAGAAGTCTGTGAGCACTCAGAAGTTCTCTTCGTGTAGAGAAACAATGGGTGTTGCAGAGTTGGGCTAATGATTAAGCTCTCTTGTGGCCCCCTGTGGAAAGAAAAAAACAAGTGGGAGAATGTTGGGTATGTGTTATATTCTTTCCATGACTAGTCACGCACGGGGGGCGATATTCCCCCCTATATGTTGTATCAGGTGCAACAGGGGGGTCACAGGGGGGGCGACAGCCCCCCCTATTCGAGGTCTGGTGCAACGCCTCAGGAAAAAACAATTGGTCCTTATTTTTTGGTGGGCGGACCTGCCCATGGTTTTGTGCATGGGTTTGCGCATGGTTTTGGGACATGATGGTTTTCGGCCTCTGGTATTTTTTAGATCCGGTCAAGGGAACTACAGTGATGTTCTAATCCAGGGTTAATGGATTGGGGTTTATGTATGCTTCGGCATGTATATATATGTGTTGTAACACTAAAAGGAATATAATGAAAAATCAAGCTGGCCGTCTCGATTTGGGATCCAGGGGAAAATCTCTGTGTATATATTTTTTATGTTCTATGCTCTCGCTATTGTTTATTTTCTGTTTTTAAGATTCGTTTGCAAATAATTTATCTACAGGATTAAAATATACACAAAATTGGGAAAAAACATGTCCCCTCTTCTGGCAATGTGTGCAAGTCTTATGCACCTTCTTTTCAAGTTGCCTTTGCCTCAAATTCTTCTTGTATGAATTCATCCTCTTCCAACATCTCAGAACAACATGGTTAAACATACCACAATATGCACAGCAACTCTTTCTTCCATTCAAGCATGCAGAATTGTCATGCCTTGCATAAACACAATCAACTTAACTATGGGGAGAATTATACCTCACATGCTGCTTTGCATGTCCATATTTTTTTCCTTCATGAGGAGATGAACTAATAGAGGTTCCAGCTTCTTTTTGCAGACTAACATCAGTGTTTATGTCTTGATAGCTGTCTAAACTCGCATTCTCGCCATAAGCTACATGTCTACAATCATCTTGCTGCAACATAGGCTTCAAACAATGGAAATCAACTTGCAAACAAACTTGACATGTTTGTGATTCAGAACTTGGAACAAAAGTTCTCTTTAAAGTTGCCTCACATGCCATCATGGCTAACACTGTTACCGATGAAATAGGTAACTGCACTGGTACCTACTTTTTGACATAGCAAGAAAAACACCTGATTTTGAAAAGTGGTGATGCTGAATCTTTTTTTTTTTTTTTTTAGCATGTTTTTGGCACTTTTTCTTTTTCTTTTCTCTTTTTTGTGAAGCTTTTTATGTCGATTTTGAATAGTGGTGGCGTATCATCACCAATGTTTTTTTAGAGGATTGATTTTGACACTATACATTTTCTAATGTCTTCTTCTTCCATGAGATGTTTATTTTTAAGTGCATTTATGTACTTGTGTTTTAAAAAGATTTTTTTTTTTTTTTTTAAATAAAAATTTGTAATGATATCTTCACTTTTTCACATAGATAAAAAATGAAAAAAGGGTCAATATTATAAAGTTCATATTTTCTACAAGTTTATGTATTGCTAATTAATTTTTCAATGCACATCAAATAATTGTCGCTAAAAAACCAATATTTTGAACGATATGACAAAAAAATACAAATTTTCAATACAAATAGAATGCAAAAAATACACTTTTAGAGACTTTTTGTTAAAAAAAACATGTTAAATAAACTAATTTTTGGGAAAATATTAACAAAAAAACTTAAGAAAATAGCATTTTTATTGAATTTTATGTCAAAATAATAGTAATCACATGTTTTTTGCAAAAAATAAGGATTCTTCTCATAAAATATCAAAGTCTAAACATTACAAGTAAAACTGATTAATAGATCTCAAAAATGAGCTTTTTTTGCAAGCATAACTTAAATATCCTCAACAATATCAACTAATACATGTTCAACATCATCTAGAACATCATTGATGGCTTCTTCCGCAACATTTTCTACTTCATTTTGGTCATTTTCATCTTCTAATGGATCTTTCATGTCTGCAAATCTTCCAACGTGTCCCTTTCCAATCATTCCATATAATGGTGGTTGAGGTTCCTTTCTTTTTTTTGCCACACGTGATTCATTAAAATCCCCTTTCCTCAAACCAACTTCTTGCTTCGCATCTGGAAGGAATTCAAGAGCGTTAATTCTTTGTTGAATAAATTTGCATTGCACTGGGTCTTTCTCAATGGAAATGCAATTTCTTCCTTTTGGTAGGCCACATGCTAGTGTTGTACCTAATCATCAAGTACAAAAGAAATAAGGAAGAAAACTAGTATAAAGACATAAAAATTAAAAATTTAAATACATAAATTTAAATTTGTATAATAAAACTTACCTGAACCTGAAAATAGATCCAAAACCCAATCTTCTTCATATGACAGTGTCGCCCGGCCTGCCTTCGACCCCTAGCTCAGCGGAGGACAATTCTGAGAATCGCCCTCTGCCCAGCCGGGGGCCAGAGGCAGGCTGGGCAACACTTGATGGCACCACCTGGCCAGCCTCCGCCCAACCGGGGGCGATTCTTGGAATCACCCTCCACCCAACCGGGGGTGATTCTCGAAATCGCCCTCCGCCCAGCCGGGAGCAATTCTCGGAAACGCCCTTCGCCCAGCCGGGGGTGATTCTCGGAATCGTCGTCCGCCCAGCTGAGGGCCAGAGGCAGGCCGAGCTGTGCCGTCGAGGGCTACCCAGCCTACCTCCAGCCCTCGGCTGGGCGGAGAAAAGCTAGGCAATCCTCGATGGCACCACCCGGCTAGCCTCCTGCCCCTGTCTGGGCAGAGGGAGATTCTCGGAATCACCCTCCGCCTGGCTGGGGGACGGATGCCTACCGTGCGGCACCATCAAGGGCTACCCAGCCTACCCTCGGCCCCCGGCTAGGTGAAGGGATATTCCAAGAATCTCCCTCCACCCAGCCACGGGAGGGAGGCAAGCTGGGGCAGCCCTCGATGGCGCCGCCTGGCCTACCTCCGGCCCCCAGCTGGGTGGGGGCTGATTCCGAGAATCACCCCCGACTGGGTGGAGGGTGATTATGAGAATCACCACTGATTAGGCAGAGGGTGATTCTGAGAATCACCCCTAGCTGGGCGGAGGGCGATTCCGACAATCACCCCCAGCTGGGTGGAGGTCGATTCTGAGAATCACCCCCAGTTGGGCAGAGGGCGATATCGAGAATCACCCTCGGCTGGGCGGAGGGAAATTCTGAGAATCACCCTCCACCCAGCCAGGGGCGATTCTCGGAATCGCTCTGCGCCCAGCCTGGGGCCAGAGGCAAGCCAGGTAGCGCAGGGCAATTCCGAGAATCACCCCTGGCTGGGTAGAGGGCGATTCTGAGAATCACCCCCGATTGGGTGGAGGTAGATTCTGAGAATCACCTCCGGCTGGGCGAAGGTCAATTCCAAGAATCACCCCCGACTGGGCAAAGGGCGATTCCGAGAATCACCCCCGGCTGGGCGAAGGGTGATTCCAAGAATCACCCCCGATTGGGCAGAGGACGATTATGAGAATCACCCCTAGTTGGGCGGAGGGTGATACTGAGAATCACCCCCGGCTGGGCGGAGGTCGATTCAGAGAATCGCCCCTAGCTGGGCGGAGGGCGATTTCCGAGAATCGCCCTCGGCTAGGTGGAGGGTGATTCCAAGAATCGCCCTTGGCTGGGCAGAGGGCGATTCCGAGAATCACCCCTGGCTGGGCAAAGGGCGATTCCGAGAATCACCCCTGGCTAGGAAGAGGTCGATTCTGAGAATCACCCCTAGCTGGGCAGAGGGCGATTCCGAGAATTGCCCCCGGCTGGGCGAAGGGAAATTCCTAGAATCACCCCCGGCTGGGCATAGGGGATTCTGAGAATCGCCCCCAGCTGGGCAAAGGGCGATTTCGAGAATCACCCCCAACTGAGCAGAGGGCGATTCCGAGAATCGCCCCCGGCTAGGCGGAGGTCGATTCCGAGAAATGCCCTCGGGTGGGCAGAGGTCGATTCTGAGAATCGCCCCCGACTGGGCGAAGGTCGATTCCAAGAATCACCCCTGGCTGATCAGAGGTCGATTCCGAGGCTGGGCGAAGGGTGATTCCGATAATCGCCCCCAGCTGGGTGGAGGGTGATTCCAAGAATCACCCCCAGTTGGGCTGAGATAAATTCCGAGAATCGCCCCCAAATGGCCAAGGGCGATTCCAAGAATCACCCCCGGCTTGGCGAGGGATATTTCGAGAATCACCCTCGGCTGGGCGGAGGGTGATTCCGAGAATCACCCCTGGCCGGGTGGAGGGCGATTCCGAGAATCACCCCCGGCCGGGTGGAGGGCGATTCCGAGAATCACCCCCAGCTAGGCGGAGGGTGATTCTGAGAATCACCCCCAATTGAGCAGAGGGCGATTCCAAGAATCACCCTCGATTGGGTGGAGGGATATTCTCATAATCACCCCTTACTGGCGGAGGGCGATTCCGAGAATCACCCCCGTCTGGGCGGAGGTCAATTTCGAGAATCACCCCTGGCTGGGCGGAGGGCGATTCCGAGAATCAACCCTAGCTAGGTGGAGGGTGATTCCAAGAATCACCCTCTGCCCAGCCGGGGGTGATTCTCAGAATCGCCCTCTGCCCAGCCGGGGGTGATTCTCGGAATCGCCCTCCGCCCAGCCGGGGGAGATTCTCGGAATCGCCCTTCACCCAGCCGGGAGTGATTCTCGAAATTGCCCTCTACCCAGCCGGAGGTGATTCTTGGAATTTCCCTCCACCCAGCCAGGGGTGATTCTCGAAATTGAACTCCACCCAGCCGGGTGTGATTCTCGAAATCGAACTTCGCCCAGCCAGGAGTGATTCTTGGAATCACCCTCTGCCCAGCCGGGGGCCAGAGGCAGGCCAAGCAGCATCGTCGAGGGCTGCCCAGCCTACCTCCGACCCATGGCTGGATCGAGGGCGATTATCAGAATCACCCTATGCCTAGTCGAGGGCCAGAGGTAGGCTGGGCAGCCCTCAACGGTGCCGCTCGGTCGGCCTCTGGCCCCTAGCCAAGCGGAGGGTGATTCCAAGAATCGCCCTCCGCCTAGCCGGGGGCCGGAGGCAGGCTGGACAACCCTCGACGATGCTGCCCAGCCTACCTCCCACCCCCGGCAGGGCAGAAGGTGATTCCAAGAATCATCCCCGGCTGGGCGGAGGGCGATTCCGAGAATCACCCCCGACTAGACAAAGGGTGATTCCGAGAATCACCCTCGGCTGGGCGGAGGGCGATTCCGAGAATCACCCTCAATTGGGCGAAGGGCGATTCTGAGAATCATCCCCGATTGGGCGGAGGGCGATTCCGAGAATCACCCTCCACCCAGCCGGGGACCAAAGGTCAGTCGGGCAGCGACGTTGAGGGCTACCCAGCCTGCCTCCGACCCCCGACGGGCGGCAAATTAATTTTTATTTTATTTTACTTTTTTCAAACACAAACTATTTTAAAAAATTAAATTTTTTTTTTAAACAAAAACTATTATAATAAAAAATAATGTATTGTTTAAAAAAACAAAAAAAAACTATTCGATTGAAATTTTAAAATATAAAAAATAAAATAAAAACAAATTAAAAAAATATGTTTTAAAAAATAAGCAAACAATTATAATATATATATATATATATATATATATATATATTAATTTTAATTTCTTTTAAATTAAAACAATTATTATTTAAAAATATAAAAAAAAAACAATAAAAAAAAATTTTTAAATATGTTTTAGAATATAAACAAACATATATAAGAAGATTTTAATTTTAATTTTTTATTTTCTTAAAACTAAAACAACTATAATTTAAAATATAGAAAAACAATTAAAAAAAATTAAAAAATATGTTTTTATATATAAACAAAAAAATATATGAATAATAAATTTTTCATTTACATGTTCATTTAAAAAAAAAAAAGTTAAGTCATATAATTTCTCCATAATTTCATGGTTCAAGTATCTTGAAAACTTAAGATTTAAAAACTTGAGATTTACAACTTGTCATTAAGGTTTTTATGCGCCACGAAATTTTATCTTTAATGTTATGGTTGAAAATAATTACAATTTTAGGGTTGATTAGAGTCAAGATATTTTATGTTTAACAACATGGATAAAAATTGTTCGAAATGATAAGCCATTCAGACATGATTTTGTTTATATTTAACATCATCTATCAAAAAATTTATAATTTTATGATTTTTCAATGTCCTAATATGTTGTCTTTAATTCCGTTGTTACAATGTGTCAAAAGTGTGACACAATGTTTTTTTTTGTTATTCCAGCATCAACTCATTTTGTTTTGAGGGTGTTTTTTCAATCATTTTTTCAAGAAACATTTCGTTTTTAGCATAATTTTATAAAAAGGTGAAGTTTGACCTTGAGAAAAAAAAATGCATTTTGGAATACACACTTTTTGTTTTTGAGGCGTTTTTTCATGTTTTTTGAGTCTTTTTGGGCTAGAGTTCTCGTTTTGAGGTAATAGTTATCGTTTCATCGGTAACATTGTTGGCTTTGGATTTTTCGCCATTATATTGAACATAACGAAGACCAAATTTCTTAGGTCATTCCTCAACCAAAATAGGATCAATTATGCCTTATGCATGTTTTCCTAAACCCTTGCCTTCATAGCCCATTTTAAACATTAACTTGGACCCTATACCTCTATTGTGCTTTTTAAATGAACCAACACATCTTTCTGAAGAGGAAACTAAAGAAAAATTAGAGTGAATTACCTCTACTTCATGCATGTTCTTGGTCAAAGCCTCTTGGGCTTGATGGAGCTGCATCTCCATCTCATGCATTCTTTGGAGAATTTCTTCCTTCTCTTTCTTAATAGCAAACAATTTCTCACGCAGTTCAGTGCTTTCTCTTCTATCTTCAAGCAAAAGTTGCACCATGTCCTTCAATATGTAGAAGTTTCGCTTCATGTCTTCATCGAAGAATATTGTGAAGGAGGAAGATTTTGAAACCCCACTTGATGAAGTTGTCATTATTATGTCAATGAATAAAATAAATTCAACAAAATTCACAAAGCTTTCAAAAACTATTGACAAAGATTCTGAACAAAATGGTTGTAGAGTCAAACTCTTATTCAAGCAGCCTTTTTGAAAACCCCCTCTTGTGCTTCAAGGGTTGTCTTGAGGTCCTTTGGGTAAGGAAGATGCCTTCTTCCTTATTTTCCTCTTCTGGACTTAGCTATTAGTATCTTTCCCTTCACCTCTAGGAAACTCAAGCAACAGTCAGTTTGCAAACAATCAAACAGTCAAATTCTTTGCACTGTTTAAATGCCTTTCAAGTCAAACAAGCAAGATATTTCTCTGTCAATAAAGAAACCAAGTGCTCTGATACCAACCTGATCTGAAATGGGTTGGATAACTTGTTATTCTTTTCAAGAACCCCCCACTTAGTTAAACAAATAAAATATCTAGCTTGTACTTGACTTTTTGCAGAATTTTTACTTGAAATAGGTGTATGTTTTTTTAATTGTTTAAGTGTCTTAAGTCCATTTGTTTTTTCTGAAATTAAACATGTGTAACAGCAATATAATGCAGCAAATAAACATCCACACATAACAGAAATATTAATCTAGGAGTTCACACGAATATCGTGGGCTACGTCTCCTTGAGCTCTTCTCATCTTCATTTGGCTCTTTGGGATTATGGAAAAATTTATTTTACAAGTTCCACACTTAACTCCAATGGTTACTGAACTAAACCAATGGGCTTAGAATACCATCTATATCCCTTTCATGGCTGTCATCACTCTGCAAACTGATCTAGGCTTCCTTGGACTTGATTCCTTTTATCGGTGCTCTGAGCTACACTGAGCTTCTCTATGGCACTAACTCCTTCATAATTATTTAACTATCTCTAAAACCTCACCTACTATCTCCAACACACATTAGACACCAAAATTAGGCTGATTGTTTGCTCAAAATGAGCACTACATCCCCAAACTAGGTCTTCCTCCACGGTTTGCTCTAGGCTGCCCAAAACTTCCCTGAAGCTTCTCAAGCTCTAGAAGTCTTAAAATGACTCTAAAAATCCGGTCAATGGATTTATAATGTCAAAAATAGTCATAATAGACTATTGGTTCATTGAAAATGGCCTCCGACTGCTCCATTTTTGCCTACAACACCTATCGGCACCCCCTGGCACTAGGGTCACTGAAAACTTATCTGATGGGTTCTTGATCCAGGGTAAAATCTTGATACCCTTATCCAAGACCTTTTACTTCGGCTGATAAATAGAATTGCGTTTAATTAATACGTTAAAGAACATAAATGAACAATTGTAGCTGTAAATAAGAGGAACATAAATGAACAAGATCAACAATCATAAGAACACGTCATTTGATGACGGAGTTCGTCCAGGAGGGACTACATCTCCGGGCCTCGGTGTCAAGATGGTGTAGGCCGCTGCATTATGTGTTGTAAGAAGAAGATGTACATGGATGTGTTTCCCTATGACATACAAGGAAAAATTGCCCTCACGCAGGAGTGGCTTGACTTCTTTAAGAGATATTCCACTACAGAACTCTCATACATAAAGAAAGGCTCCTATCAGTATGACCATAGCTGAAATGTAGCAAATAAGAGTGTCCCACCAATCCTGGAAAACAAGGGATCTCAACAATACACATATGAAAAAGAGCATCTCGCCAATGTGGCATAAAAGGGACTCATACATGACACAAATCCATAGCTGAAAAGTACATCAATAACAACACAAAGCAAGATCCCACGACTCATGTATCAACCGAGATCTGCAAGACATAATGCATCTCAAAGAGAAATAAATAGAGAAGTACATGGAATCCACATCATATACCTCATGCTTCCATTTGCTGAAGGCTGAGCAACTCTGCGGTTGAATCTGAAAACACCATCAATCTTGTAGTGTCGAAAAAGGTGAAAATGACTGCTCACATGTGCAAATCTGACACCTTCATAATCCACTTCCAAAAGTGGCTGAAAATTTGAAAACTCAGATGCAGAAATTGAGCACACCATCAGACTCGTGGCGTCGAGTAGTGCTGAAACGACATAAAATTTGTCCCATTTGGACAAAGTCAAAATTTCACCCTCCTGAAATTTGGCCTCACTCAAGGTTCCGCCTGCCTCTTTTCTGGCTCATGGTTCCACTTGACCTGCAATAAAAAAAAAGTAATAACTCTGGAAATCCGTGTGCGCTCCTCAGATTTTGTGCCCATCCTTGGCTGCAAAATAGAATTAAAACTCAGAAAATTCGTGCTCCATCTTCGTCCTCCATGGCCCTTAGCGCACTTACAAAATTCTCAATTTAAATTAAAATTGAGGGCGGACTTTACAAAGCCAAGTCCGTTGGCTTAGTGGTAAAATAAGCGATTTTTTAAAGAGATTTTGGGGGATCAAATCCCGCCTCTCCAAAAATATGCAAACGTTTTTGTAATAAACAATATAATATTGTTTTGGGGGGCCGGACCCGCATTGGGCGGCCTGCCCCTAACCATCTCCGTATTGTGCAAACGTTACACGGTTTAACATATATATATATATATATATATATATATATATATATATATATATATATATATATATATATAGATATATGTGTGTGTGTGTGTGTGTGTTTTAACAAAACCATTCGTTTTATGGTGCGTAGCGTGGTGTCAAGAGTGGGTTGGGGCGGCGGAGTTGATAACCCCACCCCACCCTTATATGCATATATTACAATGTGGCCGTTGGTTGGGCCGCCCGTGGAGCAGGCCGACCTTTGTGGTTGGGCGGGTTCGATTCCCGCCGGCCCATAATATCGTGCCATGTATGTTTGGAGGAGGGGGTCGACAGGGTTTGACCACCTATCGCCCCTTTTTTTATATCATTCTTGTTTAATACAAACAAACTGGTCATTTTTGAAAATTCAGTTTTGGACCGTAGGAGTCATTTTAACCAGGAAAAAATTTAGCCTGGAATCTGGCCTGAGCTTTCCAGAACCCGGTGGCCGGGTTTGGTCCAATTTGCATCCTCTTTAAGACTGCCTAGTCACCAAGTCAAACCAAAACTTTGACCGCTTATAACTTCTTCATACGGACTCGGAATTGAGTGTCATCTGCGTCGTTGGAATCAGAAAGATGAGATCTACAACATGAACCTAGTTCAAGAATCTTTTGAACGCTTTGATTTCTGAGCCTTTTACTCAGGCCACTTGTACCTATACCTGATTAATCCACCTGGATTAGTTCTCGACCTTTAGAATTCCTCAAAAGCTTTTGAAAACTCCTCCATTGGATTCATAATGCTCATTACAGTCATAAATTACTATTTTTTTGCTGAATAAGGCCTCTAACTGCCCTGGCTAGGCCCCGAAGTGTTACTGGCACTTTCTTGCACTAATGGCCCTTGGAACTTCACTTAAGCATATCGGCCTTCAAAAGTCCTCTATAGGCTCTAAAAACCACACCATTAGTTCCAGAACATTTGAAACATCCAAAATTGACTATTTTATTAATGAATAAGGCCTATAGCTCCCCTGGCTATGCCTCAAACTGCTACTAGCCCATGGTGGCCCTAGTGGCCCCTAGAACTTCTCCAAAGTAAAAACCTACTCAAAAGTCCTATGATGGCTCTGTAACCCTCACCCATGAGTCTGGAATGTTGGATATAGTCTAAATTGTCTATTTCCACTCCAAAATTGGTCGAGTCTAGCTTAAGATAGATCCAAAACAAAATTTGTCCAGTGACACCCAAAAAAGCTCCACTAATTGTGGAGAACTGGGCTTAACTCCAGTTAGAATTGACATAACTGCCAAAAATGGCACGCCCACTCCAAAAATACCGTAGCCGGAAACTGTAGCATTTAATTTTTGGTTTAGTTGGCACATGACCGAACTCTCCACGGTCAAGTTAAATGCTGATCGAATACTGTGCGGATAGAATTTGTCATAATAACCACATGTGATAGGTTTTAACCATAATGTGAAACCGTCGTGTTTTCATTAACCACCACATTAACCATGGCCGACAACCCCACATGTGAACATATAACCTGGAGCGATAACCATTGGCAGAGACCGTTTGTAGTCGGGGTTTGACTGTGGTTACGGGCGCTTGGTCATGCGGGGACCCCCAAACCAATGTTCAATACATGTTAAAACAAACCGCCGAACTATATGGTTAAGAAACATCGTTAGGTGAGTTAGTAAAGGCTTGGGCGCTGCAAGCAAGAGGTTAGGTTTTTGAACCTGGATAGCTCCAAAATATTTTAATAGACCATTGCAGTGCCATGTGGTGGCCTCAGGGCCTGCCACTTGGCATCCTCTCATTGGCCGAAATTCAAAAAGGTCAACCCACTGCCAAATCACACGTTGACATTTGTCAAAATCTGACTGCTCCATATAGAATATTTTGAGGAATATTCTGGGGAATATTCCCTGGAATATTCTCTTTTTGATTTTCTAAAATCCAAGTCAAACTTGGTCAAAGTCCAAATTTTGCAGTTTACTGGACTTTTCAAACTGCAATAACTTCTCCATACAGTGTTGGTTTTTCAAACCATTCATGGTGTCGGAATCACGAAGGCAAGATCTATCTGATCACTCAGGTTTGGCACACTTCCAAACACTTTTAATTTTGTGCTATCACTTAGGTCCATGTTTTGATCATTATCAAATCTAACCAACTCCTGCACTGAGGCAAGTGGCTCACAAAGGACCAAGTTCAGCAGAAATTTCCCCATCTCATGGAGGCACTCAACGCAATGAAGACCATTGCTTCCTAAAGGGGGATGATTGATCCAGATGGATATTGGCGGCCACCTGCCTATTCCACTTGGACCCCCATTGTTTCTTTTAGTTTCCTTAATTGTAGCATAACTTACTATGTTTGACAATTTTTTTGGGTCCTAAACTTTTCGAGCCATTTAGAGGGCCTAAAAGACGTTTTTGGGAAAACAAATAGACCAGAAAAGTGCAAGTCCAATTTAATACTCTTGTTTTGGTCTCCTTTTGAAGATCTTCGAAACAAGGTATTATGATAAGCAAAGATATATCATATGCCAAAGTTACAACGCAGAAAATTTGATGTTCCAACTAACCCCAATGGGGCCCACAAGATTTTGGTGATTCATCTCCTAGGGTTAAGTTTTTGGATGTTTATGGTTTCCCATTGTTTCTTAATGATAAAAATACCTTTGAGCCTCATTGTAACACAATTAATAAGGTATGTAGTTGCCACATCCCTTCTCAGAGATAAGCTATCATCACCCAAACTAGTTTATTTCCATTCTGCATATAGCAATTTTCAATACTTTGTTATTAATGAATTAAAGTTATGTTTTTGTTTTAGCTATGCATTTATGTTTAGATTTGTATTTAACTTCATTGTTGCATAAATCTGGTTTTTGTATATATATGTATTTCATTTTGTTCCTACATAAATCTGGATCAATTCTACTACCCCCAAACTCACCCTGGCAGTCCTAGGAAAACCCTCTTAGAAACATTCCTATTCCAAGCACCATTAATGTTGGATCTGACCTTCGTTTCCAAATGCACAAACTTCATTATGGAAATATGCAAATGTATCAAGTTTCAATGTGACGATATCCAATGAATTGAGAACCGAACGCAGTGAATGAAACTTCCCACATTCGAGCTACTCTAGGTATTAAATACATCGATCTCCATCTATCATGTGTTGATCTCAACATGACACTTGTTTCCCAAGTGTTCTAAGCAACACATTTCTCCATGATGACTACATGCCTCCATAAGTTCATAATTAATTAAGATCCACTATAATGTGTTCCTAGATTGAAGGGAGGAACTTGGCTCAATAACCAATGCTTACCATCCTTCAAAAATATATTAAGGCTTATATGAATGATGATCATTAAAGGATTTATTTTCTTATAGAATCAACATTATAAATTTTTAATATGCCTTGTTCCACCTGCACACCCTGATTAGCCAAGGCATGGATTTCCTTATTAAGGTTTCTCTTAATGTGGAAGAATTTGATCTGGTCACATTTGTCCACAGCTAGCTTGATTTGATGCATGATAGAGGAGAGGAAATGTTCATTATTTCCTTGGAGTTTAATAACCTAATGGATCACTGTCGTAAAGTCTCCAAAAACTAATAATTGACGAGGACCTCTAGAGAAATCCATTTCCAAACACTACCATAGCAAAAGAAATTCAACCTGATTATTTTTTGAGATTCCAAACTGCAAGCAAATTGAACTCTCTTTCTTCATCAGACTGAAAGACAACCCTGCCCACTCCAGCCTCCCTAATAACCCCTTGTGTTTATTAAACCCTTGAGTTTATAATATTAATACAGAGGGTTTATTAATCCCTTGGGTTTATCATATTATTGATAATATCAATAATATTATAATATAATATTAATTTTTATTATTATTATTATCATAATTATAATATAATAATAATTTATATTATTATTATTATTATTATTAAATCCATACATTATTATTATTATTATTATTATTATTATTATTATTATTATTAAATCTATACAACCACATTTACTAATATGGTTGTGCATGTGATTGATAAACAATTATCTATGTATATCAACCACATTTATTAATGTGGTCGTGCTAGTAAATATTAATATATTAATTATGTATTAAGTAGTATTATAGTGATAAATTAATGTTTTAATTAAAATACTTATATATTACTATAATGCTTATGTTACTATAATTAAACTTATCAACAATAGTCAACCATAATTAACATGTGTTACTTTATAAATTAATTTATAATTAAAACTTTATAAATATATAGATTCATGTGTCATTAATGAACTACACATAATAATTAATAATAATATATTATAACAATTAAATGTTAATATTAAATATTAATAATAATATATTAATTATCTATTAAGTAAATAGAATTATATTGATAAATTAATGTTTTAATTAAAATACTTACATAAAACATTAATATATTAATGTGTGAATTAATATTTCAGTTAAAATTAAAAGAAGTTATTAAATTTTAAGATTTATTAAATTAAATTATAATATATAATATTTATTTAAAATTATTAAATTAAAATTTAAAACCTTCATAAATAAATAACCACTCAAAAATAAATAATGAAGGATAAATCCATAAATTCTCAAACCATTGACCACTAATTAACATGATCCAACTTCTCTTTGAGATAACGTGATCCAACTTTTTTCGGTCAGGGAAAAGCAATGGTGAAACAAATACCATATGGAAAATCAGTTCTGATTTGTGAAGTAGTTATATCCAAAACCTACATAATTGAACAGAAAGAGAGATAAATAGCCAAAGTTGTGTTTTCAATATTTTCAAAAAAAAAATACTAAATTAAACAAATTAAATCTAATGATATTATGTTTTCAATATTTTCCATAAAAAAATACTAAATAAAACAAATTAAATTTAATGATATTATGTAATCAAACCCTAAAAGTTTATCTGTCAATCCTTCCAAACAACCCTAACTCTATTAGCATATCTCAAAAATTTTGTCCACCCATTAAAATTATGACAACCTGGTTATTATTAGAAATAAAAGGTTAGACCTGATACATAGTGCACACAAATTAAAAAAATAAAAAGCCATGGAAGGAAGAAAGAAATTTAAATTCTGAGCACATGCTCAGTTGTGATCTCAGTGGCAAATCCATCCACAATACCAAAGATAAAAACCTTTATAAATCTCAGCCTACAATGCTCTTTATAGTAATATGATCCAAATTTTGTGGATTAAAGGAAAAACTCTAGACTCTGATGAAGGTTTCTGAACAATGGCTGACCTTCCAGCCTTCTCGTATGAAGTAACCTATACAACAACTAGCATATGGCCATCAGTTCTCAGTTGTAACTGTTTCCAAAACCAACATAATAGAAGAATGAACCAAGTCCCGAGCAGTTTGAAACCCTATTGTTTTCCTTTATGCTTATTAAAAGAAAGATATATATTTTCCTAGAACATACATATCTCATTAATTATAAGGATTTTTTAACCCAAGTGATTATCTTTAAGATAAAGTTATTGCTAAGATAAGAAAACATACCAACTTTTAAATTTTTTTAATATTTTATTTTTGGAAGGCAATTTGTTTCCTTCTGTTGATCATGATCCATTCCCCATAAAATTTCACAGGCAATCTGGTTCAGAGCTCTCAAATTCCCCCCTTTCAGCCTTGGAAAATCATTCTTACGCCTATCGTTACCATTTCCCACTTTCAAATCACATCATAAAAGGCTGGAAATTCATATTTGAAAATATTCGAGGTGTAGCTCCTTCGGCCCTAGCCCCTCCGTCCCGTTCTCCACGTAACCTGCGCACCAGACCGAGGACTAAAACCGGAGGCGCTTATCACGTATGTATATCGAGCACGCCCTCGGCCGTTGATCTATACAGATCGAACGGCATTCGTGATCCTCCATTCATCGCCCAAAACCGCATCTCAGCCGTCCGATCTAACTGTGAAAATCAACGGTTCGCGATGCGCCTGTCTTGGTGGTCCCCACGCCCAAAACACTGTTCAAAACCGGGTGGTTTATATCGCACCACTTTTCAGCGGTAGGCGGTATTCTTCAAAACGGAGCGATTCCACTCATTCCCCACCGTGTGTCTCCTCGTATGGCCCCGAAACTGCTCTCCATCGCGCGTTATTGTTCAGACAAAGACGCGCAGCGATATTCATTACAGCCGTCCGATCTGAGGGCCTTCATCCAATGGTTATTGCGCTCCGAAGCTTCACGAGATTTAATCCAAGCCCATTACGCCCCTAGCCCACCATATCATTGCCTTCCAATGTGTTTTTAACCGTCGATCCCGCCTGGAGATCGAACGGTCCAGATCATCTGCATACTCCGCCATTGATTCCGTTCCTCCACGTCACCATCCCATGTGTTCATCGCACTTTTTCTTCGTCACTTAGGTATTCAATTCGTAAGTTATATTTCAATGTTTTTCATTTTAGCTCTGTCCAACTCGTCCGCCATTCCTCCGCTGCATTTTTCCACCACCCTACGTTATTTCACCATATCACAGTTTACACGACCTTTTCCATTAACCTTGCCATTATCCCCACTGTGTTCACCTTCCTGTGCATGGTTTTCTTTAACGAGTTTGCGGATTTTGCAGGTGTGCAGCGACGGAGAACTATTATGACTCACAGTCTTAAATGCTGTGATAGAACACACATCAAAAGACCAATTTCAGAGCAGAATTATGAAGAAAGTCCTCGGAAGCCAAATTGACAAGACTTCAATTAAAGGAGACAGGGTTCAAATTTGTCAAACCCTGCAAGGACATTCAAGGCGCCGATTTCACAGATGGAGATATCAATGGGGCAGATAAAGAATATCAGTGATCAACAGAGAATTAAAGGTACGTAGCTGAAGATTTTAGGGGCCTTGTCCTAGCCTTCAGAAGCAGAGTTCCAAATTGAAGATCCTGCATATCATTCGAAAGATCTACACACAGAAAACAATGCCCTCAAGACTATATTTCAACAGAGTTTTCTTTCCAGGAAAGGAAGGATATTTGTGTGATTTTACTGCTTTGCCGTGTCCCTAGAGAGATTTCTACCCAGTGCATTTATTTCAGTTAGCAGGCTACAGAGTACGAACAGCTCAGCATAGTCATTCAGCAGCATGGGCGCAAGTGTTTCTGCCATTTTGTTTTAATTATGCAAATTAAATGTTCATCACCTACCTTTTTTTTACTAGATTTTGGTTTCTCCTATAAAAACCATGAAGAAACGCATGGTAAGGGTTCCAGATTTTTATCAGAAAATTATGCAGTGAAAGGCTTTTGCATACATTTTGTAAAATTCTTGTATGAAGGCTCAGAGCCCATAGGGTCTTAGTGAGGAGGAGTTCTATCTGTCAAAGAGGATTCTGGTCTTTGGTATTTCACAGTCTGTAACTCTCTTTATTGTGTTATATTAATAGAACATTTCATTTCATCCATCTTTCTTGTATCATGTTTTGGAATGCGATTGGCTCATTGATTTCTAGTATGGATTCATCCTAGTTGATTCCCATGCTCGGATCAGTCAAGAACTTTAAATATGGCTCATGCATGATATTCTATTCCATTACTCATCTAAAACGTGTTTCTGCTATATTAGTTGCTTTGGGAGGGTGCTTTTAAAATTCTATTATCAGGTATGGATTCTTAGATTAGTAAGCCCATGCATGGTGGTATTTTATATCTGGGTATCAGCTTAAGGTTAACTAGTATCTTCTTAATACTTCTTTCACTAAATACACCTTCTGATAATTTATGTCTGTGAAGTATTTCTGAATCGGCCCGCTTTGCAGTGAACTGTCTCTGAATTGTCTGTTGCTTTTGTATTAGAGTTCTGCATCTTGCCTCTGCGGTATCTCTTTTCCTTTGTCAGTTTCTGAGAGTTTGGTCTCATTCTATTTCATTTCCCTATTTATAGGAGATAGCATGTGAGCTGAAGCTGACAACTTCATACATTACATTATATGCTCCTTACTATGCTAAGATGTCCTAGGCACTGGTCTATCACAACTCTAGGTTGTCTCTAGGAGCTACAACATCTTTCTGGCACCGTTGCCAAGAATCAAATTTAAGAAAATCAGAATCCCTGGGCCTCGACAAAATTTTATCCACTCTCCACGTAGGTGAGCATGGAGATTTTAGAGTTGTAGATCCCTCACCTTGGCGACTCCACATTTGTTATTTGATATATCTATTTGCAGTCCTGGCTCCTCGTAAGCCACACCTGAGGTCAGATTCGTCTAAGCCAAAGACACCTTCAGTGTCTGACCCCGACCAGATTATACAAAGAAGAAATTGGAGGGAGAGGAAATCGGCCCGTTCCAAAATTCCTGAAGTGTCTACAGAATACTTTCCATCCTCTTCTTCTCAAGAAACTCAAGTTCCAGATCCCAACTCCACTGTGGGAGATACCGATTATTAGTATTCAGATAGTCCACCTCGAGAGGGTATCAGAAATAAAAAAGTCTTCATCCTACTCCTGAGGTTTAAGAGGTCAAAGAAGTAACCGAAGTACCTGTTGTTAACAGGTCTTTGTTCCCCTCAACCCCTCAAGCTACAGTTGAGTATATTCCTATTATTATTCATACTCCACTTCCTCCTCCTCCTCCTCTTACTCATCAAGCTATTGCACTACCTTCACCTCCTCCAATGGCTAATGTTCCAGCCTTCTTGATGAATAAATATGCTCCCCTGGCATTACCCCAAGTGTTGAATGATATGCCCCAAGATTATCTGAAGATCTTGCCCAGATTCAATGGAGAAAATGAGATTGATGCTCAGAAACATCTTGAGACTTTCTGCTCCTTTGCAGAGAACTTTAATGTTGAACATTTAGATGTAGTCCTAAGACTTTTTGTGCAATCTCTAGATGGTGAAGCTCGAAAATGGTTTAAGACATTGGCTGGCCGTTCTATTACTACTTGGGATAACATGGAAGACACTTTTTTAGAAAATGGGGAGAAAAGAAAGATCATGGAAATTGTCTCATTGAGTTCAATACACTAAAGAAAAGACACAATGAAGGAGTGTCAGAATTTATCAAGAGATTTAATAAGTTGTATCTGAGTCTCCCTGCTGATATGAAACCCCATCAAACTGCTGCTAAAGTTGTTTTTGTAGCAGCCTTTGATTCAGAATTTGGTCTCTCTTAGAGAAAGAAAGCCTGCTACTCTGGATGATGCTCAGGCAGATGCACTAGAGTTGGAAGCAAACTTTTCCTCCACTAGTAAATTAAAAGGAAAATCTGAACAAGATTCTAGAAGAAGAGGAAAAGAGAAGGTGTCTACTTCTAGTCAAGACAGAGACTTAGCCAACGACAAAATGGAAGAAATGAGCAAATTGATTAATAAAATGGTCAAGCTTGAACTGGAAGCCAAGAATTCAGCCTTCAGGAATTTTCAGAATGGTCCAAACAGAGGATACAATCCTCAATATAGGAAACCACCCTTGCAAATATTGCCAAGGGAAGCAAAGGAGCAACAGGATCAAGTACCACACCCATTGTACCTGGAAGGTCCAGTAGATGACTCCACTGAAGATGCTGCCTATGGACTAGAGGATGCAAATCTTGCCTTTTCAAATAGTGATGGAGAGGAATGCCCTTTTCAATGGAATGATAAAGCTGGGTGCTCATTGCAAAAAGAAGAAAAGATCAAAGACGCTGAAGAAGAAGAGTTTGATCATTATTGTAAACAATCTGATGATTTCATGTAAGCACATTTCAATAGAAGATATGATCTCAGATCTTCTAGGAAGAGGACTCGTACCCAAGAGAAAGAAGAAGAGCTACCCTAGAAGGAAGCACCTGCTTAGGAGGAATCAACAATGCAGAAAGCTACAGACAAAGGTAAGCAACCTATAAACAAACCTTTGTAGTCTAATGATCAAATTCCTTCTTCTTCAAAAGTGGTTACTCCCCCTAATGACAAACCAGTGTCAAAAGTAGTCAAGCCCCCAGTTGAAAATAAAGAGCCCAAAGAGGCTGTGATAGAAAAATCCCCTCCTGCTTTCAGTCTGCAAAAAGAACTTGAAAAGGTCAAAATCCCAGTCCCCTTGACTGAACTGTTGAAACAGCCAGCATATCAATCTCAAGTCACCTCTTTCATGCTCCCTCCAGAAGCACCAATCATCCCAGATACTCTCAACCTTCAAGAAGAGATACCCATGGTATTTTTTGGCCCACATGTCAAGGAGATAGACCCCTCTACTCCTCCCTTCTATGTGTCTCTAGTAATCCATGACCTGCTATTACATAACTGTATGCTAGATTCTGGAGCTTCCCACAATCTTATTCCTCTATCAGTCATGGAACAACTAGGTTTACAAATCACACGTCCATACAAAGACCTCTACTCATTTGACTCCAAAAGAGTTAAATGCTTGGGGATGATCAAGGATTTGGTGGTCAATTTGGCCCAAATCCCAGCAAAAAGTGTGGTAATGGACATCGTGGTGGCTGACATCCCAGCTCACTTTGGTATGTTGCTGTCAAGGTCCTGGGGAACGAAAATTGGCGGGTCAATCAAGTTGGATTTAACATATGCCACTATCCCAATTTTCAATGGCCAAGAGAGGAGGTTATACAGGGAGACTAGATTTGTCAAAATGGTGACTAAGGCTGACAATTCTGTAAATTCACCAGTCTACAGTAAGGAAGGATATTTTTCATGCTTGATTCTGGAAGAAGATCAAGATTATGCTCATGAACCATCCTTCTGCAAAATCAAGAGTGAGCAGCCCTCAGAAAACATGGAAGCAGGAATATGGACACTACATTTTGATGGAGCAAATTAAAAAGAAGGAAATGGAGCTGGAGTGCTATTGATTTCTCCTACAGGCAAATGGATCCCACTGTCTTTCAAATTAGAATATGAAGCCACCAATAATGTGGCTAAATATGAAGCACTTCTGCTAGGATTGCAGACAGCCAGGACCATGGGTATACAAAGTTTAAAGGTTCTGGGAGACTCCAAACTAGTAGTCAGACAAGTCAGGAATCAGTGCCAGACTAAACATCCTAGGCTAAGGGCTTATAGGAATGAAGTGTGGGACTTAGTAGAAAACTTCTTTTTGGCATTCAATATCCAGTTCATACCGCGAGAACAGAATAGGATGGCTGATTCCCTTGCTGTGGCTGCTAGCACATTTCGACCACCTCAGAACCCTCTTTTAAGATATGAAGTAGAGGTGCGTTATCGGCCTTCAATCCCAGATAACATCAAGCACTGGTAGGTATTTTAAGATGAAGAACAGATGAAGAGATTCCTAGAAACAGTGGGAGAATTCTCCAATATGGAGATTGATGATGAAGAAGAGGTAGAATCTGAAGATATTTCAAAAAGAAATTGGGAGGAAAAAGTGGCAGGTAACAAAGTGTTGCAGTTAAGGGAAACATAATACCTAGAGGACTCGCGCCTTTAGAAATATTATTTGACAAGAATGATGTCCCATTGTAGCCAGGCAAAGTGGTGGAGGAAAATCGGGTAGAAGACCTGAATTTGGGTACTGAGGCTGATCCCAAAATTGTAAAACTGTCTAAGAAGATCCCTGGAGAATATAAAGAGCTATATCAGAAATTATTTCAGGCTTACAAAGATGTGTTTGCATGGTCCTATCAGGACTTGAAGACTTTTGATATCAATATTATGCATCACAAAATTCCACTGAAAACAGATGCAAAGCCCCATAAGCAGAAGCTCAGACAAATAAACCCCCTGCTGCTGCCTTTTATTGAGAAAGAAATTAAAAAGCTGCTGAAGGCCAAAATAATTGTGCCATTGAGGTACTCTGAATGGGTGGCAAACCTTGTCCCTATACACAAGAAGAACGGAGAAATAAGGCTGTGTGTGGATTTTAGAAATTTAAACAGAGCATCCTTAAAGGATAATTATCCACTTCCCAAAATGGATTACATCCTGCAGAAAGTGATTGGATCTTCTAGGATGTCAATGATGGATGGATTCTCTGGTTATAACCAAGTGGTTGTACTTCCAGAGGATCAAAAGAAGACTGCTTTCACCACACCATGGGGTACATTTATGTATGCCAGGATGCCTTTTGGGCTGATTAAAGCAGGGGCCACTTTTCAGAGGGCAATGGACATTTCTTTTGTTGTGGAGCAAGATAAATTCCTGGTGGTCTACCTCGATGATATC
The DNA here is from genome assembly GCA_034641835.2 of Pinus albicaulis. Taxonomy (NCBI): domain Eukaryota; kingdom Viridiplantae; phylum Streptophyta; class Pinopsida; order Pinales; family Pinaceae; genus Pinus; species Pinus albicaulis. Next base: position 1,294,292,385 of record CM076577.1, read on the forward strand.
ACGGTATTTTCCAAAAATGATGCTGAGCACATTGAACATCTGTGAAGAACTTTTGAGAAATGCAGAAGGTATGGTCTCTCTCTGAATCCTCAGAATTCTTTATTTGCAATAGAAGAGGGAAAGCTTTTGGGCCATATCGTGACCAAAGATGGGGTGAAGATAGATCCTAAGAGGGTAGAGGTTATAAACAGTATTGCTCTTTTCAGGAATAGGAAAGAAGTACAAGTATTCCTAGGGCGCATTAATTTCTTGAGAAGGTTTATCCCTAACTATGCTGAGATAGTTAGGCATATAACAGATATGCTAAAGAAGGATAAGGAGGTAAAGTGGTCACAAGAATCACAGGAGGCATTTACCAGGATAAAGAATGCTTTTGCAGAAGCCCCTGTGCTGGCTGGACCAGATTATGATAAACCTTTCATGATTTTTTCTTTTGCATCACCTCATACAATAGCAGGAGTTTTACTGTAGAAAAATGAGGAGGGGTATGAGTAGCCTATTGCCTTTTTCAGTCAGGTGCTTCGTGATGTAGAGTTAAAATACAACATATTGGAAAAGCAAGCATACGCCCTAGTGAAATCCCTCAAAGCTTTCCGTGTATATATCTTACAGTCTCACATCACTGCATTTTTGCCTGCAACTGTTGTAAAAGATATCCTTATTCAGGGGGATAGTGAAGGAAAAAGGGGCAAGTGGATTGCTAAAATACAGGAATATGACCTTGAAATCCGCCCTACTAAGCTAATTAAAGGACAGGGGCTCGCCAAGATGTTATCAGAATCAAACTATTAAGCCCTGGGCATAAATTTTTCCATTATAGCAGGTGAGGAATCTGAGGAGAAAGAAGAACGACATGGAATCGGAGTAGCTACTCCAGAAACACATCTAAAGTACCTCACCAGTCCGTGCTACAAAGAGATAGTAGAATATCTCCTTAAACTTAGCTGCCCTCCAAGTTGTGACAAAACTAAATACAAAGCGCTGAGATTTAAATCACAGAAGTATATAGTCGCCAATGGCCGGCTATACTGGCGAGATCCCTCAAGCATCTTACTCCTGTGTCTCACAGAGAATGAAGTCGAGAGTATTATAGCAGAATTCCATGAAGGGATCTGTGGAGGTCATTACAGCTGGAGGGCCACAGCTCATAAAGTTCTGAAAGCTAGCTTCTATTGGCCAAAGCTTTTTGGAGATGTTTTTGCCAGGGTAAGAGCATGTGATAAATGTCAGAAATTTGCTGAAAGAAAGAAATCGACACCTTTTCCCCTAATTCTAGTGCATGTGGATGAACCATTAAAACAATGGGGTATTGATTTTATAGGTGAAATACATCCCCCATCAAGTGGACAACATAAATGGATATTAACAGCCACAGATTATTTCACCAAATGGGTGGAAGCCATACCTGCAAGGAATGCTACAGATACTATGATCATGAAGTTCATGGAAGAAAACATCATATCCAGGTTCGGCTGTCTTGCTAGGATAGTGACTGATAATGCACAGGCCTTCAAGTCCACAAAATTTATGAATTTCTGCCAGCAATACAATATCATACTGAGTCACTCTACAACTTACTATCTGCAAGGGAATGGCTTGGCAGAGTCTTCAAATAAAACTCTGGTGAGGGCCTTGAAGAAGACTATCAATGAAAATCAGAAGAATTGGGATTCCCAATTGAAATTTTCTCTATGGGATAATAGAATCACCAGTAAGAGAGCAACTGGAAAATCTCCCTATGAATTGGTATATGGAAGAGCAGAAGTTTTTCCTGTACAACTGGCTTTACTAGTGGCTTGCTTCATGCAAGAAAGCCAAGAGGAACCTGATGATATGATCAGGAGAATCAATCAATTAGTGGAACTAGAAGAAACACGGGGCTAGGTGAATCAGAGGTTAATAGAATATCAAGAGAAAATGAAACGCATTTTTTATCAGCACGCAAAAGATAGGAAGCCGCAGATTGGTGATTTGGTGCTCAGATGGGATATCCGGAGAGCTGAGAAGGGAAAAAATGGTAAATTTGACCCCCTCTAGTTTGGTCCTTTCAAAATTGTGGAACAAGGGGGAAATAATACTTTTAGGTTGGAGAATTTACAGGGCGACTTGCTGGATGCCCCTGTAAATGGTCAATTCCTTAAACCTTATTTCCAGTTCTGACTCAGGCTGAGAGAGCCTAATGTATTATATTGTATATTATTTTGCTGTCTCATTTTTATTTGAATAATGCGGGTGTTGTGATGAAGTATAAAGTGAAAAACGGAGGTGCTGAAGAACAGAGTCTGCATACATGATGATCAAAAGGTCTGCGATTTCTCGACACGTTCAAGGATAAACGTGCCATCCCCAAGTGGAGCTGATGTTGATCATGATCCATTCCCCATAAAATTTCACAGGCAATCTGGTTCAGAGCTCTCAAATTCCCCCCTTTCAGTCTTGGAAAATCATTCTTACGCCTATCATTACCATTTCCCGCTTTCAAATCACATCATAAAAGGCTGTAAATTCATATTTGAAAATATTCGAGGCATAGCTCCTTCGGCCCTAGCCCCTCCGTCCCGTTCTCCATGTAACCTGGGCACCAGACCGAGTGCTAAAACTGGAGGCGCTTATCACGTATGTATATCAGGCACGCCCTCGGCCGTTGATCTGTACAGATCGAATGGCATTCGTGATCCTCCACTCATCACCCAAAACCGCATCTCAGCCGTCCGATCTAACTGTGAAAATAAACGGTTCGCGATGCGCCTGTCCTGGTGGTCCCCGCACCCAAAACACTGTTCAAAACCGGATGGTTTATATCACACCGCTTTTCAGCGGCAGGCGGTATTCTTCAAAACGGAGCGATTCCACTCATTCCCTACCGCGTGTCTCCTCGTAAAGCCCCGAAACTGCTCTCCATCATGCGTTATTGTTCGGACAAAGACGCGTAGCAATATTCATTACGACTGTCCGATCTGAGGGCCTTCATCCGACGGTCATTGCACTCCGAAGCTGCACGATATTTAATCCAAGCCCATTGCGCCCCTAGCCCACCATCTCATTGCCTTCCGATGTGTTTTTAACCATCGATCCCGCCTAGAGATCGAACAGTCCAGATCATCTGCATACTCCGCCATTGATTCCGTTCCTCCACATCACCATCCCACGTGTTCATCGCACTTTTTGTTCGTCACTTACGTATTCAATTCGTAAGTTATATTTCAATGTTTTGCATTTTAGCTCTGGCCAGCTCGTCCGCCATTCCTCCGCTACATTTTTCCACCACCCTACGTTATTTCACCATATCACAGTTTACACAACCATTTCCATTAACCTTTCCATCATCCCCACTGTGTTCACCTTCTCGTGCATGGTTTTCTTTAAAAAGTTTGTGGATTTTGCAGGTGTGCAGCGACGGAGAACTATTATGACTCACAGTCTTAATTTTCGTGATAAAACACACATCAAAGGACCAATTTCAGAGCAGAATTATGAATAAAGTCCTCGGAAGCCAAATTGAAAAGACTTCAATTAAAGGAGACAGGGTTCAAATTTGTCAAACCCTGCAAGGACATTCAAGGCGCCGATTTCACAGATGGAGATATCAATGGGGCAGATAAAGAATATCAGTGATCAGCAGAGAATTAAAGGTAGGTAGCTGAAGATTTTAGGGGCCTTGTCCTAGCCTTCGGAAGCAGAGTTCCAAATTGAAGATCCTGCATATCATTCGAAAGATCTACACACAGAAAACAATGCCCTCAAGGCTGTATTTCAACAAAGTTTTCTTTCCAGGAAAGGACAGATATTTGTGTGATTTTACTGCTTTGCCATGTCCCTGGAGAGATTTCTACCCAGTGCATTTATTTCAGTTAACATGCTACAGAGTACGAACAGCTCAGCATAGTCATTCAGCAGCATGGGCGCAAGTGTTTCCACCATTTTGTTTTAATTATGCAAATTAAATGTTCATCACCCACCTTTTTTTTTACTAGATTTTGGTTTCTCCTATTAAAACCATGAAGAAACGCATGGTAAGGGTTCCAAATTTTTATCAGAAAATTATGCAGTGAAAGGCTTTTGCATACATTTTGTAAAATTCTTGTATGAAGGCTCAGAGCCCATAGGGTCTCAGTGAGGAGGAGTTCTATCTATCAAAGAGGATTCTGGTCTTTGGTATTTCACAGTCTGTAACTCTCTTTATTGTGTTATATTAATAGAACATTTCATTTCATCCATCTTTCTTGTATCATGTTTTGGAATGCGAGTGGCTCACTGATTTCTGGTATGGATTCATCCTAGTTGATGCCCATGCTCGGATCAGTCAAGCGCTTTAAATATGGCTCATGCATGATATTCTGTTCCATTACTCATCTAAAACGTGTTTCTGCTATATTAGTTGCTTTGGGAGGGTGCTTTTAAAATGCTATTATCAGGTATGGATTCTTAGATTATTAAGCCCATGCATGGTGGTATTGTATATTTGGGTATCAGCTCAAGGTTAACTAGTATCTTCTTAATACTTCTTTCACTACATACGCCTCCTGATAATTTATGTCTGTGAAGTATTTCTGAATCGGCCCGCTTTGCAGTGAATTGTCTCTGAATTGTCTGTTGCTTTTGTATTAGAGTTCTGCATCTTGCCTCTGCGGTATCTCTTTTCCTGTGTCAGTTTCTGAGAGTTTGGTCCCATTCTATTTCATTTCCCTATTTACAGGAGATAGCATGTCAGCTGAAGCTGACAACTTCATACATTACATTATATGCTCCTTGCTATGCTAAGATGTCCTAGGCACTGGTCTATCACAACTCTAGGCTATCTCTAGGAGCTACAACACCTTCTATCTTCTACTACTACATTGAAATGGGTTATATATGAATTTATTCAACATTTCATTTATTTCTTATTTTTTTATAATGTATGTTTTTGTTTAGGAAAATATGGTAACATATGATTTTTTTAGGAAAATATGATTTATCATATAGGAGTTTTACTCAATGAACTTCTGGCATATCATGTGTGTTATTCACATGTGTTCTTAGTATACTAAAAAATATTCTTAATCTAACTATATATTTGAAAATACCTCTAAAAATCATATTATTTAACTCCCACCAATATGAACCAAATACATCTTTCCAATTTAAAAAATCTCTACTTCCACTAGATGTTATAGGTATCCATTTTTTCATTAATATTTGGTATACCATTTTATACATTTTTATTAACTTTAAGGTCCATTTCTTATACCTAGTAATAAAAAAACCTTTTACCTCCTATATGCTCAATATATTATATCATTTTCCTCAATATATATCCCCTAATATAAATGCATGTAATATAGTATTTCTCCACTCCTCAAACCTCTCTACTTTATAATTAATCTATTTTTTCATATATTTATAAATAATACCAATAATTATCTCTAATATTGATTTTATTTTATATGTCATCCACACTAAATTTAAAGCATAAAGAAAATTTATTTTATACCTAATAAATTGTTTTCAACCATACTAAATTTAAAACATAAGAAAATTTAATGTTCATGATCTTTTAACTACCATTTAAAATGTGTTTTCCACTAAGGACTTAAAGTCATAAACCACCTCAATCTAGTATGAAGTGAACTTACTTTCATCTTAAACCATTTTATAGTTATCCTTGATATGTGGTACGGATAACTATAGCTTCTCTTTTAAGTTGAGTGAATAACATTCCACATGTTTCATCGATATCTTCATAGGTGGGACTAATTAGGAGGAAACTTACATATATTATTATATTTTTTTGTAGGCAGTATATATTGTATTCCGTTTTTAATTTGATTGCTTATTAATTTATTTTGAGTAAAGCAATATGCAACTTTCTCCAAAATTTAACTTTAAGAATTGAATTTGGTTAATTTTTAATAATATTTTAATTAATTTATTTCAAATTTTATTAATTTGGTTGTTTATTAATTTATTTTGAGTAAAATATTTTGCAACTTTTTCCAAAATTTAACTTTAAAAATTGAATTTTGTTAATTTTTAATAATATTTTAATTAATTTATTTCAAATTTTATTGATTTGATTGTTTATTAATTTATTTTGAGTAAAAGAATTTGCAACTTTCTCTAAAATTTAATTTTAAGAATTGAATTTTGTTAATTTTTATTAATGTTTTAATTAATTTATTTTAGATTTTATTAGTTTATTAGTTCACCTATGGTATAATAATGATTGTAATTTACCATTAAATTGTACTTCACCATCTAGAGATTTTAATGAAATGTATAAAAAAAACTTTAATGAGATGTACAAAAGCCATGGCTAAAGTATTGGATCCCCTACACAACAAATCAAGTCTGAAAGGAAAATGGCAATAGATTGATCTAGCAACAAACACAATGCCTGCTTTGACATTGGAGCAGATGGGTGGTGAGACATGACACGTGAGAAAGATAAACAAGATGAACAGTTACTACGTTCACACAGAATGAATGTTGTTGTCATGCCAATACGTTATTGCCCATTATATATCATCACTTTTCAAATAATTTGAATGTGTGATGAATGCTTCACCTTACTTATTTTTAACATTTTATTTTATGCTTTCTTTTTCACATAAAAGATTTATTATTTGAATATTTGTTTATATGATGTTTGGTAGTATATATTTATACGTTATGTTAATTGATGGTTAAAAAATAATATTTTTTTTCTAAAATTTTGTTTTCGACCCTATTGCATAATATAAAGGAATATTATTTTATATGTTGTTTTTTTTTTTTTTTTCCACAAAAAAAAATCGAACCATCTATTGATATAGAAAGGTTACATAGCATATGCAGAGCATTTTCATTTCCCTTGTTTTTCAGACAAACCAGAATCAGCTGTTTGTAGGAATTTCCAAGTGTTCCCCCAAAACAGCCCTGTCAAAACATATCCTTTAGGACAGCAAAAAACCTGTAGTTTCCCCAACTCACAGCTTCCTATTAGGAAAACAGCCGAAACAGAGAAATGGGAAAACCGCAGTATCAAAAGATGCCAGTTAGTAGACACTGTGTTGGCAGTTTGCAGATAATTATAGAGTTCAAAAATGGACAGGGTCTCAGGCCTCCTTTGAGAGGAAAACAGCACTGAGTCCTGTCAAAATGTTTTTACATATACATAGAAATGTTTAACAACAGTATATACAAAAGGAAAAAAAAATGAGAAAGTAAAGGGGAGCTGTAGACAGCTCAAATGTTATGCAAAAACTGGAGGAGCATGTCGCCTTGCCACCCCGTCAACCACTTCTTCTACTGTCCATGCGCCCAGAGCCTGCTCAGTGCCTTTTTTAGAAAGGTTGTCTGCTTCTGAGTTTTATTCCATGAAAATATGACAAATATGTAGCTCAGAAAAAAATCTTTTGAATCGAATGATCTCATTAAGAAGAGTTAAAAGAAAGTTTCTGCAATGTTGCAAGCCATTGGTCCACTTAATTGTGTTCAAAGAGTCACCAAAGATCTGTGCCTCACGCTCATTTCATAAAGAGAGCCAACAAAGAAGAAGATGTAAAGCTTTTAGTTCAGCAAAATTATTTGTTTTGGTGCCGAGGCCAATGGAGGCTTTGAGGAGTTTCCCCAAGGGAAAGTAGATAACTAGGCCAGCTCCGCATCTCTTGTTAATATCTGAGGCCCTATCAAAGTAAGCCCTGGGGATGGAGCCCTTTATTTCTTCATTCTGAACAGGCCTGATACTCGGTGAGGAAGAAGGAGAGGGGATGTTTTCATAAATGGCCACCCCTTCTGCTGCTAATCTGGCAATGGGAAAAGAGGTGTCTTTGAATATCAAGTGGTTTCTGGCAAGCCAGATTCCCCAAACAACCAACAAGGGCATCGATCTAACTTTATCATTGGGAGTGTTCTACCACCAATTGTTCCAAGCCTCAGATATCTCCTCCCCCTCCCATCTTTGGGGGGTGTCGGTCAACCTTAGTATTTCATTCCATAGGCTTTTTGAAAAAGAGCAAGCAAGGAAAATATGTTGTGAGGTTTCCTCGCTCTCCTTGCACAAGGAGCACCACCCGGGCCCATTTTTCCCCCTTTTCTGGAGAAAATCCCATGTGGGAACTTTATTTTGAAGAACACACCAGAAGAACAGCCGAGACTTGGCTAGCCCTTTCAATTTCCACAGTGGCTTGGCCCACCAGCTTGGTTCCTCCCACCCTTTTTGAGTCATAAGCTAGTCATATCCCATTTTTGGAGAGTATAAACCTGTTTGAGAATGCACCCATCTCAGTTCGTCTGGCTCATCGTTAATGCAAATGTGAGAGTTCAACAAGCCTGCTCGGAAGGCCCTCCATTCCTCTTGCCACCTTTCTTCTAAAACAAGAGCTTCCCCAGAAAGCCACTCTTGTCGCCAGATGGAAGAGTTTGCAGGGTCAGCAATTTGGTGGAGGAAGAAGAGCCCTTTGTTATTTAGATGTTCGATTAGGTCTTGTGAGAGGGCAAAGGAGTCTGGACAGCCCACCCAAGGGTCTCTACCAAGCCTGACTGATCTACCATTGCCCACATTCCATGCCAAGCCTTGTTCGATAATCTGTACAACTGCCACCAAGGCTTTCCATACCACTGAGGAGTTTTTTGATGATTTATTGGGCAGTCTGATCCATTCCAATGGCGAAATTGGGTCAATATAATTTCTTCTGGTCACAGTAGTCCAAAGATTGTCCCAGAAGACCAGTCTCCAGGCTAATTTAGCAGCTAAGGACCTAGAGAAAGGATACAAGTCCTTTATCCCCCATCCACCCCAATGTTTTGGTCTGACAATTTTGTCCCATGCAACCCAAGGAGTGACGTGGTCCTTCTTCTGGCCAGCCCATAAGAATCTGCTACAGATTTTGTTGATTTTCAGCAGAATGCACTTTGGCACCCAGATGAGACTAGCCCAATAGACTGGGATGGCCATAACCACAGATTTGATTAAGACTAAACAGCCTGCCCTAGACAGCCATTTAAAACTCCAATGCTTCATTCTGTCCTCAATTTTTTCCAGGAGCAAGGACCAATCTTGTACCCTGTATGAATCGGGCTTGAGAAAGAAACCAAGATATTTGAATAGGTCCTGTAGGGACTTAGCTTCAAAAGAGAGTAGCTCTTTCGCTCTATTCACTTCTGTAATCAAGAGCCCTGCAGTTGTAATGGAGGATTTCTGTTCATTTATAACCAGACCCATGGATTTTAAGAAGAGATCTAAGATTCTTTTCAGATAGTGGCAATCATCCCGACTCCCATCACAAAACAAGAGGATATCATTGACAAAGAGAAGGTGGGTCGCCCAAAGGTTAAGCCCAACTTCAATCCCTTTCAGTTCACCTTGTCTCTTTGCCTCTTTGATCATTAAGCTGATTCCTTCTGCTGCAAGAAGGAACAGTAGGGGTGAGAGAGGGCATCCCTGGCACAGGCCTCTTTGAGGATTGAAAAAATTAGAAGCAGCACCATTGATTAGGACAGCAATTGAGGTCGAAGTAACGCACCCCATGATCCATCTTACAAAATCATACCTGAAACCAAGATGCGTTAGGAGAAGCCTCAAATACATACAGTTGATTCTATCAAAGGCCTTAGAGAGATCAATTTTGATAATAGCCCCTTTTTTCCAGCTCTTTTTCAGGCTGTGAAGAGTTTCCTAGGCTACACCAACAGCCTCATGAATTTGTCGGCCATCGAAAAAACCAAATTGTTCCGTAGAGATGTTTTTGGAGAGGAAGGATTTCAGCCTGGAGGCAATGAATTTTGCAATGACCTTGTATAAGCAGGTGCACAAGGAGATGGGGCGGAAGTCATTAAAGGAGGAAGGGTGGTCATACTTAGGGATGAGGGTCAGGAAGGTGGCATTAAGAGGCTGATAGAAAAAACCTGAGATCCTGGATTCTTCAACAACCGCAGCCAGGTTGTCACCGAGGGGGTAAAAAAAGTGGAGGAAGAATTCCACTGTCCAACCATCCGGTCATGGACTTTTCTCTTTTTGCATCGACTTAAGAATAGCTTCCACTTCATCTTTAGAAACCGGAGACATCAGACATTCATTCCCTTCTTCATCAATGAAGCTCGGGAAGAATTGAGATACTCTTATAACTTCAGCAATGGAGGCTTATTATGGGGCTCTGAAAAGTGCTTTGAAGTGGGCAACCCCAAGAGAGGCAAGCTCTTCAAAAGACTGTGCCTTTTCCCCATTTTCTTTTGGCATTTCCCAGATGGTGTTTAAACTTTTCCTTCCTTTGGCATAATGCTGGAAAAATTTTGTATTTTCGTCCCCTGCTTGTAGCCAGATAGCCCTGCTCTTTAATCGCCAACTTTCCTCCTTCACCTGGAGGATTTTCCTTCTAGCTGCTTCGAGCTTCTGAATTCTATCTCGAGAAGCCAAGGTGGCGTAGCCACCCCCTTCAGGGTCTTCCAGTAGATCAAGTTCTGCATTTATAGCCCTCAACTCCTCATCTTCCTTTAGTGATTTTTTAATAACCCATTCTTTAGTTGCTGCCTTCAATCTTTTAAGGTTTTTCATAAAAGCCTTACTTCAACTTAGCCCCTCCCCAACTTCTGGCCCATTCCTTCTCCAAGTAGAGTGAAAGAGTGCTATAAAAGAATCATTAGAAAGCCAAGAGGAGTCGAATTTGAAGGGGGACCCTGGTTTTTTAAGAGTTCCTTTTGCCTGCAGCAAGATCAGGAAATGGTCAGACAGGCCCCCTTCACCCACCCAATGCCGGAAGATAGATAATTTTTCATTTAATTCTTCGCCCAAGAGAAAACGATCCAGTTTCTTTCCCACCCAGTCATCGCCCACTCTTTTGTTTCGCCAAGTAGGTCTGGATTTGAGGAGCGAGAGATCAACCAAGTGGGAGGAGGCAATCTTGGAGAGGAAGAAATCAGTTAAGGGGTCAGCTCGGGCGTTGGCTCCCCAGGATTCCGAGACCCCCAGAGAAAAATTGAGGTCACCTCTTATGATCAGATTAGAATGGGAAAGAAAAGGTTTAAGAAAAAAAGAAGACTGGAACAACTCCCTCTCCTGACAGGGCCCATAAACATTAAGGAGAAGGAGAGGAGACAAAGCTCCTTAGAATAAAGCTCCAGCGCCAGTGAGTTTTTAGACCCCCAAGAAGAGATTTCTCTGAGGTTTCCCGCTTTATAGCTGGTGACCACCCCACTAGAGCGGCCATTTGCATCGAGGGCCTGAAAGAGCTAGCCGGGAAGCAGTTTGGAGAGAAGAGCTATGATATCCTCCCCTTTGCCAAGTGTTTCTTGAAGCATAAGAATGTCTGGATTTTAAGTTCTGACCAAATCCCTCAAAGCTAGTTTCTTGGGTTGACTAGCTAACCCCCTACAGTTGTAGGAAATAAGGATCATTTCAAAATATCAGGGGGTGGCTTTGCTGCTCTAAGCACCCCAGTCAGGGATTTTTGTTTATTTTATATGTTGTTTTATAGGGTAAGGAAATATGATTTTATATATTGTTTTATAGGGTAAAGAATATATAATTCATGCTTAAAACAAATTATATTTGATCTTTGTATGTTGATTTATATTTTTTAATTATGTTTTATAGATTTTTATTTATTAATAAAAAATAAAATTAATAAATTTTTCAAAACGTTATATATATATATACAATATTTTATTAAATTTAAACATTTTTATTTTTCATCTAAACTGAGTTTGTCATGATATTGATATAAAATCAAAATTAAATAAATAAATGGAAAAAGTGAGACAAAGATTAAAATTTGAAAGTTAATATCTCAAAGAAATTTTGTTTTTTTGTAAACTTGGCAGGAATACATCTTCATCATGTCCAATATATCACTCGAGAAAATAATTGAACCAATGACTTCACATCAAGGAGTGCCTTAATAGTTCACCATCTATCCAATACCCCGAAGACACCTCAAAAACACTTTTAAGTGAATATAACTATCCAATTATTTTTATCTTCAAAACTAGTAAATATTTAATAATTTGGCATGCCCATGAATACCCATGAAACTCTACGATGTACATCATATGTAGGCATGACATCTGAACACACTTATATGACAATAGGGTGAAAATTAACAAATTTCACTCTATGTCGATGTACCACTAATTTGGTTATACACTAAACCACCATCAACCCCATTGAGGTTAGCCTTTCTGAATTTCATTCACGTTTCTTCGGAATATCATGAAAGTTGAGTAATTCCAATGTTGTTATAGGGAATGAATCACACTTGAATATCTCATGAAACCTTGAAAATAAATGTGAATCTTTTAGCCCACAAATAGTTTAATTAAATAATACTTTATATAAGAGATTTAGTTGTCTTTGAAATCTTAACTAAAACTATAGAAATATAATATTAATATCTTATCTTCCTCTTCATATCTTGTAATATGTTGTGGTGTCCATTTTTTGTTTGGACTATCTATTAGTTTTTTTTATTAAAAAAAATTACAGTCTTCTTCAAAGTTTAACATTAGAAATTAAATTTTGCTATTTTTTAATAATGTTTTAATTTATTTATTTTAAATTTCTTATCCTCTTATTCTATAAAGATTGTACTTCGCCATCCCCATTATACTTCATGACCCAAGTTTTAATGATAATTTCCTATTTATTTTCGGTCAAAAGAAACCTACGACATCCTGAAACATGTCATGAACCTGGTCCGATCCTTATAGTCACGTCATATCCCATTCCTATTTTTCCATGAATCTCATTAGGTCAATTTTATGAACTTTACAATTCCTTTCCATATTTGCAATTTATTCCTCGTTGAGGGCTAAAACTTGGTATTAGGGGCACAAATACATATGATTGCATTTAAAACTTTTCATTTTTATGTAATTTTTAATTATTACAATATTCACTATTCTATGAGTATCAAATAGATAGGAGTGATAACATTTTTTTCAACTAGTTTCTACAATTTTAAAAATATTCTAAAAATTTACATTTAAGTTATATTAAATGATTATTGTCGAAATATATTTAAATTTTTACAAGTGGTAGTGAATTTTTAATTAATATTATATTTTTTAATTAAATGAAACTCAAAAATATTTCATGAGTAAAAGTAAACGCAAATGTGTCTTTTAATAAATTTTATAAATAAATTAAAAGCCTTGAAATGTTTTTGCAACAATCTACATTTAAAAATTATAAGTAACATGTCCCAAGTGAAACTTTGTAAAAACCATACGATAAAAAAAATTTAAGTTACAGAACAATATAAATATATATACGAAATTACCATAACCTTGATTAGCGTTTCTATATATATATATGTATAGAGAGAGAGAGAGAGAGATGCATATTTCTATACATTACACCTACCATAACTTTGATCAACGTTTCAAAGTGATTTCAGACTATATTGGCATGAAAAACATTATTTAAACTCATACTTCGAGGATGGCGGGTCTATTTACATTAAATAACAATAAATGCTGGGCCTCGAAGCCATATTCCACCAAGCGTTCTCGTTGCAACTGGTTTAATATGAAGGCTTTGGCATGTGAACTTAATAATTAACACAGTACATCCCAAAGTGTATTAATGTACATAATTTAGTCTTGGCGGGGGGAGTTTCTTGATGGTGGTAAAAATTTGACAAGTGTCAGTCACTTATAACTGGCAGATGGGCGCTTCCCCACCATCTGATGCAGCTTGGATGATCCAAGGTTCAGGATGCAACAGGAAGTGGTTAGTGTAACTGACCCTAGCTCGTTTGGCGTTGCTCTCCTCCATTCGCTTCACCAACAATGTCGGTTTGAGATCTGCAATTCTCTACTATATGTGTTGTATAGGGTTGAAACCCAGGTCCCTTGTTTTTATTTAGGTACCACTTTCTATCTAAATATATTTAGAAACTTTCTTTACCCTTGACTGCATTGTTTCAGCTTACTAATGGCAGTTCCTTCCTCTGTTGGGTTACATTAGGTATTTTCTCATGTGCATTACTAATGTAAGCTTCCAGGCTAGGTTCTTGACTTCTCTTTTCTCAACACAACTTAATGGCGTTATGGTGCACCTTTGGTAAGTTCTAAAACTATAAATGTTTCAGTTTTGTATTTGGAGGTTTTCTTCAGGCTATTAAATTATCAATTTTCTTCCTACATTCCACTCATTACATGTCTCATAATATTTTTATTGAAGGTTCCTAGCTGTCATCACAACACCAATAACCTTGGCTTATACAGGTAAGGGTCATGTTTATTTCAATACCTTTGTGTCATGTATTTAAAACATTTCTCGATTGGGTTTATTCCTCTTTAAGAGTTCCTCGTAGCACATTGTGTTTGGAATACCTAGGGGTTTGTTACATTTTATTCACGCCACAACTTCAGCTATCGGAAATGGGCATGACTTCCCTTTACCAGGTTTTCTTGATTACTTCTATAATAAATCATAAGTGTATTTAGTTTTAAAGGGCTTGGCGCTCTATTGAAATCCCCTGCATGTTGTGGTAGTATTTAAATCCAGGGTTTGTTATGGTTTTTCACACACATGATTTAGTGTGTGTTCTTCCTTTGAAGCCCAAAGACTCTAGGTCTCTTCTCAACTGATTTTTTGGTCATTATCGAACAGTTCCATGCCTAATTTTAAATTTTATAAAATGTATGTAATTCACAATCCGAACAGGTCCATACTTAAGTTTAAATTTTGTAAAATGTGTTTAATTTCGCAACCAAATGGTGTTGTAATGTTTGGTGGCAAACTCTATCATTTTTTGGTTATTCCGATAATACATTTTTTATGGTTACCTATTTCTTTGAGTTTCAACTGTAACGTATATGGTTCATGAGTTTCTTTTCAAATGAATGGTTCGACTGATAGTGAACAATAATGAAACAGAGAGTTAGTTTGTTATTGTTACAACATGTCTCTTAAATATTTTATATGTATGAAAATGGCATTGGTTCCGGTTCAATTTACTTGCATGATTTTATGTGTGAGATAGATGGACATATTTATAATTTTTGTTATAATTTTCATTGCTTATTATCCCCCTGTGGCTACAACATTTTCAAGTTTACTTTGTTATCTTTTTTTAAAAGTAAAGTCTTCATACTTTCTAAAGGGTTATAATGATATTTTTCACTACAATATCTTGTAAGATTCGACCCACCCAACTATAATCAGGACATGGTCATTCCAGGACTTGTGCATGATCCTAAGGTGAGGGTTATACTATGTGTCAAATTTTTGGACTGCTTGAACTTTTTAAGTTTTCAGGCTTAACCAGGACTACCCCAGCCATATCATTTATGCATAAACTATACCCTATTTGCCAACTAAACTGCACCCCTAATCCTTCCTTCGTAACAAGTTGCATAGAAAAGTAATTCACTTTGATATTTCAACATGAAGAAAGATAATAGGTACATAATAATAGTACATTTACCTACGTTCATGAAATAACTCTTTTGTTTAATCAAAACATAACAAAAACCCTCTCTCCAATCAAGGAAGGAACAAAAAGAGAATTCTCTTTCATCTTATACGTACTTTGAACATAGAATAAATACACAGTTTTGAGTTACTTATCTTAATTAAGTCGTAAATCAATTTTCAACGGAAAATCTCACCACCCAACCTCGATACTGGAAATTATGTTTGGTCTCTCCCCCGAGCCTTTTCTACTCTTGGCAGTTCTGAAAATTCAAATCCATATTGAGGTATTCTATACTTGAACCTCAAGACCACTCCAGTCAAGTTCAATATTGTACACCCATGAATCAATTTGAGGAATCCACTAACTACAAGTTCAACTCAAGAATTTCCTCTTATTCAACAACATACTACTGTGACATTAAAACATTTTCTTTTCTCCATATCCTCTAACCCCTAGCTATCCTTGGACCTTTTTCCACTGATATATGGGATCCTCTTTCATTGGTCCCTCTCTAGGAGAAGAGAAAAGATTCATAATAGATTCTAAGTTTCAGCAATTCAATATATATTTTTTATTTACTATTCTTAGTTCACAAGAAAAACTTCCGCACATCACATTATTGCATTAACTAAATTTTCATCCATTTATCCTAACAAAAGTTTTCTTATTCTACATCTATTTTCCATTATAAATAATTGAATTATGCAGAGTAAAAGTAATTAATGTTAACAACAATCCTAACATTAGGGTGTTACATCTTCCCCCCCTCATGCAAAACACCATCCTCGGTGCTTAATACATTCCTCTGGAATAGTTTCGAATAGGCTTCTCATGTGAATTCTTCATCTTCGTAGGTAACCTATTCTGGGCTAAAGTTCTTCCATTGCATTATAACCTGGGTGATGGATAGCCTCCATAGTGTTATTTCTCTCTGTTCGAGGATGCGTCGAGGTTCTACCAGGAACTCTCCATCGAGCTCGACCTATTACAACCATCACACAGAAGTTAATTTATATGAACCTTTATATTCAGATCAAAGATATTAATTAAGAGATTACATGAACATTATAGCAGTGAATCACATGTCTAGGATCATAAACGTATTATTTTAATATTGAGACATGAAACACATTATGAACTCTTATGTGACTAGGTAAGGCTAACTAATAAGCCGCTGGTCCATTTATTTCTAATATTTGGAAAGGACTGCAAAAGCGAGGGGCATGTTTTACACAACTAGTCCATCTCAAAGTGATTTTCTTAGGCTTGATCCCGAAATTTGAACTCCCGATATGTTCTTTTTCGATCACCATAATTTTTTTTCTTGTCTTGGGCAACCTTTAAATTTTTTCGTATTTTCTTCACCTCTCAGTCCATCTCCTCCATCATCTCTGGCCCTAGCATTAATTTATTTTCAGGACTAATCCAATTTGTAGGTGTTATAAATTTTCTCCTGTATAACACCTTGAAGGGGCTCATCTTTAATGATTCATTATATCCATTATTATATGAAAATTCTACCAAATGAAGATATTCCTCCCACTTACTGGGTTGTTGCATAATGTACATTCATATCATATCCTCCATTACTTGATTCACACATTCAATTTTCCCATATGCTTGTGGATGGTATGTAGTGCTAAACTGAATCTGAGTTCCCAAGCTTGTGAATAGATATTTCCAGAATGCGGAAGTAAATTTTACATCTCTATCTGAGATAACTACCTTAGGAATACCATGCAATGGAACACTTCATTCATGAAAATATCAACAACTTGAATTGTCTTGAAAGTTTATCATACCAGAATAAAATGACTTTGTTTATTGAGTTTATCTACTACTGTCATTATTGAGTCATGGTGCTTCTTAGATCTGGGTAATCCAGTGATAAAATCAAGCGTAATGACTTCCCACTTCCATTCCAGTATAGATATGGGTTGGAGAAGACCAACAAGGTGTTGATGTTCAATTTTGACCTACTGACATTCCATACATTTTTTTAATTATTCTGTAATATCCCTACACATTTGAGCCAAAAGTAATCTTTTTTAATTTCTGAAAAAAATTATGATATCTTGGATGAGCAGTGTAAGTACTTTTGTGGAATTCATCCAAAGTTAGTTGCCTTATTGAAATTTGGTTGGTAATGTATATTCTCCCCTGAAAGGTCAACAATTTCTCCTCATTCACCTTGTATTATGACTGTTTTCCTTAGTTGTTAGCTTCTTGTGCTTGCTGGCATAAAAATTTGTACTCAGGATCTTTCTGGGTAGCTTCTTTAATAACAATGTTACCGATGAAACGGGAACTCTAGCCCAAAAAGACTCAAAAAACATGAAAAAATGCCCCAAAAAAAAAGTGTGTATTCCAGAACGCATTTTTTTTTTCTCAAAGTCAAATTTCACCTTTTTATAAAATTATGCTAAAAACAAAATTGTTTCTTGAAAAAACGATTGAAAAAACACCCTCAAAACAAAACGAGTTGATGTTGGAATAACAAAAAAAACATTGTGTCACACATTTGACACATTGTAACAATGGAATTAAAGACAACATATTAGGACATTGAAAAATCGTAAAATTCTAAAATTTTTGATAGATGATGTTAAATATCAACAAAATCATGTCTGAAGGGCTTATCATTTCGAACAATTTTTATCCATATTGTTAAACATAAAATATCTTGACTCTAAACAACCCTAAAATTATAATTATTTTCAACCATAACATTAAAGATAAAATTTCGCAGTGCATAAAAACCTTAATGACAAGTTGTAAATCTCAAGTTTTTAAATAATAAGTGTTCAAGATACTTAAACCATGAAATTATGGAGAAATTATATGACTTAAACAATTTTTAAAAATGAACAAGTAAATGAAAAATTTATTATTCATATATTTGTTTCTTTATATATAAAAACATATTTTTTTATTGTTTTTCTATATTTTGAATTTTAATTGTTTTAGTTTTAAAAAAATAAAAATTACAAATTAAAATCTATATTTATTTTAAAACAAATTTTAATTTTTTTTTTTATTGTTTTTTTATATTTTAAATAAAAATTGTTTTAATTTAAAAATAAATAAAACTAATATATATATATATATATATATATATAAATAAAACTAATATATATATATATATATATATATATATATATATATATATATATATATATATATATATATATATATATCTATTTATTTTTAAAACATATTTTTAATTTGCTTATATTGTTTTTATATTTTAAATTTTTAATTGGTATATTTTTATTTTTTTAATATTAATAACCTTTTTTATTATAATAGTTTTGTTTAAAAAAAAAAAAAAAAATTTAAATAGTTTTTGTTTGAAAAATAAAATTAAAATAAAAATTAATTTTCCGCCCACGCGGCGGAGGCAAGCTAGAACGGCCTCCCGGCGGTCTTTAGGCCAACCTCGGCCCCGACCCCAAGCGAGGAACAATTAGAGTCACCTGGTTGGGCGGAGGGTGATTCTTAGAATCGCCCTCCGCCCAGCCGGGGGTGTTTCTCGGAATCGCCCTCCGCCCAACCGAGGGTGATTCTCAAAATCACCCTCCGCCCAGCCGAGGGTGATTCTCGAAATTGTCTTCTACCCAGCCAGGGGTCAGAGGCAGGTCGGGCAGTGCCATCGAGGGCTGCCCATCCTACCTCCGGGCCCCGGTTGGGCGGAGGTAGGCTGGGTAGCTCTCGATGGCGCCACCTGGCTGGCCTCTAGCGCTCAGCTGGGTGGAGGGATATTCTTAGAATCACCCTCTGCCTAGCCAGCCTCTGGCCCCCAGCTGGGCAGAGGGTGATTCCGAGAATCACCCTCGGTTGGGTGGAGGATGATTCCAAGAATCACCCCCGGCGAGGCGGAGGGCGATTTTGAGAATCACCCCCGACTGGGTGGAGGGTGATTCCGAAAATCACCCCTGGCTGGGTAGAGGGTGATTCCGAGAATCACCCCTGGCTGAGCGGAGGGCGATTCCGAGAATCACCCCTGGTTGGATGGAGGGCAATTTCGAGAATCACCCCCGGCTGGGCGAAGGGTGATTCCGAGAATCACCCACAGCTGGGCGGAGGTCAATTCTGAGAATCAACCTCTACCCCAGAGGGTGATTGCAGAGGGTGATTCTTGGAATCGCCCTCTGCCCAGCCAGGGGCCAGGGGCAGGCTGGGCAGCCCTCGATGGCGCTGCTTAGCCTGCTTCTGGCCCCCGGCTAGGCAGAGGACGATTTCAAGAATCACCCCCGGCTGGGCGGAGGGTGATTCTCGGAATCGCCCTCTGCCCAGCCAGGGGTGATTCTCGTAATCGCCCTCCGCCCAGCTGGGGGTGATTCTTGGAATCGCCCTCCGCCCAGCCGGGGGTGATTCTTGGAATCGCCTTCCGCCCAGTCGAGGGTGATTCTCGTAATCGCCCTCCGCCTAACTGGGGGTGATTCTCGGAATCGCCCTCCGCCCAGCCAAGGGTGATTCTTGAAATCGTCTTCTGCCCAGCCAAGGGTCGAAGGCATTTCGGGCAGTGCCGTCGAAGGCTGCCCAGCCTGCCTCTTGGCCCCGGCTGGGTGGAGGTAGGCTGGGCAACCCTCGATGGCACCACCTGGCTGGCCTCTGGCCCTCAGCTAGGTGGAGGGAGATTCTCATAATCACCCTTCGCCTAGCCAGCCTCTGGCCCCCAGCTAGGTGGAGGGTGATTCCAGAATCACCCTCGGTTGGGTGGAGGGTGATTCCAAGAATCACCCCCGGCTAGGCGGAGGGTGATTTCGAGAATCAACCCCGACTAGGCGGAGGGCGATTCCGAGAATCACCCTTGGCTAGGTAGAGGGTGATTCCGAGAATCACCCTTGGCTGAATGGAGGGCGATTCCGAGAATCACCCCTGGTTGGACGGAGCGTGATTTCGAGAATCACCCTCGGCTGGGCGAAGGGTGATTCTGAGAATCACCCATAACTGGGCAGAGGGTGATTCTCGGAATCGCACTCCACCCAGCCGGGGGCGGGAGGCAGGCTGGGTAGCCCTCGACGGCACTGCTCGGCCTGCCTCTGGCCCTTGGCTAGGAAGAGGATGATTTCGAGAATCACCCCCGGCTGGGCGGAGGGTGATTCTTGAAATCGCCCTCCGCCCAGCCAGGGGTGATTCTCGGGATCGCCCTCCGCCCAGCCGGGGGTGATTCTCGTAATCGCCCTCCACCCAGCTGGGGGTGATTCTCATAATCGCCCTCTTCCCAGCTGGGGGTGATTATTGGAATCGCCCTCCGCCCAACCGGGGGCCGAAGGTAGGCTGGGCGGTGTCGTCAAGTGTTGCCCAGCCTACCTCCAACCCACGGCTAGGTGGAGGGAGATTCTCGGAATCGCCCTCTGCCCAGCCGGGGTCCGGAGGCAAGCTGGGTAGCCCTTGACGGTGTCGCCCGGCCGGCCTCTGGACCCCAGCCAGGTGGAGGATGGTTCTGAGAATCTCCATCCGCCTAGCCGAGGGCCGAAGGCCAACCGGGTGGCACCATCGAGGGCTGCCCAGCCTGCCTCTGCCCAGTCGAGGGCCGGAGGTAGGCTAGCTAGCCCTCGACGGTGCCACCCGGCCTACCTCCGGCCCCCGGCAATGTGGAGGGTGATTCCGAGAATCACCCCTGGCTGGGTGGAGGGCGATTCCGAGAATCACTCCCGGCTGGGTGGAGGGTGATTCCCAGAATCACCTCCAACTGGGCGGAGGGAAATTCCCAGAATTTTCCCTGGCTGGGGGGAGGCCGGTCAAGTGGCGTCATCGAGGGCTGCCCAGCCTACCTCCAGCCCCCGGTTGGGCAGAGGGCGATTCTCTGAATTTCCCTCCACCCAGCCGGGTGCTGGAGGCAGGCCAGGCGACGCCATCAAATGAAGGAGATTGGGTTTTTGATCTATTTTCAGGTTTAGGTAAGTTTTAATATACAAATTTAAATTTAAATATTTTATTTTTTACTTTTTATGTCTTTATACTAATTTTCTTACTTATTTATTTTGTACTTGATGATTAGGTACAACACTAGCATGTTGCCTACCAAAAGGAAGAAATTGCATTACCATTGAGAAATACCCAGTGCAATGCAAATTTATTCAACAAATAATTAACGCTCTTGAATTCCTTCCAGATGCGAAGCAAGAAGTTGGTTTGTGGAAAGGGGATTTTAATGAATCACGTGTGGAAAAAAAAGCAAAGGAACCTCAACCACCATTATATGGAATGATTGGAAAGGGACACTTTGGAAGATTTGCAGACATGAAAGATTCATTAGAAGATGACAATGACCAAAATGAAGTAGAAAATGTTGCAAAAGAAGCCATCAATGATGTTCTAGATGATGTTGAACATGTATTAGTTGATATTGTTGAGGATCTTTAAGTTATGCTTGCAAACAAAGCTCATTTTTTAGATCTATTAATTAGTTTTACTTGTAATGTTTAGACTTTGATATTTTATGAGAAGAACCCTTATTTTTTGCAAAAAAAATGTGATTACTATTATTTTTTGACATAAAATTCAATAAAAATGCTATTTTCTTAAGTTTTTTTGTTAAGATTTTCCCAAAAATTAGTTTATTTAACATGTTTTTTTTAACAAAAAGTCTCTAAAAGTGTATTTTTTGCATTATATTTCTATTGAAAATTTGTATTTTTTTGTCATATCGTTCAAAATATTGGTTTTTTAGCGACAATTATTTGATGTGCATTGAAAAATTAATTAGCAATACATAAACTTGTAGAAAATATAAACTTTATAATATTGACCCTTTTTTAATTTTTTATCTATGTGAAAAAGTGAAGATATCATTACAAATTTTTATTTAAAAAAAAAATATTTTTTTTCTTTCTAAAACACAAGTACATAAATGCACTTAAAAATAAACATCTCACGGAAGAAGAAGACATTAGAAAATGTATAGTGTCAAAATCAATCCTCTAAAAAAACGTTGGTGATGATACGCCACCACTATTCAAAATCGACATAAAAATCGTCATAGAAAAAAATAAAATTAAATAAAATTAAAAAAAAAAAAATTAAAGTGCCAAAAACATGCTCAAAAAAAAAATTTGATTTTGCATCACCACTTTTCAAAATCGGGTGTTTTTCTTGCTACATCAAAAAGTAGGTACCAGTGTAGTTACCTATTTCAACGGTAACAATGTTTAATTTTTTCTTGAAACTTAAACACTATTTGATTGTAATAAATTTCATAGACATGTTGTATTCTTCTACTTAATGCATCCACAACATGATTTTCTTTGCCTTTTAAATTCTAGATATCAAATTCGAATTCTCTAAGGAGAGAATTCCACCTTGCATGACGGGAAATCAAATTGGGTTGTTTGAAATAATTTGTCAGACTATTATGATATGTCATTAACATAAACCTTTTTCCTAAAATATAATGCCTCAATACTTTTAGTGCATGAACTATCGCAGTTAAATCTAAGTCATAAGCAAAGTATCATTGCTCGTGCTCCTTCAACTTTTGTGACTCATATGCAAACATATTCCCATATTGTGTTAGTACTATCCCCACCCTTTCTTGACATGCATCTGTGCAGACCACAAATTCCTTGTTTGGATCATTAATATTTATCACCGGTTCAATAGTCAGCAAGTGTTTTAATTGTTCAAAACTTTGTTGATAGTTGTTGGTCCAATTAAAGATTCTTCCTTTTTTCTGTAAGGAAGTAATGGGATACGTGATCCAAGAAAATCCTTTTATGAAATGTCGGTAATATCCTGCCATGCCCATAAAATATCATATATCAACTATATTTTTGGGCACCGACCACTCCATAATGGTCCCGATTTTCTCAAAATCAACTATTATTCCTTCCGCTAAAATGACATGCCCCAAGTACTGGATCTGATATTTATAAAAATTGCATTTACTAAATTTTACATATAACTGATGATACCGTAGCACTTGCATCACTGTGCATAGGTGTTCCTTATGTTCTTCTAGAGTTTTGAATAGATTAGTATGTCATCTATAAAGATCAAAACAAATTTATCTAACAAAGGATGAAAAATGTCATGCATCAAGCTCATAAATCTCACAGGCGCATTCGTCACTCCAAAAGGTAATACCATAAGCTTGTAGTATCCCTAACGGATTCTGAAATTCGTCTTACAAATGTCTTCATCCCTTACTCGAATATGATGATATATTGACCGTAAATAAATTTTAGATAAAAAAGTTTCACCCTTGACTTTATCAAATAGATCGCCAATCCAAGGAAAAGGATATTTATTTTTAATGGTTAATTTATTAAGTTTCTTATAGTCAATGCACATTTGTAAGGTGTCATCCTTCTTCCTTACTAATAAGATCAAAGCTCCCCAAGGGGATACACTAGGGAAAATATATCCTTTATCACGTAACTATTGTGGTTGCATTTTATGTTTAGTTAGCTCAGGTACGCTCATGCGATAAGGGGCTCTGGATATCGGTGCTGCTCTAGGAATTAATTCTATTGTAAAATAAATATCGCATCTTGGAGGTAGCCCTAGTATATTTTCTAGGGATAAATCAATAAAATCCTAAATTATTGGCATGTTTTCCAGAGTAGTGATATTATCTTTGGATTTGTAATACCCCACTTGAACAGCATAAATCACATAACCTTTCTTGATGCACTTACCCAATTGAGAGGCGATAATGGGACGTAACTTCATGGGTTTTCTAACCCTTGGACTTCTTGTAGGGATCCGTATTCAACAAGGTAGTTAATACAATTCTCCTTACAATTCACTAAAGACCAATTTCTCTCCATCAAGTCCATCCAAGCAGTAGATCATAAGATCCAAAAGGAAAAATATTCAATTATGCCTTTATGTGCTGACATCCTAATTCAATGGAACAAATTGGTACTTTGGCACTTACCCTTCTCTTGGCTCCACTTGCTAATTGCACCAGCCAGGGTTTTCTAAATTTATGAGTTTGCAAACAAAAATTTTCTACTACCTTGGGGTTGATGTAACTTAATCTTGCACCTGGATCTACTAAAATAGACGTCGATTGGTTAGATAACTTACCTTCCATCTCTATAATGGTAGTTTGATAATCTACCTAGTGGTCTTCGAGCACATAATTAATCTTAGACATTCTCCTTGTTTCCTCCCTAACCATAGACGTTTCTTGCACATTAGAAACATGTTTAGGTCTCGTATGATGGGGACAATTATTATAATAGTGGGGTTCTCCATAGCCCCAACATTGCAAATAGGGCTTTTGCACTTTGC
Organism: Pinus albicaulis; assembly: GCA_034641835.2. Lineage (NCBI taxonomy): Eukaryota > Viridiplantae > Streptophyta > Pinopsida > Pinales > Pinaceae > Pinus > Pinus albicaulis. Next base: position 1,294,317,011 of record CM076577.1, read on the forward strand.
TGGATTCTGGCTTACTAGATGCTTCAGTAGGCCTAGTTTTTGCTTGTCATTTGGGTTTTTGTTGATCTCTTCGAGGCTATTTACTTAGGGGATTTCTCTATGGGTTCCTGAAATTTGCAGATTTAGTGCCTCTGAAATTTTCATAATTCTTTTGTCCCTTCTTCTGATACCAACTCTTACTAGTGTCTCCTTTTTGCTTCATTTTTTTTGTCATATTTGAGCTTTTAGAATTGCTTCATCCATGGTTTTTGGATTGTCAAATTCTATTCTTTCCTTCATAAACGCAAACAAAATACTCAGAAAACATTTTACTTTAGATTTTTACTCCTGGATATAAGGCACAAATCTTAATAAATATGTAAATTTGGTTACATACTCATCCATAGTTAACTGCCCCAATTTTAAATCATGAAATTATTTAGCCTTTTCATCATAGAATTGTTTCGTTAAGTATTTGTTTTTGAAGTTTTTTTGGAACTCATCCCAAGTTACATCTTGTTCCTCTACCCCTTGCACTGTCTTAACCCCTCCCACCATAGGTGGCTTTCCCTTCAAGCTAATAGATGGCCAATCTAACCTTCAAGTTACTGATTTATTCCCAAACTTGAGAATATTTGTTCATATTGATGATACAAGCTTCTGCAACTTCCTCCTTTTCACTATAAAAAATTGGGGATTTAATCTTTTTGAATTCCCCCTACGACTCTAATATCTGCTTCTTTGTTTTCCTTTGATATGAAACATTACCTCACCCCTCTTCATTGTCAGCTCTTTTTCCATCAATCCCTTGGGTATGACTTCCTTTTGGATTATCCTCAATTCGTTGTTGCACTACAAGAAAAAGACCCTCTAGTGGATGTTTTTGAGGAAACCCTTATAAAAATACTCCAGACATCCGTTTCTAGTAGAGGTTACTAGAGGAGGTTGGCAGGCGAAGGTTTTTGCGGATGTTTTTTTTCTAGTGCTCTTATCAACCTAAACTGCACTAGTGCATTCAACAAGAGAAATCATCGGTGCGCACAAAACATTGGCACACCCAACACTGTGTGCTCCATACAAACCCGCCTGGTGCATCTTATTATTGTACCGCACTAATGCTTTACAAATATTCTACATCGGTGCATCCTAAAACCCCGTGCTAAAACAAAAACTTCCCGGTGCAATCTTAAGAAACTGCACTGGTGCGCCTATAAAACCCCGTGCACCAGAGCAGGGTTAAATAAAAAAAAATTACGGCCAAAAAAATGCATTTTTCACTTTTCTAAGTGCTCCAGAGCTCTGAAGTGCTGGTGCAATTTATCCTTGTCTGAGCCGCCCTAACATCGGTGCTCCCATTACACCCATTGCACGCATTGCTGTTGTGCATTGCCCACCAATCTCCAATTTGAATTTTGCAAAACGGTGGGCAAATTTACTTTTGAAAATTCTACAGCCATTATGCTTCCTTGATGGCCAAATATACAGGTATTTTTATTTTTTTCCATAGTTAAGCCTTTTAGAAAATTATAATTTCAAATTACCTGAAAATTAACAATTTAAAAAAAATAATAATAATAATTTTTCGCGCAGTGCGCTCGAGCCGTTCGGCTCATACTAGTTATCGGTGCTGCCTATAAATTTGCAAGCCACACTGAAACCGGTGCTGACAATATCCGCGTCGGTTCTGGGGTGGTACCGAAAGGCACATCGTGCTATTTTAAAATTTAAAAACAGTGCAGTATGGTCGGTTACCCGACCGGACCATTGACCATGTGGAATAGTGGCAATGCAGTGCATTGACCTAAATAGCAGCCCCGAGGTGAGTATTTTTTTCAGCGCACCACGTTCCGATATTTTGACAAGGTCAACGGTGCGACCTGGTAAAATTGACAGCAAAAAATTTGAATTTGGGCCCCACAAGGAGAGCTAGCCTCTACGGTAGCTCTATCAGCATTTTCTCTCAAATTAACTCATTTCATTCCACGTAGTCTTCCTCAACTTCTCTATAATTTTATTTATCAATTTCGGAGAAATTGACAAATAAATACATTCAGCAAACTTTGGAAATTTAAATATATCCCTGAACCTTAACTCTCATCGCCCTTCACAATCTTATTCTATTAACCGACGCCTTATAAATAAACAACTTTAGGCCTCAAGCCCACCATACAGTCGACACAATTCAATGTGATTCGACATCCATACCTCGGCTTATCTCCCAAGCATATCTGAGAGTGATCTTTGTTCGATAGCCAGCCTCCAGATCGGACGGTGTACACGGATATCGTGCTACCTCCTCAGTCGATGGTTAACGCACGATGAGGGCGGTTTTGGAAACCCGCCTTAGCCACGTGTCCTCCAACAAATGTGATCGCTTCAAATTCTCAATTACAGCTTATCCCCCAAAAGCGGTGCGATAAAATTACTCCGGGTTTTGAACAGTGACTGACCGGGGTCTCACCGGGGTTACCACTACTCCTTGTATCTCTCCAGTTCACTAACTCAGGGTCAAATCTCGGGATAGCATCCCCAGTTCACGACCAACCGAACTATTTCTGTGTAAGCGGGGTTTTCACTACCACGAGACAGAGCTCAACGACCACAACAATACACAGACCTCTTCTACGAGTGGGAATTTTCAACAAAGCTTGCAGCAGGCTTCCTCCGGGGATTTGATTCAATAGAGCTTGTTCAGACAATTCAAGAGAAAACAATGGACAGAGAGATGCGGAGATTATACAGCAACTCTATTCAACAATTCTACACAGGGTGGTGTTTCAATCACCTCGCAATTAAACAAATTCTCACACAAGGATCAATTCAAGACAAATAGATGACCAACGAACACTGAAATTCATTCAACCGGAAGCAATTTCTTGACACCGACTTTTCTTCGGAAATCTCCTCCCCTCAATACATCCGGGGGATACAATTTTTATGCATTACAATGTGTCTCTTCGGCTCCTTGGTGAGGACCGTTTATCTTCTAACAAAATTTAATTACATTATTTGAGTAACTGAACATGACAGATGGACTGAACTAAACTATTCGACTCCTACTGATTCTAACTGATCTAATGCAATAGGCAGATAAGGTATTTACACCTTGCTGTTACAAATTCAAATTATTTTTATCCCTCCTAGCCACAACATGTGGACAAAACCTCCTACATTGCAGACTAGTGTCTAATGCCCCTGCATCAAAAATACCACACCATTAACTATGTAATGATGTCAGGAGGTTGGTGCGTTGACTGAACTATACGCCCGAGAGCTTATATTTTGGTCAACGCACCGACCTCCCGACCTGGTCCATAGTCAACAGTGTGGTCTGTTATACCACCGCACCATTGACTTAAGAAGAATGCCTGAAGGGTGGTGTGCTGAAAAATTTTAGGTGCACTATCGCTGGTGCACTAAAGATTTTATGTTGCACCGCACAAAAAAAGATGCACCGGTACCGGTGCATGCCTGTTTTTTGTGGCGCACCAACTATTTTTTTTTTCAAACAAAATTATATATGTATATTCCTAAATACATTTCTCATTTAATAAAAAAAATTATTTAATATGTCAATCATTCAGAGATGAGAAAGGAGAGAAGAGAGGGAACAACAACAACAACAAGAAAACCAGTATAACATGGTTCGCCTGTGGGAGGCACAAGAGAGGGAGAGAGATGCATACGCTCGCCCTATTACAGCCGCTACCTAGGGGATCCTAAGGCAGTTAGGCCTCCTCAATTTCTGTGAGGAGGCTACTTCCCTAAAGGCCTATGGTTGGTTTTTGAGACATCTTATCTGCAGGTGGAATGCCTAGCTACAGACTTTCCGAGTTGGTCCCAACCAGTGGTATGCACCCACTAAGGAGGACATATATTTCATTACATGGCTATCGAGGAGAGGGGTGGATTTTCCCTCATTCCTAGAGGTTCCAGTTGGCTATGCAGCAGGGAGTCAGTTGGTGTACTCCCAGAGATACATTAGCCCAGATATATTGTCTCCTTCAGATTTTCAGGTCTCTAGAGGTCAGTTACATATTGTTGCATTCAGTAGTGAGGAGGTGAGGTGCCTCTCACTTCTTATTTCGACCATGTCACACAACACCAGCGATGAGCAACACATTATTTTATCGCTTCTATATTATGTTGATTCTTTAGTACAAGAGCCATGACTTGTCAGGTGGTTTGCCATTTTTTTTGCGACAGTTTTGTACCACCTTAAATAGATGTCGTGCTCACGCACAAGGGAGGCTCAGCTTCCCTTTTTCTTTAGAGCTTTTTGTTTATTTTTTGAGAGGTTTCCAGAGTGGAGGCCTAATTTTGTTCGGCAGCCTCGTAGGCTGATGTTGGAGGCACGGATGCACATGTGGGGACAGATGATGCCCAAGAGGGGCGAGACTGAGTTTTTTGTGAGGATATCACATGATGCACTGGAGTTGCTAGTCAGTGTTGACGAGCATCCTTCGTTATTGTCCCCTGTTCTTATGCTGGTTTGGATTGGCGAGGGTGTGCCAACATCCTCTTCACAAATGATGAGCCATCGGATGATAGAGGTAATTTTACTATTTTATTTAAATTTATTCTAACATGTTATTTAACTTGTTTTTATTAAATTGAGTAATGAAATTGTCTAATTATTTTTGTGTAATTGTATATATTTTGCAGACATTGAGTCTTTTGATGGCGAGGACATGCCAGCACCACCACATGATCCAAGTGTGGATCCTAATAACAATCAGGATATGCCAGATGTTTAGGATCATCAGGAGGCTGGTGCAAACAGACCTGTTCCTGCTAGTGCGCCGGTACTGCCTTTTTCTAGGCGCGGTAGGTTTGATAGCAGATTGAGGATGGAGTTGGGTGACCAACTCTGTGCATTAATTGTTGAGGCGGGAATCAGGCCCGCTAGTATGAGAGACATACAGGCTGATGGTAGGCTGGTACATATGTGGAGAGGCATGTCACGTGACATGCATAGGCTGATGCAGCGTGTCATAGGAGCTACGACCTTAGTTACATGGATGAGGAGGACCCTTGCATGTTATAGGCATGGTCAAGATGCAGCACATGATCGACAGTCCATGAGCAGCGCAAACACATCATCTGATGATCACAATCAGGGGAGTGATCATGGTTCACCTCGCGCCGTGCCAGATGAGCAACCTCCACTAGCATCGAGCAACAGTCATCATGGAGAGTAGGTTGGACCATTGGCCACGTTGAATCAGCATCCTGTAGCATTAAGCAGTACTCATGATCATGAGCGAGCTAGACCATCAACCATGTCGAGTCATCACGATGAGCAGCCGACAGTTGATCATGATCATCTTGAGGCACCAGTACCAGATTAACATGTATCTAAGCTTGTCGAGGCTGCACCATTGACTGAGCAGACCTCGACTAGTACTGCTATTGATGATGTACCACGGGCTGATATATGACATTTATATTACAGTTGTATATTTTTGACATTATTCAGTTATATATATATATATATATATGGTCCATGTATTTTATGTTGATGTTGTAGTTGTACTTAATTTACATGTTGTTGATCATCATGATGTGTATATTGTTAGGTCATGTTAGATATCTTCATTTAATGTGAAACTTGAAGATAGATGTGTATGTGATAGCAGTTATTTGACATGAGATGTATATTTGATTTTTGTGTTGTGATGATGTTATACAATGCTAATTCTGTTTTTTTAGATGATCATGATCACGATGATGTTAGCGAATTTGAATGTGTTTTTTAGTCGAATATGATGTTTGTATGATGGTTATCATGATCATGATGTTTATTAATTATTTTAATATTAAATGACCATGATATTTATTAAATATTATGTCGTAATTGTAATTGAAATTTTAATTTTAATTGTATATAAAATTGTAAAATTGTATTTGTATTTGTAATTGTATGTAAAATATTTGTAAAATTTTAATTGTAATTGTAATATTTACTTTATTGTGAAATGATTGTAATTGTAATTTTAATTGTAATTGTATATATGGAAAATTGTAAAATTGTAATTCTAATTCTAATTATATGTAAAATTCTAAAATTATAATTGTATTTGTAATTTTTATTTTAATTGTAATTGTATGTAAAATACTTGTAAAATTCTAATTCTAATTGTAATATTTAATTTATTGTGAAATGATTGTAATTGTAATTGTATATATGTAAAATTGTAAAATTCTAATTCTAATTTTAATTGTATGTAAAATTCTAAAATTGTAATTCTAATGGTATATATGTAAAACTGTAATTGTAATTGTAAATTTTATGTAAAATTCTAAAATTGTAATTGTACGTGAAATCGTAAAATTGTAATTCTAATTCTAATTCTAATTCTACTTGTATGTAAAATATTTGTAAAATTTTAATTGTATTACTGTGAAATGATTGTAATTGTAAAATTTTAATTGTAATTGTAATTGTATGTAAAATTCTAAAATCGTAATTGTAATTCTAATTGTAATTGTATGTGAAATTGTGAAATTGTAATTGTAATTATAATTTTAATTGTAATTGTATGTAAAATATTTGTAAAATTTTAATTGTATTAATGTGAAATGATTTTATTAAAATTTGTAAATTTGTAAATTTGTAAAATTGTAAATAATTGTAAAATAATAAATCTAGAATAATATGAATTTTTGTAACATAATAAAGTTTAGAAAATAATGCAAATAAATTCATGTACTTTAGAATTATCATTATTTTACTATGATCTTACATACCAAAAAAAAGAACTTCATACAGTACGCCATTTTTATTGAGGTCAACATAATTGCAAATTATCAAGTGAAATATTGATTTTAACATTAATTCAAAATACATATTATAATGTTTCGGAAAAAAAAGAGTATTATAAGGTATAAGGTAATTAAGTCCTCTTCTTTATAAAAACCCATCTTAAAAAGTATAAATATTGATGAAATAAAATATGTACCATTTCACATGTACTAATTCCATTGAACATATTTTAGAAGAATTTGAGTATATTACCATTGTGTTGCCTCTTTTGGATGCTAATTCCATGAACAGATTTTAGAAGAATTTGAGTCTTAAGAATGCAATAGACAAAAAAAAACATTTTTGGACTATTTTGCAATTTATTAAAAGGTTTTTGAGATTTTTTGTGGGGTTTATGGGTTCATGGGACAGTAGATAGTATCGACCCTACCATATTGGTATTTCAATTGAATTTTTCCTAGCAGCAATATGACCGAATCTTGTAGCTATGCATTTAACAAAGAACTCATATATTTTGAGAATATGATTGAAGACTATTGTCATATACTTGAGCACAATTCCATTTCTTCACCATATTAGCACAAAATAGAAAGAATAATTTATTTCACCATAATAACACACAAATTTCAAAAAAGAAAACACTCCATTATATGTTACGAGGCATTTTATGCAAATGATAGGCATTTCTATGGATTTTTCTCCATATTCTGCAATTTAATGAAGGTTGGAGGGAGCTTGCAATCCTGTATCTATTAGTAACTGCACCCTTCAGTAGAACCAAAGAAAATTTAGGCAGATTCCTCAACGAAGTAGACTAGCCATAATTAATTCCTTCGAGACCTCAACAGAAGAAATAGATATGCATGTCAGAAATAGATATGCATGTTAGAGGCTCCTGTTGGTACCTTTTCTTGTTGTAGGTTGTGGAAAGTTTCAAGTTTCTTTTTCTAAAAGAATAAGAGGTGTAGTTTTGAAAAGAAATGGCCCAAAGTTTTTCACAGCAAAATGTACATTTCCAACATGTCTAAAAACTAAAATATCTCCAATTTCAATAAACTACTCAGAAACAAAAATTTCCCAGCCATTTGTGAAAACCGCACATGTCTTAGCATAACACAGGTTCACATGCCACAATTGCCCACTTGGGCCCTGTAGTATTGCATCTTCACATGCCCCACATTGTATTCTCTCCACATGATCAGTGGGGACCTCCTACAATAAACAAAATGCATTGGAAGAACAATTATTTCCATCAAGAATTTATCCAATTCTAATTCTCGAGAATAAACAAAATTCTAATTCTAATTGCATATTTCCATCAAGAATAAACAAAATTATAATTCTCAATTTCGATGGTTGGAGTTCACTAAATTTTGGTGTACACACCTAAAAGTAATTTCGGTGCCTTAAAAATGGACTTCTTGTAATCAATGCTAATGTACATATAAATGCATTGGTGCATTTTAGTTACTGCGCACCAGTGTCTTGTTACCAATGGACGCATCGGTGAGGTGCTATTAAGTGACGCACCGGTGACGAATAATCGCAAATAAAAAAAGTGCAACTCTATTTTCATTAAGTGAAAAAAAAATGGTAAATTGAAAAATGGGCAACAAAATATTTTCGAAATTCTAATTTCTAAAAAAATTCTTTAAATACTAAACGCTTTTCATTATATCACTATTTTTGCAAAAAAATTCAGCCAAAGATTTGCAGGAGACATACCTGGAGCAAGAGAGCACAAGAGCATTGTGGAGCAGCGAAATACGTTTGAATAGAAGTATTCAGACAATTAGAATTCCAAACCTTTGGTGATTCAAACCCTGTAGCATAGAATTTCAAACGATCTCGTGATTAAATTTGATTATTTTTTTTACTTTTTCTGCAATTTTTTTACGAAGTAAGAAAAAATTTCAATTTGTTTTTCGTTTTTAGAAAAAATAAATAAATAAATAGAATCCATTTTCACCCTAAACCCTTCATTCTTTTTGTTTTCCCCCTTTCTTCTCCATGTTTCTGTGATTTCAGAATTAGGGCTTTTCATTTTAGATTTATAGGTAAGGTATTGCTATATATAAGCCTATGACATCCAACCCATGGGACGACATGCATAGTCGGATCCCAATGCATGTCGACCCTTGCGTGAATTTTTTGAAAAAAGATTTATTTATTTTTTATCGGTGCGCCCTGTGTAACCTAGCACACTGGTGCGATGTATTATCCCAGCGCATTGCGAAAGTAATGTGTAATAAAAAAATTAAAAACATTTTTTTAAAATCAGTGCGCCATATGTAAAATAGGAAACTGGTGCATTATTTCATTATGGCGCATCGTGAACGTGTTGTTTCACAAAAAAATGTTTTATTGTGTTAATCGATGCACCATGTAACATATAACGCATCGCACTGGGTCTCCTAGTTGACAGAGAGCACCATATGGTGGTCCCTTGTTTGCACGAGACTTTTATGCTACAAAAACTAACACTGGACGATTTTTATTATTTTCTCTGTGTTAATTGGTGCGGTGGTTAACATGTAACGCATCGGTGCTCCTTGTTGACATATAGCATCGTACGGTCTATTATACTATTTGTGTTGTGTGTTTATAAGACCCCAAGCACCGACGTCGGTGCGTACACCATGAATGGCGCAACAATTTCTTGAGATTTTTTTTTTTTTACCTAAAAAGTTGACAATATATTTATAAATATATAAATGAATGATATGGTACAGATTTTATATTGATAAAGAAATGACTGAAAAGATATCAAGTAACAAAAATACTGATAAAACATCAAGAAAAGCAAAAAAGGCAAGTTCTTTGTAAATTCTTTACAGAAAATATTATTTTGAACTATATGTAAGTTTAACTAATATGTATTGTTTACTATGTACCTTGTAGAGCCACAAAATGATGAAGCTCGATAAGGTTATTTCTGATCTAGGACCAGAAGAGCGTAAAATCTTGATGAAAAAATTGCAAAAGGATGAATCAGGTGAATGAAAAAATATTATCGATCCAATATGAGTTTCTTTTTTTAATTTTCATTAATGATATACTTAAATTATTAGATAACATGTGTCAAACAATCGATTAATTCACATATGTTTAATGTTCTACAAGGACCAACAACTCAGAAAAGGAATGTTGTTCTAAGAAAAGAAAAAAAAAAGAACATGCAAATGAAAATGAATTGCTCCTCAGCTCATTTGGAGTGGTTCTGAAGGTTAACGAAAGGGGGAAAAAATTTTACAAAATTTTGAGGGATATAGTGGAATGAATGTATAGACATTCTTTCCACTTACAATACAAAAATCAATCCAATGATTTCAATAACCAAATTTTATCTAAACTACAAGAAGAGTTTCCAGAGAATTGGTCAATGAGACATGTCAGACTTTAATAGCAAAAACGTACAACAACAAAAATAAGGAATGAAAAAGTAATATTCCTTTAAATGTTTGTCTAGAATTATTTATAAATATCAATTTTGTTATATTTATTTTTCATATATCAATATAGAAATTAAATACTTTATTTTCATGTTAAATTTTCAGGAAGATTGTGAAAATCTCAAAAGATGAACGAGTTGATATCAAAATTATGCCAGTGGAAATGTCCAAAAAGGTGTACTAGGATATGGTCAAATAAATGGATAAAGTTGCATCGCAGGAGGAGCCATCTCAACAACAACGTGCTTCAAAGGTAATATGTAATCATTTAATTTTTCAATCATTAGGTACAATAAATAAACAATTTAGCATTAAATATTAATTTTCAAGTATTTTCTTGCATAAAAGAAAAGAAATGGAACCCATTCAGCACATAAAACAGGACGACAAGGAAGAAAAGGGTTGATATCTAAGTTTGTGAGTAATTGTTACTTCCTTATAACAACTTAACTAGATTTCATTTTTGTATTTTTTAAGTTGTTTTACAAAAATCATTATTGAATGTCTTCAAAAAGGTGCTAACATACAAACAAGAACAATCAGACGAATTGATTAAAATTGAGTGAAATATGGGTTGTGAGTATATGTTGGCATATCATAAATTAATTGTGGAATTTGTAAGCATCTATCGATCTTGTTTTACTAAGCTCCGTCTATAATTAATAGAACAAAAAAAATCTTTTATATTAAATATATGATTTGTTATGGGGTATAAAACTTGCAGGAAACAAAGTATGGAACTGCGCCAACAGATGAAATCTTGAAATGTAATAATTTTGTTTTGAAAATCTTATAGTTTATAAGTCAATTATTCATGATACGTCATTTCTTTTAGACCATTAGTCATACATTATTTAATATTTTATTTTATTCTCTGAAATATGTCCTTTTATTCTTTACTATGTTTATGATGAAGAAGAAGAAAACAATCAACACCATGAACAAAACATTCCTGAAAATAACCCAAGTCATGGAAGTAGCTCTAGCAGTGACATCAGTTCAAGAAAAGAATGATGATCACTATGTTTGGATATTAAAGAAAGACGTTGTATTTTTTGAAATATTTGTCTGTGAAATCGGACATTTTGTTTGATGTAATGGACATAGTGTCCCAATTGAAAGACAAAGGGATACCAATAACTGTCCCATTTTTTATGACAAAGAATGTCTTATTCATATATATATAATAAAATATGTTTTAATTTATTCTATTGCATTCTCCATTGTCGCTATGAAATGTAACACCACTGATTAAATTTATGGATGATTAAATATTATAATGAAGATATGTGAAATTTGATGATATGATATAACAAATTAAGCCAAAAATCGCATTCAAATGCACTAATAAAAATTTAATTCATATGAATATTGTTATAAGGTATATATGTGTCGACTTTTGATGAATAATGAATTAAAAAAAATCACAATAATTATGATATGTATAACAAATTAATCCAAACATCACATTCAAATGCATTAATAAAAAATTAATTAATATGAATATTGTTATAAGATGTGTCGACTTTTGATGAATAATGAATTTTTAAAAATCACAATAATTGCACTGCCACAGGTCGATGTTTCTAAAAAATACAAAATGAACACTGGTGTGTGTCAGTTACTATACACTGGTGCGTTTGTATGTTGCAATGTACCAATGCATTTCTACGACCTATGGGCACCGCACAAATACCAAAACCAATTAAAAATCTCGGTTCATTTGTGCGATACTGCACACCGATGCGTTTATGTGAGACTATGCACCGGTGCATTTGTACGACTATGGGCACCGCACAAATACCAATATCAATTATAAATCTCGGTGTGTTTTTCTAATACAGCGCACCGGTGTGTTTCTATAAGTCTACCTATCAGTGCCTTGAGACAAGCTATGGGCACCGCACAAATCCCAAGACCAATTAGAATGGCCTCGTGCGTTTTATCACCAACATTGTGCATGGTGCGGTTTTATACCTTGACGGCCTGGTGCATGCACCTTCGACCACCCCGGGCCACCTTCTAGATGACACGCACCGGTGGGTTGAAACCTTAGTAGCGCACCGATGAAAAAAACATTCGTAATAACCTCTGATCGAACAATTTTTTTAGTTGCGTTGAAGTTCCGCTAAAAGCTCTGCCAAAACCTCCGTAACCATAAACGGATGTTGTAGCAATTTGTTGTTTGACAATTTTTGCCAATGTTATAACACTAAAAACCTCCTTTATAACCTCTGCTAGAGGGTATTTTCCTTGTAGTGTTGTTTCTCTGCTTCATCTCGGGTTATTTGCTCAAGACTAGGTCAAAAGGTTCAATGGTTCTACTTGTCTGAAAGGCTCTTTAAGATACTTTCCTTTTCACACATTAATCTCTCATTACCTATTCTTAATCAAATCATTTTGTCTTGCAAAAGTTGAACAATTTCGAGTAGCTTGTTGGTTTGGTGTCATTGTTCTACACCCAACTGCACCACATTTCTAGATTTTCTTCTAGATTTGGCATATACCTTGCTCCCACAGTTGATTTAGGTTGAAACTGACCTCCATATCCCCTCCTCATCATGGTCTGTTCACCTACTCACTTTCTTACTCTCTTTCACTCTGCACATTTCAACACAATAATTATTATTATCATTTCCCAATCAAGCCACAATATTGAAATTGTGCTCTCATACCACTTGTAACATGTCCCAAGTAAAACTTTGTAAAAACCATACGATAACAAAAAAAATCAAGTTATGGAAAAATATAAATATATATACTAACTTACCATTACCTTAATTGGTGTTTCAATATAAATTTAGTTTATATATATGAATATTTCTATACATTACACCTACCATAACTTTGATCAACATTTTGATTTCAGATCATATTGGCATGAAAAACATTATGTAAACTTATACTTTGAGGATGGAGGGTCTATTTACACTAAATAACAATAAATGTTGGATCTCAGAGCCATATTCCACCAAGAATTCTCGTTGCAACCGGTTTAATACGACATATTTGGCATGTGAGCTTAATAATTAACACTGTATGCCCCAAAGTGTATTAATGTACATAATTTAATCCTGGAAGGGGAATTTTCTCAATGGTTGTAAAACTTTGACAGGTGTCGGTCACTTATGACTGGCAGATGGGTGCTTCCCTATTGTCAGATTCAGCTTGGACGATCCAACGTTCAAGATGCAATGGGCAGTGGTTAGTGTAACTAACCCTAGCATGTTCGGCACTTCTCTCCTCCATTCTCTTCACCAACAACGTTGGTTCGAGAGCTGGAATTCCCTACTCTATTTGTTGTAGATGGTTGCTACCTTAGTCCCTTGTTTTTATTTTGGTACCATTTACTATCTTAATATATTTGGAAACTTTATTTACTCTTGACTGCGATGTTTCAGCCTAATAATGGCATTTCCTTCCTCTGTTGGATTACATTAGGTATTTTCTCATGGGTATTACTAGTGTCGGCTTCCCAGTCAGGTTATCGGCTTCTCTTTGCTAAGCACAACTTAATGGAATTATGGTGCGCATTTGGTAAGTACTAAAACTGTTAATGTTTCAGTTTCGTATTTGCAGGGTTTATTCAGGCTATTAAATTCTTAGTTTTCTTCCTACAATCCACTGGTTACATGCATCATCATATTGTTATTGAAGGTTCCTGGATGTCGTCACAATACCAACAACCCTGAATTATACAGGTAAGGGTTATGTTTTTTTAATACCTTTGCTTCATGCATTTAAAATGTTTCTCGATTGGATTTATTCCTCTTTAAGAGTTCCTCTTTTCACATTGTGTTTGGCATACCTATGGTTTTTTTAAATTTTCTTCATGCCACAACTTCAGCTATCAGAAATGGGAACAACTTCCCTTTATCGAGTTTTCTTTACTACTTCTATAATAGATCAGAATTTTATTTAGTTTTGAAGGGCTTGGAGCTCTATTGAAAACCCCTGCCTACTATGGTAGTATTTAAATCCCAGGGTTTGTTATTTTTTTTTTTGCACAAATGCTTTAATGTGTGTTCTTCCTTTGAAGCCTAGAGACTCCAGGTCTCTTCTCAACTAATTTTTTGGTCATTATCAAACAAGTCCATGCTCGAGTTTAAATTTTGTAAAACATGTTTAATTTCGCAACCAAATGGTGTTGTAATGTTCAGTGGCAAGCTTTATCCTTTTTTGGTTATTTTGGTAATACATCTTATATGGTTACTTGTTTCTTTGATTTTCGACCATAACGTATATGGCTCATGAGTTTCTTTTTGAATGAATGGTTTGGTTGATAGTGAACGGTAATGAAACAGAGAATCAGTCTGTTATTGTCACAACTTGTCTCTTAAATAGTTTATATATATGAAAATAGCATTGGTTCTGGTTTAGTTTACTTGCATGCTTTTCTGTTTGAGATAGATGGACATATTTATAATTTCTGTTATAATTTGTGTTTATTATTCTCCCCTTGAGGCTACAACATTTTCAACTTTACTCTATTATATTTTTTAAATGTAAAGTCTTCATACTTTCTAAAGGGTTATAGCGATACTTGTCACTACAATATCTTGTAAGATTCAACCCACCCGACTATCATCAGAATATGGTCATTCTAGGACTTGTGCATGGTCCTAAGGTGAGGGTTATACTGTGTGACAAATTTATGGATTGCTTGAACTTTTCTAAGTTTTCAGGCTTAACCAGGAATACCCCAGCCATATCGTTTTTGCTTAATCCATACACTCTTTGCTAAATAAACTACACCCCTAATCCTTCCATAGTAACAGGTTGCATAAAAAATTAATTTGCTTTGATATTTCAACATAAATAAAGATAATAGGTACATAATAATAGTACAATTACCTACATTCACACAATAACTCTTTTGTTTAATCAAAATAGAATAGAAACCATCTCTCCAATCAAGGAAGGAACAAAAAAGAGAATTCTCTTTCATATCACACATACTTTGAACATAGAATAAATACACAATTTTCAGTTACTTAAATATTAATTTAGTCGTAAATAAATTGTTAGCAAAAAATCTCACCACCCAACCTCGAGACTAGAAATTACGTCTGGTCTCTCCCCAGAGCCTTTTATACTCCTGACAGTTCTAAAAATTAAAATCCATCTTGAGGTATCTTGTACATAAACCTCAGGATCACTCTAGTACAGTTTGGGGAAAATTTTAATGATAGAAATTTATCTTAAAGTTTAGAAATCTTCAAAAATATTACTAGTCCCTAATATGCAAATTGTAAAAGGCTTGGTGATACTTCTGTAAAAATAATCATATTTGTAATGATTTTGTATAGTCTCTATAAACTTTTGGCGATTTTTAAGTTAAAATATTATTATACTATAAAATTTGGGCGAATCATATTCTAAACAATTGGAAACTCGCAATTTTTTTAAGCATGGAAAATTAGCCCACCTGTAAATATTAGCCCCTAAAATTTTCCCTAGTCTAGTTCAGTATTTTACACCCATGAATCAGTTTGAGGAATCCACTAACTCTAGGTTCAGCACAAGAATTTCCTCTTATTCAACAACATACCACTGTTACATTAAAACATTTTTTTTTCTCCATATCCTCCAACCCCTAGCTATCCTTGGACATTTTCCCACTGAGATTCATGATCCTCTTTCTTTGGTCCCTCTCTAAGAAAAGAGAAAATATTCATAAATAACTCTAACTGTCAGCAATTCAAGATTTATTTTTATTTTATATTTACCATTCTTAGTTCACAACTAAAACTTCCACATGTCATATTATTGCATTAATTATTTTTTCACCCATTTATCCTAACATAAAATTTTCTTATATTGCTTCTATTATCCATTATAAATAACTAAATTACACCAAGTAAAATTAATTAATGGTTAACAATATTCATAACATCTGGGTGTTAAATCTTCCCCCCCTCGTGCAAAACATCATCCTCATTTTTTAATCCAGTCCTCTAGAAAAATTTCGGATAGGCTTCTTGTATGAATTTTTCATCTTCCCATGTAGCCTCTCCCAGGCTAAAATGAATCCATTGCACTTTAAACTGGGTGATGGCCCGCCTTTTTAGTGTTATTTCTCTTCGTTCGAAGATGCGCCGAGGTTCTACTGGGAACTCTCCATCTGGCTCGACCTGTAACAACCATCACACATAATTTAATTCATATATATCTTTATATTCATATCAAAGAAATTAATTAAGAGATTACCTAAAATTTCTAGCAATGAATCACATGTCTAGGATCATACACAATTTTTTTTAATATTGAGACATGAAACACATTATGAACTCTTATGTGACTAGGTAAGGCTAACCAATAAGCCATTGGTCCAATTCTTTCTAATATTTGGAAAGGACCACAAAAGCGAGGGGCAAGTTTTCGACAACTAGTCCATATCAAAGTGATTTTCCTATGCTTGATCTATACATATACATGATCCCCAACTTCGAACTCCCGATATGTTCTTTCCAATCAACTTGATATTTTTTCCTATCCTAGGCAACCTTTAAATTTTGTCGGATTCTCTTCACCTCTCATTCCATCTCCTCCATCATCTATGGCCACATTAATTTATTTTCAGGACTACTCCAATTTGTAGGTGTTCTACATTTTCTCCCATATAACACCTCGAAGGGGCTCATCTTTAATGATTCATTATATTCATTATTATATGAAAATTCTACCAAATGCACATATTCCTCCAACTTACTAGGTTTTTGCATAACGTACATTCCTAACATATCCTAAAGTACTTGATTCACACATTCAATTTGCCCATCTATTTGTGGATGGTATGCAGTGCTAAACTGAATTTGAGTTCCTAATCCCATGAATAAATATTTCCAGAATGCAGAAGTAAATTTTACATATATATCTGAGATAACTACCTTAGGAATACCATGCAATCATAACACTTCCTTCATGAAAATATCAACAACTTGAACTGTCTTAAAAATTTATTGTACTAGAATAAAATGGATTGTTTTACTGATTTTATCTACTACAACCATTATTGAGTCATGTTGATTCTTATATCTGGGTAATCCAGTGATAAAATCAAGTGTAATTACTTCCCACTTCCATTTCGGTATAGGTATGGGTTGCAAAGACCAGCAGGGTGTTGATGTTTAGCTTTGACCTGCTGAAATTCCATACATTTTGTTAAGTATTGCACAATATCCCTATGCATTCTGGGCCAAAAGTAATCTTTTTTAATTGCTAAAATCATTTTCTGATATTTGGGATGAGCAGTGTAAGTAATTTTGTGGAATTCATCCAAAATTAGTTCCCTTTTGAAATTTGGTTGGGAATGTATATTCTCCCCCAAAAGGTCAATAATTTCTCCTCATTCACCTTGTATTCTAACTATTTTCCTTCATTGTTAGCTTGTTGTGCTTGCTACCATCGAACTTTGTACTCAGGGTCTTTCTAGGCATCTTCTTTAATTTTTTCATGAAACTTAAATTCTATCTGATTGTAATAAAGTTCATAGACACAATGTATTCTTCTACTTAATGCATCTACAACATGATTTTATTTTCCTTTTAAATGTTAGATATCAAATTCGAATTCTCTAAGGAAAGCATTCCACCTTGCATGGCAAGAATTCAAATTGGTTTGTTTGAAATCACTTGTCAGAATATTATGGTATGTCATTAACATAAACCTTTTTCCTAAAAGATAATGCCTCCATACTTTTAGTGCATGAACTGCCACAGTTAACTCTAAGTCATAAGCAGAGTATCTTTTCTCGTGCTCCTTCAACTTTTGTGACTCATATGAAATCACCCTCCCATATTGTGTTAGTACTATCCGCACCCTTTCTTGACACATAAAACATTGTACTTTATATTTTTCCTCTCGGATATAAGGCACATGTCTTAAAAAAGATGTAAGTTTGGTTACATACTCATCCATAATTAACTGCCCCAATTTTAAATCATGAAATTATTTAGCCTTTTCATCATAGAATCGTTCCGTCAAGTATTTGTTTTTGAATTTTTTTTGGAACTCATCACAGGTGAAATCATGTTCGTCCACCCCTTGCACTGTCTTCACCTCCTCCCACCATAAGGTGTCTTTTCCTTAAAGCTAATACATGGAAAATATGACCTTGAGGTTTTTGTTGTATTCGTAGACTTGAAAATATTTAGTCATATTGATGATCCAGGATTCTGTAACTTCCTCCTTTTCACCATAAAAAATTTGGGGTTTAATATTTTTGAATTCCTCCTGCAATTATAATTTTTGCTTCTTTGTTTTCCTTTTATATGAAACATTACCTGACCCCTCTTCATTGTCAGCTCCGTCTCCATCAATCCCTTGGGTATGACTTCCTTCTAGATTATTCTCAATTTGTTTTTGCTGCTCTTCTTCATCTTAGGTTCTTTGATCAGGACTAGGTCGAAAGGTTCGTTGGTTTTGCTTCTCTGAAAGGCTCTTTAAGATAATTTCTTTTTCAAAAATTAATCTCTCATTATCTGTTCTTAATCAAATCATTTCATCTTGCAATTTTTGAACAATCTCAAGTAGCTTGCTAGTTTGGTGTCGTTGTTCTACACCCAACTACACCCACATTTCTATATTTTCTTCCAGATTTGGCATAGAAATTGATCCCACAGTTGATTTGGGTTGCAACTAACCTACATCTCCCCTCCTCATTACGGTCTATTCACCTACCCACTTTCTTACTCTCTTTCACTCTGCACATTTCAACATAATCGTCATTATTATCACTGCCCAGTCAGGCCAGAATATTGAAATTGTGCTATGATACCGCTTGTAACATGTCCCAAGTAAAACTTTGTAAAAACCATACAATAACAAAAAAATCAAGTTACGGAACAATATAAATATATATAATAACTTACCATAACCTTTATTGGTGTTTCAATATAAATTCATTTTATATATATGCATATTTTTGTACATTACACCTACCATAATTTTGATCAACTTTTCAATGTGATTTCATATTATATTGGCATGCAAAACATTATGTAAAATCATACTTGGAGGATGGCGGGTCTATTTACATTAAATAATAATAAATTTTGAGTCTTGGAGCCATATTCCACCAAGCATTCCCGTTGCAACTGATTTAATATGACTACTTTGGCATGTGAACTTAATAATTAACACATTACACCACAAAGTGTATTAGTGTACATAATTCAGTCCTGGTTGGGGAAGTTTCTCAATTGTGGTAAACCTTTAATAGGTATTGGTCACTTATGACTGGCAAAGGGGTGCTTCCCCAATGTCGAATGTAGCTTGGATAATCCAACGTTCAAGATGTGACCAATAGTGGTTAGAGTAACTAACCCTAGCTCATTCAGTGACACTCTCCTCTATTCGCTCTGCCATCAATTTCAGTTCGAGCTCTGCAATTCCCTACTCTATCTGTTGCAGAGGGTTGAAACTTTGGTCCCTTGATTTTATTTAAGTACCACTTACTATATAAATATATTTGGCAACTTTCTTTACCCTTGACTGCAATGTTTTTGCCTTCTAATGGCAGTTCCTTGCTGTGTTAGGTTACATTAGGTATTTTCTCATGGGTATTACTAGTGCCGAATTCCCAGTTAGGTTCTCAACTTATCTTTGCTCAACACAACTTAATGGCACTATGTTGTGCCTTTGGTAAGTTTTAAAACTATTAATTTTTCAGTTTCGGCTTTGCAGGCTTTCTTCAGGCTATTAAATTCTCAGTTTTCTTCCTACAATCCACTGGTTACAGGTCTCATCATATTGTTATTGAAGGTTCTTGACTGTCGTCACGACACCAACAACACTGACGTATATAGGTAAGGTTTATTTTTATTTTAATACCTTTTCTTCTTGCATTTAAAATGTTTCTAGTTGGGCTTATTCTTCTTTAAGAGTTCCTCGTTGCACATTGTGTTTGGAAGACCTAGGGTTTTGTTACATTTTATTCATTCCATGACTTCAACTATAAAAAAATGAACATGACTTCCCTTTACCAGGTTTTCTTGATTACCTCTATAAGAAAAAAGAATTTTATTTAGTTTTAAAGGGCTTGGTGCTCTATTGAAAGCCCCTACCTAATATGGTATTATTTAAATCCCATGGTTTATTATGGTTTTTTGCGCACATGCTTTAGTGTGCATTCTTCCTTTGAAGCCCAAAGACTCAAGGTCTCTGCTCAACTGAATTTTTGGTCATTACTGAACAAGTCCATGCCTAAGTTTATATTTTGTAAAATTTATGTAATTCACAACCCGAAGAGGTCCATACTTGAGTTTAAATTTTGTAAAATATGTTTAATTCCGTAACCAAATAGTGCAGTAATGCTCGGTGGCAGACTCTATCATTTTTTGGTTATTTAGATGATACAACTTTTATGGTTACTTGTTTCTTTGAGTTTTGAATGTAATGTATATGGTTCATGAGTTTCTTTTCGAATGAATGGTGAGGCCGATAGTGAATGTAATGAAACAAAAATTTGATTCATTATTGTTATAGCTTGTCTCTTAAATAGTTTATATGTATGAAAATGACATTGGTTTCAGTTTAGTTTACTTGCATGTTTTCTTGTGTGAGATAGATTGAAATATTTATAATTTATGTTATAATTTTCTTTGCTTATTCTCCCCCTGTGGCTACAATGTTTTCAAGTTTACTCTGTTATCTGTTTTGAAATGTAAAGTCTTAATACTTTCTAAAGGGTTATAACTATCTTTGTCACTACATTTCTTGTAATATTCGACTCACCCGACTATAATCAGGACATGGTCATTCCAGGACCTATGCATGGTACTACGGTAAGAGTTATATTGTGTGTCAAATTTTTGGACTGCTTGAACTTTTCTAAGTTTTCAAGCTTAACCAAGAATACCCCAGTCATATCTTTTCTGCTAAAACCATACCCTCTTTGCTAACTAATCTGCACCCCTAATCCTTCCTTAGTAACAGGTTGCATAGACAAGTCATTCGCTTTTATTTTTCAACAGAAAGAAATATAATATGTACAGAATAATAGTATAGTTAGCTACGTTCATGCAATAACTCTTTTTTTTTAATAAAAAAACAACATAAACTCTCTCTCCAATCAAGGAAGAAACAACACACAAAATTCTCTTTCATCTTACACATACTTTGAACTCAAAATAAATACACAATTTTTAGTTTCTTATCTTAATTAAGGCATAAATCAATTGTTAGTAGAAAATCTCACCCCCCAACCTCGAGACTATAAATTACGCATGGTCTCTCCCTCGAGCCTTTTCTACTCCTGACATTTCTAAAAATTCAAATCCAACTCGAGGTATCTTGTACTTGAAACTCAGGATCACTCTAGTCCAATCTAGTATTGTACATTCATGAATCAGTTTGAGGAATCCACTGACTCCAAGTTCAACTCAAGAATTTCCTCTTATTCAACAACATACCACTGTGACATTAAAACATTTTCTTTTCTCCACATCCTCTAGCCCCTAGCTATCCTTGGACCTTTTTCCACTTAGATCTCGGATCCTCTCTCTTTGGTCCCTCTCTAGGATAAGAGAAAACATTCATAATTGATTCTAACTGTGAGCAATTCAAGATTTAATTTTCTTTTGTATTTACTACTCTTAGTTCACAACTAAAACTTCCACACATTATATTATTGCATTAATTAAATTTTCATCAAGTTATCCTAACAAAAAAATTTCTTATCTTGCTTCTATTTCCCATTATAAATAGCTTAATTATGTAGAGTAAAAGTAATGAAATATTAACAATAGTCCTAACATTGGGGTGTTACATTATACAACTCAAACTAAACTTCTAAAAATAGTTGAAATAAAAAAAATCTAATAGTTAACTTATAACATTATCGTTAACTTAAAAATATAAATTTTATTTATATGTTAATTATATATTATTTATACTTAATTTAGTGCATTTGCTTAATGGAATTTTGGATTACATAGAATTTTAAACAACTGTCCATTATAATTTTCTTGGCATTGCTGCACTTAGTTTGATTTTAATAGAAATTATAGAATGAGTTAAGGGTTTTCTCAATTTTATGTTTTTATGTTTTTCAAAATATTATGATTATTTTGTTCTAATCTTATATTTTATTTTAATTTTAATTTTCTAATTTTCCTCTTTTTCTTCTAGTTTTAATTTTTGGTTTCTTCGTGCATTTATATAGTCTTCCAATTTGCCAAAACTTTATATTTTTTTACTTTAATTTTAAGCGAAAAATATTTACTATGTAACTTCTTATAAAAAAAAAATTGATGTAAGCATGGATGTAAAAAAAAAAACAATTCTTCTTGTCACCTCCAAAATAATCTAAGTCGCATGAATAAAACTTGTAAGAATGTATTAAAGAAAGATCTTGGCACTAATAATTTGTCTCATAGTCTTAATACTTTTAGTAAGATTCATTTTGTAAAAGTGCATCATGAAATTGATATCTTCAAAAGCCTTTTTCATATAACAAATGTTCAAATTCATGAACAATTGGATCATCTACCATGCTCAAGAATAAACATGAGGTAAAGTGCAATTTGAATCTATATATATAGGAAGGGGAAGCAAAAGTTATCAAATCCCCTATTTTATCTTATGACTATGATTTTGTGTAATGATGTTTGTAAGTTGATTTATGAGATGATAGGTATTTTTTTTTTTTAATTTAGAAACTTCGATATGAAAGAAATTTTTAAAGATAGAAATTTATAAAAATAAAAATTTTGTAAAACTCACTAGTTTATAATATACCAATTGTAAAATATTTAACAATATTTTTATAAAAATATTAAAATTTATATTATTTTATAGTATTTATATAATTTTTAGAATTTAAGAAAATCATTTTTAAAATAATTAAAATCAATAAACTTCTTTTAAAAACGCATAGAAAATTATCCCATCTAGAAAAATTAACCCAAAAAAATTCCATGGAAGTCTTCATCTTATCCATATTTTCATGCACGTAACACATTTTCCAGAGTTCCCCTCTAATTCAAATTTATGGCACAATAGGTTGATCAATAACTTCAATGCACTGACTGTTGAAATTGGTGCCAATATTTTATCGTTGGGTTAGTGGTGTCGTTAAGTTTCTGGAAAATTTTATTACACTCATCACTCTTTACAAAGTATATGTTCTTTGCAATTGCAACATCTATCAAATGCCTTCTCCATATGTTATTTAAGTTAGACTATCGTAACTATGGTAATTGGAGGAAGCTTAAGCTTGGCATGGTCCACATTACACTTTTGAAGAACAATTTTATTTGTCCAATTGGTAAGAAATATTAAGGCATCCACCCATCTTTATGCACTAAATAAGTCTAGTTAGGAGTTGTATCTAATTTTTCATTCCTTAGGTTTCGAAAGAGAGTTGTTATTCGTAAAGTAGTAAGTTTTATTATTTTAATTAAGAATTTCCATTTGGTTCTTTTTGGTCACCATTTAGAAATTTCTTCTTATCATTTTGTGTTTCTTGTGTTAGGAATTCATTGTTGAATGTTATCCACCACCTCAGTGTAAGACAAGAAGTTGCACTCAACACACAATTCACATTTTGCTATGTATATCTTATTTCTAGCAGACTGCAAAGTACAATCCCAATATCTATGGGCTAAGGCTTCCACATTGGCCTAAGCCTTAATGGAAGAAGGTTGATCTCTATTGGAGCTACTGTTGAGATTTTGTGTATTTGGGGTAGCATTAGTTGTTCTCTAGCTCCCAAATTTTGTGGAGGGACTAGAGTACACTTGATCTACAAGACCCAGAAAAGGATTTGGAAATTTCATCTGGTTTAGGAGATATTTAATTAATTAATTATTAAGTGCATTTCTTAAGTTAAAACTTAGTGAACTTAAATAATTAAAGTAAATTTATTTAAACATGTGATGAAATTGTCCTAAGTCACATGGATCAAGCTTTCTTTTAATCTTAGCCATTGATTGAAGATCTAATCATAGTCATTGATTTGTCAACGAGAAAAGTATAAAGGAAAGGCTTGGGGTCATTTTTAAAGACACACAGAGGCAGAGTATTGAAGTTAAGCTGAGATTCTAGGGCGGGTTTGCTAAGAAATCTCATAAGTGTTTCAGCTGCAGAGAGGGGAATTTAGGCCAAGGGGATGATCTGATCCCAGGGTCTAGAATACACAAGAGGCAGAGATCAGCTCAAGGACAGGGTAGAGGAAGGTAGCAGCAGCAACAACAGCAAGGAAAACGTGATTTTCAATAGGAAACCCTCTAGGGTTATGTAGAGACCCTTTAGGGGCAGCGTAGTGACTGTGTCACCCAATCTGGAGCAACGCAATCCCTTTCGGAGCAGCGCTAAGGGCTTGGAGGACTTTAGAGGCTGACGCAAAGGCTTTCAGGAGCAGCGCTGGGGTTTCTAGGCCCTAATCTTGGATGAGTTCTATAAATCTTGTTTGAGGGTGTGGATCGATCATTATTTCGGCCCTAGATCAGCCAGTGAGTTGTAGATCTAGTGTTATCTCTATCGGGTTTTCCATATTTGGAACCCAGATTTGTGTATTCAGAAATATTCTTAATAATAAGACCCTCCAGCAGCCAGAGACTGGTTTTCCCACGTTGTGTTTTTCCGGGGACTATTTGTCCAGAAATAACTGTGTCACTTTGTCAATGTGTGCATGTGCTTATTCTAGATCTAGATTGGTAGAGATTTGTTATGTGTTTTGCTTCTATTTTAACTTGAATTTATTCAGTTAATAACCTGTCTAAGTAGGAGGAGCATAACCAAATTAACATTAATAATTTCTGCATAAAGTATAAGATTCAGAAATTTCTACATGGTATCAGAGCAATTGCAAATCTAGGAGGGTCACCAGCAGAAGAGATTAAAGGTTCTAGCTGCAGAAAGCAGCAGAAAGGCAGATCTGAAGGGATAGTGTAGTTTTCAGGAGCTCTGACGTTGTCCAGTGCTATGTCCTAGCAAGTCCACGCAATTACTGTGCAAAGGCAGCTCAGAAACAAAATTGGTTTGGTTTGAAGCCAGCCAGTGTGATTCAGATATGAACCTGTCAGATCTAGAAAAGACTGTAGAAAAGTTGCAGAAATTTAGAAGAGCTGGTGGGGTTAAAATTCTGAAGTTTCCAGATTTTTAGCCTTAGCACAAGTGACAAATATTGGGAGGAGATCAACTTCTCAAGAATTTTCTTGCCAAAGGAAACTTGCAGTTTGATCAGAGGATCAAAGAAGAAGCTTGTTAGCACCCGAATTGCACCCCAGGCTGAAAAGGGCAAAACAGGGTAACAACTAAACCACGCTCAGCCTTGTAGCTAGCCCTACAAGGACATGAGAGAGCTCTCTCCGTAAAGATAGATATTCAATGAAACACAATAATGATATGATATTAGGCTAGGTAAAAAGATGGGAAAAATATTTAATAAATGAAATGAGTTTCAGGGATGTGTGGGATAAAATGAGACAATTTAAACTGGGGATTAAATCAGGACACAGGGTATTTCATGGGGCAAGATAGGCAGGAAACTTAGCAATTAAAGTTAAATAAGGATGGGATGGAAAGACTGGTGAGGAGCTGAAAAGGGGCACAATGAAATGATCCTTTTCAAACAAAAAAGAAAAGCACAAAATATGAATGTTTTCCCAAGGTAGGGCATGAAAATGGATCCTACCTTTCTGTCTTGAAAGCAATCAAAAGGAAATGTTTTGTGGATGAGAGATGAAACATAACAATTTACATATGAAACAAAGGAGAGAAACAAATGCTAATTTTCATACCACATGGATCCCACAAATCAGAGATGCATCTCTTATTAATCCCTGTCAAACTGTACAATGAAGCGCAAAATGTTCTTCCACACTATTCCCCTATTGCTGAATTACCCCCTCTCCGACCCTTTTACAAATGATTTATAACTACAATAAATAATCCAGATTTGTGGGAACATAGATCCGCAGAAAAAGGGAGTTGTTCTAACAGCTGAAGAACTGAAATGCAATCATAGAAAGAAAAACAACAATCTGCCCCTGAAAATAAGGGACAACGATACTTTTGATCTCTTGAAAATGCACTGAAGAAAAAATAATCCATCCGATCCTATTTCTTTGCTACTATAGAAAATATTTATTTTATTTAGCTCTCGGCCAACTGACTGTCACTTTGCTTTCCTTTATTAGTTTGGAGAAAATTGACTTTTTAAATAAAATGTTGTTCAAAACAAAACTAAAATGAAATTATATTCTTTGTGAAGGGAAAAATTAATTTTTAAATAGATAGGAGCATAGGAAAGGAGGCAGGACCTGCATCGCAATCGGAATCGGAAGGGGTGCGAAGGGGAATACAATCATATAATAAAACATTTGAAAATATACATTGCGTTGGTGCCAATCACAAGTGCCAATCGCAATCGAGATCGGGAGGATCGAGGTATAACGTATATAATAATGCCGATGCGATTGGGGCACGATAGCTGTGGGCCGTCGGATGGAGTGGGGCGATCGACGGTTATGGAATGGTCGGGAGTTTGTAATCGGGGAAGGGCTTTAGGAAGTGCCAATGAGAATGCTCCAATCGGCTGTGAGTCGTCGGATCAAATGGCAAGATCGATAGTCGAAGGCGTAATCAGGGGTTGCAATCGGCGGGATTGTTTTTGGAGGCACCGATCAAGTCTGGGTCGTCCGATCAGATGGGCAGATCGATGGCCAGATTGTAATCGGGCGGAGTCCATCGGGAGATATACAATCAGGCAATCGCATCGGAGGTTATGGCATGGGCCAATCGGAGCGCACTTTACAAACATTGTGATTGCGATGGAGGAGGGGCTACGATCGGCAGAGGGGTGATGTGATTGGTCAATCGGAGTGATTTGGATCGAGGGTATTTAACTTTAATATAAAGTTAAAGGTATGGGGGGGAATTGGTTGGAACGGTGGGGAGTTTATATGTATAAACTTTATTATAAAGTTTAGGGGTAATGATGGGGAAGTGGTTATATTTAACCGCATATATGATTTATATGTTTAAAAGACTTTTATAAAGCGATTTTGCAATCGGAGAGGGGAAAAAGGGGTTTTATAAGGAAAATATTAAAACTTTAAACATAAATTTCTAAGGGAAAAATGGGAAATAGGGGTTATTTGAAGATATAGGGAATTTTACTTCACTTAAGCATAAATTTCAATCCAGAAGTCAGTTTTAAGAGTGTAATATACCGTTGGAAAGCTATTTCCGGGCTCTTTCTGATGGATCTACTTGGAAGGTGATTTGACGCTAATCATGCTAAGGAAAACTTCTCTGAAGGTAGGGAGATGAATTTGTGGAGATGGCAGCTTTCTGAATTGTGACTTATTACATATGATGAATAATAATAAAGGAAAAATATCATGTTTTCACCACAAAACATGGTTTTGAGGTGAAAATTACATCAAACTGAATAGAATATATCTTTGATCTTCTAGGTGCTGTGACTTTGATTTTATTGACTTCCTCATGACCTTGCTGACATTTATTGACATTTGACTCATTAATTTGACCATGGTGAAACCCTAGAAACTAATGAGACCCATCCTATGACCTAATGACATGTTTTTGAGAATGAAAGTGACTATTGACTGAAGACCATAGAGAGGAGAATCAGCAAATACCTCATGAGGGAAAACTGATAAAAATTTACTACCATCAATGAATCCATGACCTAGCGGAATGGTGAAATCTATTCGGTATGAGACTCCGAATATGAAAATGCAAAAGAGAAGTTTTGATCACTGATGGCAATATGACTAGACTGACACTAACATTGGCTCTAATGGGGATGGTAGCTCTTTAGAGGTGCCAAGAACATCGTAGACCAAGTAGCCTTATCCATTGGGCATGGAGTCAAAAATGTTGAAAACTGACACAAATGCAAACTGACTCTGGCTCAAGACTAAGACTGAAAAACTGAAATAAAACCAAACCATACACATGTCTTCCAAGTTTTATAGCCTTCACCTCGGGCCCCAAACTTGAATGACTGTGTACTTGAACTCTGATAAAAAATAACATGGTATATACAATGATGATGATATAGATCCTGATCCATTGTCTTCAACCATGGTAGTGCTTCAACAACCTACCATTTACTGCTCCTCCAGGACAATCCTGGCCATCCATTTCTGAAAGCAAGAAGGCATTCTGTCCCCTGTATGCTGTAATTTTGTATGGCCCTTTCCAAAGGTTTTCAAACTTACCGTGCTTCCCTTTGTCTTCATTTCTTGCATCCCATTTTAACACTACATCATCTAGCTGAAACTTTTCCGCTTTTATCTTTCGATCATAGATCTTTTTTATCTTCTCCTGCAAATGAATCGCATTCTGTGACACTTCTTCTCTTGTTTGCTGAAGGTGGATCATCTGGTTGATCCTTCGCTGGTTGTCATCATCTTCGCTGCCAACTTCTTGTAATAATTTCATAACTGGGACTGTAAGAGATGTAGGAAAGACAACATCAGTTCCATAAACTAATTCAAAAGGCGACATATCTATTGACCTTTTACTACTAACTTTGTCTACCCACAGTGCATTGATGAGTTTTCGGTGCCAATTTCTTTTGTTTGCCTCCAACATTTTCTTAATTATATTCATCAACGATTTGTTCGATGACTCTACCAGGCCGTTGCCTTGTGGATAATATGTTTTTGAATGGCCCAGCACGATGTTGTACTTGTCACAGAAATCGACCATTTTCTTTGATCGGAACGTCGCTGTGTTATCTGTCACAATTTTACATGGGTAGCCAAAACGAGATAATATATTCGATTGAAGGAATTGAATAATTACCGTGTCTGTTTCTTGCCTGGCAGGGATGGCCTCGATCCATTTCGTGAAGTAATATGTCCCTTTCAATATCCATCGGTGTTGTGCTGAGGACGAGGGATGAATTTCTCCTATGAAATCGAGCCCCCACTGCTGAAAGGGTGCGTTCACTGAAACTGGTTTCAAGGGAAGCGGAAGCAATTTCTTCTTTCCTTGGAAAATTTGGCATTCATGAAAATTCATCACTGTTTTATATAAATCAAAAAATAATGTGGGCCAGTAATACCCAGCTCTCAATACCTTGTTGGCTGTAGTCTTCCAAAACAAGTGACCGCCATAGTCACCTTTATGGAAATTGTGCATTACCTTCTAAGCTTCTTCTTCAACCAAACAGTTGAGCAGAACGCCTCCTAGATCCTTCCAATATAGAGCATTGTTTAAAATACAATATTTTGCAGATTTAAGCTTCAGAGATCTACCTTTACTCTTAGACATGCTTGTAGGAGGTGATAGATGCTGAAGGACATAAACAATATCTGAATACCAAGGGGACTGCAAAAAAATATTTGAAATAGGGACAGGCAAACTTTCATCTTCATCGTTCGATATTGCTGTAATGAGGTTTATATCTAAAGCACGCAGATTTGATTGGGCCATCAATTTTGCCAAGCCTTGGCCTTTAATTAACTTCGTGGGCTTGATCTCCAGATCATACTCCAACATAGCTGCTATCCATTTGCCTCTTCGACCTTCTGGATCGGTTTGCATCAACACATCCTTCACTATTGTGTTAGGGACATATGCTATAGTATGTGAATGCAGAATATAAACCCTAAAGTCTTTCAATGCCTGTTTTCCAATAATATTATACCTCAAAGCAGCATCTATAATAGTCCTACTGAAAAAGGCAATTGGCTTTTCTACTTCATCTCTTTTTTGGTTTTCAAACTCATGTGGTGATCATTTTTTAAGGAGCTTTCTGTATTATCCACAGTGCTAGAGAACGAGCAAAACTTCATCTCTCTTTTGCATTAAAACAACAGCCATAGTATGCTTAGATGAAAACGAAAAAATGATAAAATCCTGAGTATAGTCGGGACTGATCAAAACTGGGGCATTAGACAAAGCAAACTTTACCAAATTGAATGACTTGATAGCTTCTTCACTCCATTTAACAGTGATGTCTTTTTTCAACATATTAGTCATTTCTCTCAAATGTTCAGCCAAGTTAGGTATGAATCTGCGCAAAAAATTCATCTTACCATTGAAGGCCTGAATCTCTTTCTTATTTCGTGGTAGATCTATGAGTTGAATTGCCTCCACTCTAGCTGGATCGATGAAAATACCATCTTTGGAGATGATATGCCCTAGCAATTTTCCCTCATCCATGGCAAAAAGGATCTTCTTGGGATTGAGAGAAATCCCAAATTTTCTGCATCGCTAAAAAACCACTCTCAAATGGTGCAAATTCCCATCATCTGATCCTGAAAACACTGTCAAATCATCCAAATAAACAACAAGAAAAACATATTTCTCATTTGCAAAAGCAATGTCCATGGTGCGCTGAAAATTAGCTCCAACATTCTTCAATCCGAAGGGCATCTTAGCATACTGGAAGGTTCCCCAGGGTGTTGTGAAGGCAGTTTTATCTTGGTCCTT
The DNA here is from genome assembly GCA_034641835.2 of Pinus albicaulis. NCBI lineage: Eukaryota > Viridiplantae > Streptophyta > Pinopsida > Pinales > Pinaceae > Pinus > Pinus albicaulis. The sequence goes on from CM076577.1 coordinate 1,294,347,629, forward strand.
CTCATGCACCAAGATCTGGTTGTACCCTGAGTAGCCATCAAGTAGTGACATCCTAGATTCTCCAACTACTCTCTGTAGAATATGGTCCATTTTCGGAAGTGGATAATTATCCTTTAAGGATGCCTTATTCAAGTTCTGAAAATCTATACACAATATTATTTCACCTGTCTTCTTACGCATTGGGACCAAATTTGAAATCCAGTCAGAAAATCTAATGGGAACTATGATACCTGATTTGTACAACCTATTTACCTCCTTTTCAATCAATGGCAGCAACTTCGGATTGATTCTTTTCAGCTTCTGTCTGAATGGATTTTGATCCGGCTTGATAGGAATAGTATGCTGGATTATGTTCTTATCATACACCTTCAAATCTGAGTAATCCCATGCAAACACATCAGAAAATTCAGAAAGAAACTTCACATATTTCTTCTTTACCTCAGGGGACACTTCCTTTGAAAATTTCACGAACTTGGGCTGATCAAGTGTTCCAAGATTCACATCTTCAACTCCTTTCTCTGTAGGCACCAATCTTGGTTTCTTTGCAATATCATCCTGGTCAAACAAATCCTCTAGAGGTATGAGACCTCTAGGAATGATATTATCCTTTAGCTGCAATATGTCCATCTGATTTGTTTCCAATTCTTGATCATCAATCTCATACTCACCTTCTATTGGAGTGTCTTTGAATTTTCCATCACCCTGCAAAAATGCATTAATCTCATTATCATCCCAAAATACTTGCCAATACCTTAAGTTGTCTGGAACAATAGGCTTATGTTTGACATAAATTTCAAACTTATTACTGGAGTTCATCGGAATCTCCAGGTTGCTGGCAGTAGTGGCAAGAGAATCAGCAATGAGATTCTGCATCTTGGGTACAGCTGTCAAAGTGTACTCAGGGAATGTCTTCAAAATGTACAAGACTGCATTTCTGTATGCCCTCAATCTCGGATGTTTAGCTTGGTATTCTCCTTTCACCTGTTTGATTATTAACTCGGAGTCACCATACACAAAAATCCTCTTTGCATTCAACTTCTTCAAAATTTTGAGACCTGCAATCAAAGCCTCATATTCTGCTTCATTGTTAGAGCAATCAAAAGCTAACTTATAAGCACATACTCTAACATTACTTGGAACCTTCTCAGGCTGGAAAACAGGGCTCCTAATCCATATTCCAATACCAGCTCCATCCTTACCAACAGCTCCATCAAAATCCATACTCCATAGGCCTTCTTCTTCTTCTTGAAGATGCTGAAATTTTGTTTCTTTCTCTTCTTTACCTTGGCTGATTTCTGGCTGCTCACTATCCTTTTGCTACTGGCAGGCAGGAGGCTTAGAAGTGCTTACTGCTTTCTCTTTTTCCTATTTGAGGACTTATCTGAAATTCTCTGAAACCTCAGGTATTTCATCTACTTGTACCAATTGAACATTCTCATAATTTAAACCACCATCAGAATATAAGACAAAAGACTCTACATATGTGTGGACAGCATTAATGGGATGATTTACTGGCTTATCTTTGCTGGTAATCATATATTTCATTTTCTTCTCCCTATATAATTTTCTCAATTGGCCAAACACGGGGATAGTGGCATAAGAGAAGTCAAGCTGCATGGTTCCCTTAAGTTTTGCACCCCAAGACCTAGATAAGAGCATTCCAAACCGTGGTGGGACATCAGCAACAACTACATTCATCAAGACATTCTTTGCTAGAATCTTATCTAAAGACACTACCAAATATTTGATTAGACCAATACAGTGGACCCTACTTGAGTCAAAGGAATACAAATAATGATATTTTCGAGTAATATCAAGGCCTACCTTCTCCATGACAGCTTTGGGCATCAAATTATGTGAGGCCCCAGAGTCTAACATAGTGTTATGAAGGATAAACTCATGTACTCTAAGACTCAAGTAAAAATGGGGGACTTCATTTTCTTCAGATTCTTCTGTGGCTGGACCGAAAATAAGTTCAGGGTAGTCATCTTCTACATTAACCATATCAGAGACAGAGTCTATTTTCAAGACTTTGGACACCTGAGTTTTATATGCACTATTCTTCACCAACTCTGTGAGGGGCATAGACACTTTTAACTTAGAAATTTCATTTTCTAAATTAAAGGAGGGAGATTTTTCTACCTCTTTAATGGGCAGGTCTTTCTTCTCTATTTTCTTTTTTGTTGTGTTCTGCTGATTCTTTTCATTTGTTGTATTAGTAGCTGCAGGTGTTTTGTTGGAGGAAGGATCAACATGTTCTTTTCCTTTCTTATGTGCATCGTTCTTCATTTGGAGTTCTTTTCTCTTTTGAATGGGAATAATTGTAACGTCTCTGTTCCTTAAAAAGTACTACCTTTGCTAAGCCAACAGAGCGTTCATATACCCTCTTTGGTAATCATCGGATTCATTTTCCAATGATGCATCATTGGCCAAAATGAAATTTTCATCATTTTGAACATCTGGATTCGCCACTATGTATTCTTCATCTTTTGTGAGGAAAATTGCTGCACCATCAGCTGTGAAAAAGTGATTAGCCTCAATCACAGGATCATCCTCATTTGAATCTGTCCCTTGCATGTAGTTCTGCTACAATGGAGTTTTAATCTGCTGCTGTGGTGGCGCAGCTTGGTCCTGTGTTCTTTTTTCTCTCTGTTTGATTCTAAATTGCGGCTGCTACCCTCTGAAATTTGGATTTCTTAGTTGAGGCTCAGGTCTATCTACAATGGTTAACCTATAAACCATTTTTTCCACTGTTCTGATCAGAGTGTCCATTTTGCTGTCTGAAGGAGAGGCCTCCTCCTTTACGGTGACTCTTTTCTCAGCTCTGGCTCATGCTTTTTTAGCCAACAGATTAGCTTCAACGCTTACTGCTATCTTCTGCATGTCTTCAAGTGAAGAAGGATCTCTTTTGCGCAGCTGATATGCCATGTCGGCATCAAAACCATCCGGAAATTTCAGCAATGCTAGTCCTACAGGAGGTTTCAGATTAGCTGGAATAGCATTATATACAACATTGAATCTTAAACAATAGTCTTGCATGGTTTCACCCACATTTCTCTTAATATTCTCGTATTCAGATAGAATTTGGAGTGGGTTCCTTTTTACCTCCCACCAGTCTAAAAAATATGTGTGCAACTCCTGCAAAGTGTCACCTCCAAAGCTTTGAACAAACAGCCTGATTGTTACATTCTCTGCTTCTACCTCATGTAAATAAAAAAAGTCATTCATTTTATCAACGTGTTGCTAGGCTGTAATGCTCTGAGTGGCATCAAAAATAGGAATTTTACTCTGATAGTTAGCAGGCATATCATTGAGGACCTGGGGTAAAACCAGGGGTGCATACCGGGTAGCCATGGCTCTAGGAGGATTTACAATAGGATTTGTAGGATTTAAGGGAGGTGTTGATGGAGGGGATGACGACTGGGAATTGACTGATGGGAATGTTGATGAATTAGGAGGAGGAAATGATGTTCCTAATGATTCTGAAGGCTCAGGAATATTAGTTACAGTGATAGATTGCAGGGAATTCAAAATGTAATCATCAATGGAGGAATTTGCTCTTTGGACTTCAATATCTACAAGGAAGTCAGGATCTAAAACTATATCATCAATGTCAGTTTCAGACCTATTTCTAAACAAAGAAAGCTCGAAATTCTCGTCAAAGGAAAGATCTTCTACAAAAAACCACTCACTGGGCCAAGTATAGGATCTGAAGACAGGTCTGGGACTTAATGATCCTTCTTGTCTTCTGACAATTCTTGGGATAAGATTCGGATTTTCAAACACAGGGGGGGGATTTGGATCTGGATTAGCCCTAGTGTATCTTCTTGAACCCAATGTGTTTAAATATTCTACTGTACAAAATTATGTTCAACCTAACAGACTCTGAAAAACATTTACAAGAAAACGTTTTACTGTGGTGATCTGACCTTTATGCTCTTTTATCATAAATATATGACTGGAATAAGTGGCTGTAGTTATTTTTCCTTCCGACAACGCTCTTAATAATGTTTAGCCGTGAAATAATATTTCCCCAGCGGAGTCGCCAGAGACGTTAGCACCCGAATTGGACCCCAGGCTGAAAAGGGAAAAACAGGGTAACAACTAAACCACGCTCAGCCTTGTAGCTAGCCCTACAAGGACAGGAGAGGGCTCTCTCCATAAAGATAGATATTCAATGAAACACAATAATGATCTGATATTAGGCTAGGTAAAAATATGGGAAAAAGATTTAATAAATGAAATGAGTATCAGGGATGTGTGGGATAAAATGAGACAATTTAAATTGGGGATTAAATCAGGACACAGGGTATTTCATGGGGCAAGATAGGCAGGAAACTTAGCAATTAAAATTAAATAAGGATGGGATGGAAAGACTGGTGAGGAGCTGAAAAGGGGCACAATGAAATGGATCCTTTTCAAACAGAAGAGAAAAGCACAAAATATGAATGTTTTCCCAAGGCAGGGCATGAAAATGGATCCTACCTTTCTGTCTTGAAAGCATTCAAAAGGAAATGTTTTATGGATGAGAAATGAAACATAACAATTTACATATGAAACAAAGGAGAGAAACAAATGCTAATTTTCATACCACATGGATCCCACAAACCAGAGCTGCGTCTCTTATTAATCCCTGTCAAACTGTACAATGGAGCGCAAAATGTTCTTCCACACTATTCCCCTACTGCTGAATTACCCCCTCGCCAACCCCTTTACAAATGATTTATAATTACAATAAATAAGCCAGATTTGTGGGAACATAGATCCACAGAAAAAGGGATTTGTTCTAACAGCTGAAGAACTGAAATGCAATCATAGAAATAAAATCAACAATCTGCCCCTGAAAATAAGGGACAACGATACTTTTGATCTCTTGAAAATGCACTGAAGGAAAAATAGGCCATCTGATCCTATTTCTTTGCTACTATAGAAAATCTTTGTTTTATTTAGCTCTCGGCCAGCTAACTGTCACTTTGCTTTCCTTTATTAGTTTGGAGAAAACTAACTTTTTAAATAAAATGATGTTCAAAACGAAACTGAAATGAAATTATATTCTTTGTGAAGGGAAAATTTAATTTTTAAATAGATAGGAGCGGAGGAAAGGAGGCAGGACCCGCATTGCAATCCAAATTGGAAGGGGTGGGAAGGGGAATACAATCATATAATAAAACATTTGAAAATATACATTGCGCTGGTGCCAATCGCAAGTGCCAATCGCAATTGGGATCGGGAGGATCAGGGTATAATGTATATAATAATGCCGATTCGATTGGGGCATGATAGCTGTGGGCCATCGGATGGAGTGGGGCAATTGACGGCTGTGGAATGGTCGGGAGTTTGTAATCGGGGAAGGGCTTTAGGAAGTACCGATGAGAATGCTCTGATTCGCTGTGAGCTGTCGGATCAAATGGAAAGATCGACGGTCGGAGGCGTAATTCGGGGTTGCAATCGGTGGGATTATTTTTGGAGGCACCGATCGAGTCTGGGCCGTCCGATCGGATGGGCAGATCGACGGCCAGACTGTAATCGAGCGGAGTCCATCGGGAGATATACAATTGGGCAATCACATCGGAGGTTATGGCATGGGCCAATCGGAGTGCACTTTACAAATGTTGCGATTGCGATGGAGGAGGGGTTGCGATCAGCGGAGGGGTGATGCGATTGGTCAATCGGAGCGATTTGGATCAGGGGTATTTAAATTTAATATAAAGTTAAAGGTATGGGGGGGAAGTGGTTGGAACGGTGGGGAGTTTATATGTATAAACTTTATTATAAATTTTAGGGGTAATGATGGGGAAGTGGTTATATTTAATTGCATATATGATTTATATGTTTAAAAGACTTTTATAATGCGATTTTGCAATCGAAAAGGGGAAAAAGGGATTTTATAAGGAAAATATTAAAACTTTAAACATAAAGTTTTAAGGGAAAAATGGGAAATAGGGGTTATTTGAAGATATAGGGAATTTTACTTAAGCATAAATTTCAATCCAGAAGTCAGTTTTAAGAGTGTAATATATCGTTGGAAAGCTCTTTCTAGGCTCTTTCTGATGGATCTCCTTGGAAGGTGATTTGATGCTGATCATGCTGTGGAAAAATTCTCTGAAGGTAGGGAGATGAATTTGTGGAGATGGTAGCTTTCTGAATTGTGACTTATTACATATGATGAATAACAATAAAGGCAAAATATCATGTTTTCACCACAAAACATGGTTTTGAGGTGAAAATTACATCAAACTGAATAGAATATATCTTTGATCTTCTAGGTGTTGTGACTTTGAGTTTATTGACTTCCTCATGACCTTGCTGACATTTATTGACATTTGACTCATTAATTTGACCATGGCGAGACCCTAGAAACTAATGAGACACATCCTATGACCTAATGACATGTTTTTGAGAATGAAAGTGACTAATGACTGAAGACCATAGAGAGGAGAATCAGCAAGTTCCTCATGAGGGAAAACTGATAAAAATTTACTACCATCAATGAATCCATGACCTAGCGGAATGGTCAAATTTATTCGGTATGAGACTCCTAATATGCAAATGCAAAAGAACAGTTTTGATCACTGATGGTAGTATGACTAGACTGTCACTAACAAAGCTGAATCATAGTTGATTTGGTAGATTTTCAAGGAGGGAAATCAAGTGTCAAAGGGAGCAGAAGGCACCTGTTTCACCAAGGGCCTTAGATCCATTTCTCTAGCAAAGAGAAAAGGAAGTTCTGACACATTATGAGCATATGGCTCTTCATGGACTACGTGATCAGGATAGGTTAGATGGCCTCTCAAACTTTTCAGTTTGGAAGGTAAGGATCCTGATTGTCCTTGAGGCATACAATCTAAGAGACCATGCAGAGCAAACTCTGGCCACACCAACAGATGCGGATCTCCTTCGGAAGCATAAGGAAGTTGTTAGGCATGCCAAGTGGTTGATTATGGATGGTATCAAAGACCATATTGTACCACACGTGTTGAGAAGAAGACAAATAATGAGATGTGGAAGGCCTTGAATTCCTTGTATGAGGGAAAGTCTGTCCATAGAAAAATGTTGTTGGAGACCCAGATGAGGTAATTCATGATGACCAAGGGAGAAGACATGGAGCACTTCCTCTTCAGACTGCAGTCAATCAGAGATCAGCTGACTGCAACAGGTGCAACGATGGATGATGTTGTGATAGTCAGGACTGCCCTCAATGAAGTAACGCATGAGTGGGAAACCTTTGTCCAAAGTATCTTGGGTAGAGCGGACCTCCCAGATTGGGACAACTTGTGGTAAATTCTGTGTCGAAGAACTCCACAGGTTCACCAAGAGGCAGCACAGCCCAGGATTGAGCAAATTGAAGAAGGAAGATGAGGAAAATGCAGCCTTGGCATCGAAGAAGCAGTCGAAGAAGAAGAAGGATCTTTCAAAGATCAAGTGCTTCTAGTGTGGTGAAATGGGACATTTTGCTAGGTATTGTCCTCAAAAAAAGAAGGATAAGGAAGCATATTCTTCTAAAGCAAATGTGATAGATGATGGGTCAAAAGATGATGCAGCCATGAGTGCTCCTTAACCACAGAGGTGGGGTGACATGGACATGTAGAGAAGCTACATGGAGGAATGGCGGGATCCTTGAGCAGCTCATCTCTTGGATCACAAGCAAGCTACGAAAACCTTAAGACAGTAGCGGGACAAGTGGAGTAGTGGGTGCAAAGATCACAGATGAGGTAGAGGTAGAGGCATATCTAAAGAATGGGAGGAGCAGCGCAGAGCAAAGCATCAACAACATAGGATCAGTAGCAGGGCAGAGGCTGATGTGACTTCAGCAGCGAAAAGCAGTGCTGCTTACACAGTGCAGAGCTATAGCAACGCAGAGAGCTTTAGAGGGAAAACACAGTGCAACAACAGCGTGATAGATTTCAACACAAGGAGCTGATATGACTTCAGTAGTGCATAGGGAGTTTGATTAGGTAGGAAAAGCTGTAGTTGCGCATCATTATTTAGATACCAACAAAGATCTGTGGCCTATGGAAATTCAGTGATGAGGATGCAGCCCATCTGACTTGTCTATCAAATATTGGGCAGGAGATTCAGTTGTTTCCCTCAAACAATTAAAGTTGCAGTGCAACAGATCAATAGTGGCAGTGCTATGAGCAGCACAGTTGCAGCATATTGAGAGGGAGTTGCAGTACAAATGTTGCAGTGGCAGTGGCAGATTCATGGGCAGTAGTACAAAATGGTAGCAGCAGTGCAGAGTTGAGTGGCAGCAGGCCAAACTTCAGCAACACAGAACCAGTGCCCAAAATCATGTAATGCATAAGTGTGATGTATTGCTAGAGCACACCCTTGATGCTAAGAGAGAGTGTTGAGATTTTATGTATTTGGGGTAGCATCAGTTGTGCTCTAGCTCCCAAATTTTGTGGAGGGACTAGAGTACACTTGATCGACAAGACCTAGAAAAGGATTTGGAAAATTTCATCTGGTTTAGGAGATATTAAATTAATTAATTATTTTAAGTGTATTTCCTAAGTTAAAACTTAGGGAACTTAAATAATTAAAGTGAATTTAATTAAACATGTGATGAAATTGTCTTAAGTCACACGAATCAAGCTTTCTTTTAATCTTAGCCATTGATTCAAGATATGATCATGGTCGTTGATTTTTCAATGATAAAAGTATAAAGGAAAGACTTGGGGTCATTTGTAAAGACCCACAGAGGCAGAGCATTGAAGCTAAGCTGAGATTCGAGGACGGGTTTGCTAAGAAATCTCAGAAGTGCTTCAGCTGCAGAGAGGGGAATTTAGGCCAAGGGGATGATCTGATCCCAGGGTCTAAAATACACAGGAGGCAGAGATCAGCTCAAGGATAGCGCAGAGGAAGGCAGCTGCAACAGCAGCAAGGACAGAGCAGTCCCTCCAAGGACAACGTCACCTAGTCTGGGGTTATGCAATCCCTTCCGAAGCAGCGATGAGGGTTTGGAGGACTTCAGAGGCTGACGTAGAGGCTTTCAGGAGCAACACTGGGGTTTCTAGGCCCTAATCTTGGCTTTCTATAAATCCCATTTGAGGGTGTGGATCAGTCATTATTTCGGCCCTAGATCAGCCAGTGAGCTATAGATCTAGTGTTATCTGTTAGAAAATTATATATTATAGAGAAATGCAACACATAAAATATGCAGAAAACACAAGCACACAAAACACATAAAACCAGAGAGACAGATATACGTGGTTCACCTAGTTTGGGCTACATCCACCCCGAACAGCCAGTCCTTTCTTTCTATTATCCAGCAAAATGAAGAGACACAACCTACAACAGATCCGTTGTAATATCCTCTATTCTCTCTCACAATCTCTTTATTAGTCTCTCGCTCTGAGAATACACATATAATCACAGGCGCAATACAATACCCTCATACAAGCGAGGAGTTGCCTTCTAGGGAAAAAAACCCTAAACTAAACATAACTTCTACCGTCAGATCATCCGCCTAATGAACAACCCAGATTGACTAGAAATTACTATACTTTTACAAGGCAAATTTCCATTTGTTTTTAGCTTCGGGGGCGCTGCCCCCGAAACCCTTCGCCAAGGGGGGAGCTCCATAAAGTCGCAGTCGCCCCCCCTTGGACCCCCCAGGTAGCGTTTAATTACGGGTGACGTTGCCGCCCCATTAAGGTACAGGGGTCCAACGCTGTGATACAAAATAAACAAAATAATCAAGCTCCACACCCAACATTATCTCTGTTGGGTTTTCCAGATTTGGAACCCAGATTTGTGTATTCAAAAATATTCTTAATAATAAGACCCTCCAGCAGCCAGAGACCGGTTTTCCTGCATTGGATTTTTCCGGGGACTATTTGTCTAGAAATAACTGTGTCACTTTGTTAATGTGTGCATGTACTTATTCTAGATCTGGATTGGTAGAGATCTGTTATGTGTTTTGCTTCGATTTTAACTTGAATTTATTCAGTTAATAACTTGTCTAAGTAGGAGGAGCATAACCATATTAACAGTAATAATTTCTGCATAAAGTATAAGATTCAGAAATTTCTACAGCTACCATGACTATAGGAGTTAAAACCTTCACTAGGAATGAAGACTGTTGGTTGGAAGGGAGGGTGGAAGATGAAGAGGATGAGAGTGGGAAGGGAGGGCTCATGTAAAGGAGCAAGGCCACTTCGTGAGAAAGGGAGACAAAGGGAAACAAAGCCATAGAGAAAGTAGGACATATGCACTAAAAACCATAGGGAAGAGTGAACAGGGGGCGAGGAAAAAGCTACTTGGAAAAAGTAAAACAACAAATGACGAACATACCCAAAGTGTGCACCAAGAGATGTGATTGCCAATGCTTGTAGGGACCATCCACATACATCACCATGATTGTTTTGGGTTCCACATCTAGAGTTCCAAACTACACCCCCAACCAAAGAAATGATTTTCTGAGTGCGATGAAATTCATTACAGAGAGTAGGGAGGTGATAAAATACACTTTAACATTCCAAGTCGGCTAGGTAATACACACCATTAAACTTCAGTAAGTGTCCTAACATCATGAGCTTGAACAAAAGATTGATCATAGTACATAGGATTGTCAAAACTATCATGTTCAATAAACACCCTGTGTTTAGATGATAACTTAAAATGTTAAAGTGGCCAATAATATAACAAATATTTTGAAATTATGATTCAAATTCAAATATACATCAGATATTTTAAAAGAAAATATTTTTATATTTATCATGCCATCCCATTTCTTTTCATTAAATTTCCAATAATATCGTTGCCAAATAAACCTTTTTTTTTTATACCATTTCTACTATAAAATGAGTAAACTTGCAATCACAAAACAAAACCGATATTAACTTTCCAAATTTTAATTAATAACTAAAATTATACCACTCCAAAAAAAAATAGAGCTATAAAATTCACATAATCTCTGAGCAATGTTATCACGAGATGATGAAAGAATACATACTTTTACTCATACATCCCTTCTCACCATGCTACCATGGCTCTTTACTTTGTAATCATCATCTATAACGCACATTCTTTCTCAGCCCTTCTCACTGATCTCTCTATGATGGTTTTAATTGTAATTATATGATTGGAAAACCCCCGTCTTCATGGAGGGAGATTCTGAGGACACCATTGTTTTACAGGCCAGAGTCTGGCCTTAAAAAGAATAGTATTAGGAATGTTAGCAGCGCATTTTACAAACAAGGCAAAGCTCAGAACAATCTCCCTCGCAATGACGTGATAGTGCTCTGTAAGCAGGGCCAGTTGAGAGAGGCTCTGCGTATGCTGCGTGCCATAAACCGGAATGCGGATTCATTTACTTATGCTTCTCTTCTGCAAGCCTGCATAAAGAAAAAGGCATTCTCAGATGCTAAATTAGTCCACACCCTTTTGGAGAAGAGTGGAATTATCCCTGACAAATTCTTAAGGAACACACTCATCAATTTATATGTTAAATATGAAAGTTTGGTGGACGCTCGCAGAGTTTTCGACGAAATGCCTGAACGAGATGTTTGTTCATGGACTGCAATGGTTGCAGCTTATTCCAGGAATGGCTATGCCGAAGAGTCATTGGCACTGTTTCGCCAAATGAAGAAAGCAGGCATCCAAGCCAATCATTTCACATTCGCCAGTGTTCTGCCAGCTTGTGGCAAATTGGCGGATCTGCAACAGGGTATTGAAGTACATGAAGAAATTCTGAGCTGTGGGATTGAATGTGATGTATTTGTGGAGAATGCAATCATAGACATGTATGCAAAATGTGGTAGAATAGCAAAAGCACGTGATTTGTTTGACAAAATGCGTCACCGAGATGTGGTCTCATGGAATACGATGATTGCAGGATATGTTCATAATGGGCTTGTTGATGAAGGTTTTAAGTTATTTCAGAAGATGCCTGAGCCAGACATTATATCATGGAATGCAATGATTGCAGGTTTTGCACAGAATGGTTGTGTTGATGAAGCCTTTGGGTTTTTCAAGAAAATGCAAGAACGGAATGTAGTCTCGTGGAATGCAATGATTGCAGGGTATGCAAAGAATGGCCATGGTGATAAAGCGTTGAACTTGTTCCATCAAATGCAAAGGGAAGGTGTGAAGCCAGATTTGAAAACCTTTACTATCGTTTTGCAAGCTTGTGCTGGTCTGGCCGCCCTGGAACAGGGTGTGCAGATCCATGAGGAAATAGTGAGGTGCGGGATTCAAATTGACGAATATGTGGAGAATGCTCTTGTTGACATGTATGCAAAATGTGGGAAGATCGAGAAGGCGCGCGAATTGTTTGACAAAAGGTCTCTGAGAAATGTTGTTTCCTGGAATACCATGATTGCAGGATATGAACAGATTGGGAAATTTGATGAGGCCCTCAATCTCTTTCATCAAATGCCCGAACCGGATATTGTATCGTGCACGACAATTCTAACGTGTTATATGCAAAATGGGCGTGTTGATGATGCCCTGAAGCTGTTTCAGAGAATGCCTGAGCAAGATGTAGCCTCTTGGACTGCACTGATTTCAGGATATGTGCAGAATGGGAAAAGTGTGGAAGCCCTGAGTCTTTTTGGACAAATGCAAGTTTCAGGTGTGCTGCCGGAACCAAAAACCTATGTCTGCATCCTTCCAGCATGTGCTGATTTGGCAGCTCTGGAACAGGGTATCCAGATCCATGAGGAAATATGCGAAAGGGGGCTCGCATCGAATGTTTTTCTCGTCAATGCCCTTCTGGATATGTATGCAAAATGTGGGAGTATAGAGAGGGCACAAAAAATGTTTGAGAATATGAATCAGAAAAATATAGTCTCATGGACAACCATGATTGCAGGTTATGCCATGCATGGTTATGGAAAGGAGGCCCTTGAACTCTTTGAGAAAATGCAGCGTTCTGGTATGAATCCTGACAGTGTTACCTTAGTTTGTCTTTTGTGTGCCTGCTGCCATGCAGGCCTAGTGAATGAGGGCTGGCAGTACTTTGATTGCATAACCCGGCAATATCACATTATTCCTGCAATGGAACACTATGTCTGCATGATCGACCTTCTTAGCCGTGCTGGGCATCTTGATGAAGCGCTTGATTTCATCAACAATATGCCAATAAAGCCTGATGCTACTGTGTGGAGATGTCTGCTTGGTGCTTGTAGAGTACACACGAATGTAGAGCTAGCAGAATACGCAGCAGAACGCCTTTTTGAGTTGGACTCTGAAAATGCTGCACCTTACGTGCTGTTGTCAAATATCTATGCTGCAGCTGACAGGTGGGGGAACGCTGAAAGTGTGCGGAAAGTAATGAAGGATCGAAGGATAAAAAAGACGCCTGGATACAGTTGGATTGAGGTCAATAAACAGGTGCACACTTTCCTTGCAGAAGATAGTTGGCACCAATGACAAAAAAGTTGGATGGTGGCCTCATATGTTAGTTGAAAGATTTTTTTGAAGTATCATGGTAGCTCTTTGAGATTGAAAACTGAAAATTAAAGAGACAAAATTCTTGCCTTTCTGTTGCTTTTGAAATCGCATGGACCAACACACATTAAACTCCATTGTACTAAAGCTATCATGTCTGTCCTGAGATAAGAAGCAGAGTGGAATACTTTGCCAAGATCAAGCCATCCATAAATTTTCGCAAGTACTAGGAATGAGCATTAACTTTATCAAATCGATAGAAGATGAAAAGAACAACTGTATACAGCAAAATGGAGGAGCAAAGGCCCAAATGTGGATTTGTGTTTAACAATGAAAACAGTGCTACTAGCTCAATGGTTAGTTGAATTGGTTTTGAAGGGGCTGTTTGAAGGCAGAGTTGCTCACTGTGCTTTCAGTCACTATTGAAGTTGGTAATTGAGCTGCTCTCCGTTTGTATATTCTAGAGAAAGGAGATTCCTTGGAAGAAGAAAAAAAAGGACAGAGGGAGATAGAGACAATGCTAGAATGTGTAATACTAGTGAAATATGTACAAGTTAGTGCATAATGTACACTGCACCTAAGGTACATATTTCTGTCTCTACAAGAGTTAGTATAACGTACCTGTTATACCGAAACAGAAATGCTAGGCATGCGAGCTGGAAGCCTATCAGTTTATATTAAGATTTCTGTTCTTCACAAAAAGAGCACTTGAGTTCTTGCAACATTTTTCAAGTGTGATTTCATGTGAACTAAGCACATTATAACCATACCTAATTGGAGATGATCAAGTACTAGATTGTGGGGAGATTATCTCCAATTTTTAAAATCCACGGCTTTTCATGAGAGATGTATAATGTTCAAATCTCAAACGTCCTGTTGAAGAGAGTAGTTGTGCTTGATGTTCATAGGTACATATTAAAATTGAAAAGCATCGGATTTTAATATGACTTGCACAATTCATAAATAGATCAGCCTTCCACAGCTGGTTCTATGTAAACTAGTATTTTAGAAATATCTCCACCTCACATATTGCTTTAAAAACAAATTATATTTCTATGGTAGGTTGGAGTACTAGCAACCATGAACGAACTAGCAAAGTTGGAGAGCTAATTTAAGTGTGTTGTAGGCTAAAAATTTAATGGTTGGTTGTCAGAAGTAAACAAAAATGTGTACGGAGACCTAGAGAAGTTGTGGAAAAGTTGATTTTATATATATATATATATATATATATATATATATATATATATATATAACTTATTGGGTGGTTGGTGGCTGGTCCACATAAGATTCATAGCACATGGTAGAGAGGAATGGAGTAAGAAATTTCTTTGTCGAACATAATGAGAAGTTGGTGGTTGCATTTGAGTTTATTGACATATCTCTTTAGATAATTCTTAATGTGTTTTTTCTTTCTTTTCTACATATCAGGAGAATTGATAGACATGTCATCTATGAGTAAGGAGGCCTAGGGTCGAGTCGTAGGGATTATCTCTTTACTCTTGAGCCTAATGCAATCATCCACAACCACGTTAGGCCGGTTAACCGAGTTAGAAACTTGGGCGGACCCCAATATTGGACAGCGAATGCTTCCAATTTGGGACATCCATCGTTTGGCCAAGCTCAATGGGCTCGATAATCACAATTGTTATTCTTAACTTTTGATTGTCCGAGTCGCAGGAGGTGGTACAGAGTCAGAGAATTGCTATCGGGAGGGCAGCGGTACAAGAGCATATTCCTCGCTAAGAGGGAGTGTTTATTTTTGTAGCATCGGATGTGCTCTAGCCTTGATATTTTGCAGAGAGGCTAAGACACACGTATTCTCCAAGATCCAGAAGTCATTTTGGGAAATTCCACCTAGAAGTGACTTAATTAAAATAATTAATCAATTTTTAATATTTCCTAAGTTTAAACTTAGGAAATATGATTAATTAAAGGGTATTAATTAAGTCGGGTGCAAATCTTCTAGATAAAGACATGGATTGAGTCCAAGTTAATCTTAGCCATTGATTAAGATCTAATCATGGTCGTTGATGTCTCGACGAGAGATTATAAGAAATAACTCAATGGGCACTTGGAGAACACATCGAGAGAGAAATCGAACTTGTTGGCAGATCAATTTTCTAGAGTAGCAGCGCTGAGTTTCGAGAGAGACAGCCAGTGAACTCATTGCGGTGAGAGAGGGGTAGGGATAGTATTGTCAGAGGAAAGTTTTCCAGATCCAGTGAGTGCATAGCAGATTGGCAGTGCAGAGGCCACACAGAGGTTGCGTAGTGCTTCAGAGGAGATCCACAATTTTGATGGGAGACAGTTGATTTCGTGCCAGAAGCCAGAAAGAGTTTTCGGAGGCCAAGAGAGTCTAGTTTCCAAACAACAGAAGATCAGAGGCGATGATAACGAGTTCTCCCATCTGTGTGACGCAAAACTGCGTAGGGTAACGCAATCACTGCGCATAGGTAATGGAGAGTAGCTCTTTTAGAGCTAAGGTCAGTGCTAGATCACCTGTGGAAGTGAGAATTTTCTCACTAGATTGTTGTCAGATTTTTCTCTGTATTGGATAGCCATTCTGGGCATCCAAAGATTTGTACTCATATTTGCTACTGCTTAATATTAAAATCCTCAGCTGTTGCATCAGTTTTCCCAAGTTGCTTTTTTCCGTGGACTTAGTCCAAAAATAATTGTGTACTTATGTGTGTATGCATCTAGTTTTTCCTGCGTTGTATTTATTTTCCACAGAGTTTATTTGTGAGGGTTGTAGTGTATTGATTTCGATATTTATCGTAGTACACGATAAATAATTTTTTTCAGTTAATAACAAATAGAAGAAATCTAATCATTTGCTGTAGTAGGATTCTGAGTAACGAAATTTTCACAAGGAGCACATCTCAGATTTGATGCAAATGCTAGAGATATTAAAGAAGCATCAACTGATGGAGAATATCAGAAGTGTGAGTTTTCACAACAATATTTGGTGTATCTGGAATATATGATAGGTGGGGTAGAGCTAAATATATATCCTTCCAAGATGGAGGGCACCATGAAGTGGTTAGTGCATACTAATATTTTTGAAGTCATGAGTTTCATTGGGGTAGCACAATGCTTGAGGAAACTCATAGATTCACTTTCAATAATAGAAACACCACTCCATACCATAACAATGAGTGGAAAGGGTTAGCAAAGGGCCTTTGAGGAGTTAAAGAACAAGATCAGTCAAGCACTCGTTTTAGCGTTACAAACTTGTAGCAACCCTTCAAAGTGGAGACATATGTGAGTGGATATGCTATGGGAGTGGTCTTGATGTAGGGATGAAGGCTTGTATGCTACCATTTTGAAGTATTTCATGGGGCAGTTCCCAACTACCCTACCTACAACAAGTAGATATACGCCATGGTGTAAGTTGTGGAGAAGTGGAAACACTATCAGATGGGAAAGGAGACAATAATCCTCATATATCGACAACCATTATAGTACCTGTAAGCACATAGTAAGCTACAACAGACTAAGAATTACAAGTGGATGGGGTTTCTATTGTAGTTTCATTTAGTGATCAAAGTATAATAAGAGAAACACAAACAAGTTGGTTGACATGCTTTCAAGTAAAATCACATTTAAGATCACAACTTTGGGAACTCTACTGCACGTGGAGTCTTTCACCCATGATGCATATAGAGAAGCATATACATAGGATGAGGACTATAAGGAGATTTTTCAATAGTTGCAAAGCTAGATTCATGTGCACAATAGTAACAACACATATGACTACCATCTCTAGAATAGGTTACTATATAGTTTAGATAAGTTATGTGTTCCTAAAGGTGAGCAGTTGCAACTCATCATAAAGGCACACACCTCCAAGTTTGTACAAAAATTTGGTGTATGAAAGACTATGGCCAACTTGCATAGGTATGTGTACTAGCGCAAGATGAAATAAGTAGCGAAGTTCATAAGAAGTTGCATGATTTTTTGTATTAGCATGGCTAGTAATAGGAAACAGGGTCCAAACCATTTCTTATTTGTACCCACTTGTCTTTGGGAAAGCATTTCCATGGAAGTTGTGGGAGATTTACCAACAATTAGGAAGGGACATGACTACTTGTTCATGAAATTTGATAAGTTCATCAAAATGTGTGTTCTAATTACCTGTAAAAATGCCATCAACAAGAAAGAAACAACAAACTTGTCCTTTGGACAGGTTTGGGCACTCTTTGGAATTCCAAGGAGCATTGTTTCAAACATGGACACAATATTTATCAGTGCATTTTGGACTACATTGTGGGAGAAGATGGACACAAAGTTGAATAGGTCTACAACATTCCACTATAGGCATATGGAGAAATAGAAGTAGTCATCAAGACTTTAATGAAGATTTTGAGAGGTTACAATAAAAAAAACATCTAAAGACTTGGGATGAGAATTCAATATATATACAACACTCTTATAATAGAGCAGTCCACACTTCTACTATTAAGTCCCCATTTGAAACTTGTTTTGGATATTTTTCACCTTCAAATTTGGATATTTTATATGGGCAATAAGGAGAAGTGAGGGAGGATCTTACAGGGGATGCCTTAATGGCATAAAAGTTTGTTGAGAAGATAAGTAAAATCCATCTATAGGTAGAGGAGAAACTACATAAATCACAGAAAAAATATAATGCTAGACATGATCATCACAAAATAGAGAAGTATTCATGTAAGGCAGGGAACAAAGTATTGTTATAGTTGAAAAGGAGATGCTACAGGGTCTTGGTAAGAAAATCCAAGCTCTATGATCTAGTCCCTTTAAGATACTAGAAAATGTGGGAGATAATACTTATAGACTCAATATACCTCAATACATGTGCTCTTATTTAATGGTGAATGTAGAGAATCTGAAACTCTATGAGTCTTCCATGTTGGATCAGGAAGAGGAATAGGTCCTATCTTCTGTAAAGGATTTGGCACTAGCTATTCAGGAAGAGTTGATAGAGGATAGAATTTGTCTAAAGAGGTCCAAAACTATAAGATAATGGAAACATGGCCATTGATAGATTGGGTTGAAAGGGCAACTTCCAAGCAAGACTAAATGGTACTCCAAGGAGAAGATAGAGGAAAAACAATTTCATCTCAATTTTTTTTTTGTCTAGTTGTCTGTGTTCCTCTAGGATTGACCTTTGGCTTGAGGAGTCGCGACCCAAGGGCATATAAGTCGTCAAATTCACCCGAGGATCGCACCCGATTTGTGCCACACTAGCCCTTAGCTGACTAGATTTTTTAGCATGTCGCCTCCCACTAGCATAGGGCACAACCACCCCTCGTGAAGTTTGATCCTGGGTTGCCTTGCTGACGAGGCCCATCCTCAACTGGTTATGCTAGTGGGACTTGACTTTCTCATCTCATTTAGTAAAATATTTTGGTGACCAAAATCCTCCACTAGTCAGTTCGTCACAATAGATGTGATAATAATATATTAAAATTCTGAATTTCTACACTATTACGGTTTTATTAAAACTTCTAGATCTATGAATTTAACTGTAATTAGTGCATGCATGTGAATGGAAATTATCCAGAAAATTAGAGAATGACAAAATAAGCTCACACAGACATACACACGTAAGACACAAGATATGCTCTAGGAAACGCTTTCGGGGAAAAAACCCAGCTGGAAGGTGAGCTCGCTTCGCTCTCTTTCTCTGTCTAGAAAATAAGGATGCAGGTACAAAGAAGTAATGCTTGTGGCCCATGGCATTAGAGAATTTTCGAGGTCTAAAATGGGCCTCCTAAGAATATTTTAAAATAATAGTGGAAATAACAAAATAAGATTATATTACATCATCAAATTTTAGAAGAAAAAAATACTATTTTTTCAACTCGTATTTCAACTTATCTCCCTACGGTTGTACTCAAATTTCGAGTGGGATCACTCATTAGATGTATAGTTTAATTCCTCATCCAATGAGTATCCATGTTGCATACTTTTGATGGACCCAACTACTGAAAAAATGAGAAATACTTGAAAATCGTGATTGCAATCATGTTTTTCATGTATTTCTCATTTTTTGTGTAGTAGGGTCCATCAAAAGTTTGCAACATGGGTACTCTTTTGATAAGGAATTAAATTTCAAATCCAACGAGTGGTCTCACTCAGAATTTGAGTAAAACCATAGAGAGATAAGCTGAAAATACAAGTTGAAAAAATAGTTTTTTTTTTTTTTAATCTTTTTACTTTTTTACTTCAAAAATGGTGAATCATCCCCCATGGTTGACATTATCATCTTTAATCCTATTGGTTCTTATAAAATTTATTTTGGTTGTACATTTTTGTTCTGAGGCCCATTTTAGACCTCAAAATTTCTATAATGGCTGCTACAGTGCACATATTCTCTTTGTGTGCTCTACCTCCTACTCTCATGGCTATCATTGCTCAACTATGGAACAAAATGCTCTCGAAAGAATGGAATGTCTCTTCCTCCTAGTGGTCTAATTATAACACATCTCGATAGCCTACTATTGGTTAAGTTTGACTACATCAACTCTTAAATAGAGTTACAATATAGACTATTCTAGAGTCTTTTACATCACAAACATGTGGCTAGCCCCTTTTCCATGAATAATGGGGGTTGACACGACATCCTCCTGAACTATAGGTGTGAAAATAGGGAGGTCAACTTCTGAGTGGCATAACTTTTGTATACAGGCTCTAATTGACACGCTTCTTACACTGTTGGAAAGATATTTGTGTGTATAATAGCATGAAATGGTGCAGTGCTAATAAAGTTGAAAAGTTTTACCCAAAAAAAATGTTGTTTGATGCCTCAAAACTCTCTTGGAAGGTTTTAGACATCGTTTCGTCAAACTAGGTCCCACCGGTAAAAACGGTCCCATGAGCTGATTCCTCCACTTTTTCCACTCTGAATGCATTGAAATGGATGAAAAACAATATAGTGATCCAATCTGGATCATACCTCCCCATTTTGGGATGCTTTTGATCCCCAAAAGATTTTACTGAATGAGGCGAGGAAATTTTTTCTCCATGCTCTCTTCGGTGTACCATTTAGCTTTTCCTAGAAACTGTTCCTTCAACCCAATCTGCTAAAGTTCATGTTTCCTTTGCCTTGTAGTTTTGGTCCTCTACTAAAAAACGATGTCTTCTATCAACTATGCTTGAGCATCTGGTGCCAAATCCTCCATAGAAGGTTGGACATGTTCCTCTTCCTGATCTAGCATGGAAGGCTCATAGAATTTCAAATTCTCTAATTTCACAACTAAGTAAATGCGTAGATACAGTGGTAAATTGAGGCGATAGGAATTATCACCCAACTTTTACAGTATCTCAAAGGGACCATACCTCATATCCTTGATTTGCTTACTAGGTCCCTGCAACCTCTCCTTGTTCAACTGTAACCATACTTTGTCTCCCACCTTGAATGATCTCTTTGTTTTGTGTTGATCATGCCTTGCCATATACTTTGCCTATGACTTCTGCAATGTTTCTTGTACCTGTAGATAGATTTTCCTGATCTTCTCTTTAAAATTTTCAGCCCTCAAATAATATCATGTAATATCTTCCCTTACTCCTTGTTGCCCATATGCAATATCAAAAGGTGAAGGTGGAAAATATCCAAAACAATTCTCAAATGGGGACTTTCTTGTAAAAGTGTGGACTGATATGTTGTAAGAATGTTGTATATATACCAGATTTTCATCTCAGGTCTTCAGATGCTTCTGGTTGTATCCCCTTAAAAGCTACACCAAAGTCTTGTTGACTACTTCTGCCTGCCCATCTATATGTGGATGGAATGTTGTAGATCTCTTCAACTTTGTGTCCATCTTCTCCCAAAATGTAGTCTAAAATGCACTGAGAAATCTTGTATTCATGTCTGAAATGATGCTCCCTGGTATCCCAAAGAGCACCCAAACCTGTCCAAAGAATACGTTTGTTGCTTTTTGTCCACTGATGGTTTTTTACAGGGCATCAAAACACACATCTTGTTGAACATATCAACTACCATGAACGTGTAGTAATGTCCCTTCCTGGTTGTTGGTAAACCTCCCACAAAATCCATGGAAATTATTTCTCAAGGACGAGTAGGTACAGGTAAGGGATGATATAGACCCTGTTTTTTGTTGTTAGGCTTGTTGGTACAACAAAGCATGCATCCTCTCATGAACCTAGCTACCTTCTCTTGCATATTGGGCCAATACACATACCTCTACATGTTAGGCATGGTCTTCCCTACACCAAAGTGCCCTGCAACCTTAGAGGTGTGAGCCTCTCTGATTAGTTGAAATCACTCACCTTTAGGAACACATAGCTTATCTAGCCTGTAGTGTGACCTATCTTGAAAATGGTAGTCAACGGTGTTGTCGTCATCGCGCACATGACTTTGACTCTGCAACTACTGATACACCTTGAATTCCTCATCTTCTGAATATGCCTCTCTTTATGCATCATGGGTGAATGGCTCCATGTGCATAAGAGTCCCCAAAGCTATGATATTTGATGTGGGTGTCCTTGAAATCATGTTGGACAACTTGTTTATGTTCCCATTCTTATACGTGATCACCAAATGAAACTGCTGTTAAAACTCCATCCACTTGTAATGCATGGTATGTTGTAGCTTAATCTAGGATTGCATGTATTGTAACGACTAGTGATATATGTGGATTACCATCTCATTTCCCATCAGATAATGCTTCCACTTCTTCACAGCTTGCACCATGGCATAAAGCTCTTTGTCTTAGGTAGGGTAGTTAAGAACTAGCCCATGAAATTCTTCAGAATGGTAGCATGCAAGCCTTCCTCCCTGCATCAAGAAAAATCCCATAGCATACCCACTCACATCTTTCTCCACTTCAAAGGGTCATTGCATAATGTCAGAACTGATGTTTGACTGATCTTATTCTTTAGCTTCTTGAAAGCCTTCTACTGACTTTTTCCCTACTGGAAACTCTTGCCACTTGTTGTTATGGCGTGGAGCAGTGCTATTACCACTGAAAATAAGGTTATGAATTTCCTCGTGTACTGTGCTGCCCCAATCAAACTCCTGACCTCAGAAACATTAGTTGGCAACATCCATTTCATGATGGCCTCCATCTTGGAAGGATCTATATTCAGTTTTCCTCCACCAATCACCTATCCCAAATACACCAAATATTTTTGCACAAACTCACACTTCTTGAGATTTTCTAGTAGTTGGTTTTTCTTCATTGATTACAGCACTTGCGTCAAATGTGAAATATGCTCCTCCTAGGTAGCACTATATCCCAGCATACCATCCAAATAAACAATAACAAATTAATCTATACAAGGGCGCAATACATCATTCATTTATCTCATAAATGTAGCTAGTGCATTACATAGGCCAAATGGAATAACCAACCACTCATACAAACCTTGCCTGGTTTTGAAGGCGCTCTTCTATGTATCTTCTTCTTTGACTCAAACCTAGTGATATCCAGACTTCAATTCCAACTTGGTGAGGTACTTTATTTTTTGCAACTAATCTAGTAGATCATCTATCCTGGGTGGGAAGTATCTATTCTTGACCGTGATTTTATTCAACGTCCTGTAATCTATGCACATCTGAAAAGTCCTATCCTTCTTTGGCACAATGATGATAGGTGACCCACATGGTGATGTACTTAGTCGAATGACAACCTGTTCCAGCAGTTGTTGCAACTGTTTTTTCACCTCACTTTCTTCTATAAAAGACTGTCTGTAAAGCCCAATATTTGGCAATGGAGAGACAGACAACAAATGGATCTTGTGTTCCACTTCTCTCTTAGGTGGTAACCATTTGGGCTCTCACAACACATCCCTGAATGTCTATAACAATTACTCAAATTATTGTTTATGTTTCTTAGTACACCCCTTCAAGGATTCCTTTCCTCTTATTGACTACTCTTCAAATTGATTTTCTCTTAAAAACAATAAAGCATACTTCTTGCTGGAACTAATCAATTTCTTGGCTTGGTTGGCACTTACTAGTGAAAATTTTGACTTCCCTTTGTGTGCGTTGATGATAAACAATATCCCATATTTGATGAGTCGGTACTAATTGGCTCTCCTCATGAATATTGCATCTCGCATGCATATGTATGGACTCCCAAACATGACTCCATATACATCCATGGGAACCACATCTAAATATACTTCATCAATAAAATAAGCATTGATAGAAAATATAATTTTACATTGTTTTGTTACCTTCAAATTTGGATCGTTATTTACCCATCCCAATGGATATGGGTTTGGATGATCACAAACTTCCAACCCCAACTTCTTGACCAATTCTTTTGGAATGAGATTCGCATGCGATCCTGAGTCAAACAAAGCATCAATCTTTGTCGTCTTGACCCATCTCTTTATATGGAAGAGTTTGGTCATTTCTTTCTCTTCCTGTTGTTGAAGGCTACACATATTCACCTCTTTCTACACTGACATACATACGATCTTCTCATCGACATCTGAACTTCTTTCAAATTGGTTGCTCGAATTCATGGCCATGAGATTCTTCTTCTTCTTATATTTATTTTTGTTCTTCGGGTTTAGCTCTAGATGCAACTTCCAACATTTTTCCTCTGTATGACCATCAATGTTGCAGTGGTTGCTAGGATACTTGCACTGATGTATTGTGGTTGTCATCTTTTTATCGTTTCCCCTTTTTCTCCTTCTTCCCCTTCTTAGAAGCTCATTGTTGCTCCTTCTGCTTCAATCCACGTGATTTTACTCTTTCCAGGCCTATGTTCTCCAGGTATTATCTATGAACACAAGCCTCGTATACTAATTTGGGCTTGAACAACATTACTTGTTCACACAGATGGAAGTGCAGACCCCCCAAATACTTGAGGAGTACATCTGGGTTCTCTGGAGAGATACCCAACATTATAGCCATATTCCTAAATTCTGTGGTGTACTCCTACATGCTTTAACCCGACTTTTGCCTGAAGTAATGCCACCAGATCCACTGTTCTTCCACGTACCTAATTGGATAAAATTGTGACTTAATGAGCATTTTGAAATCTTCCCACTTAGTCACTATAGGTTCTCCCTCCAACCTTAGGGTTTATGTGTGGCTCTCCCACCAAGTTAGTGCATGGTCCTCCAATTTTAGCTACGCATATGAGATTTTTTTGTCCTTCCTCAATCTAATGGACGTTGAAATAAAATTCCAGTTGTTGCAACAAATGGTTCAGCTTCAGAGCATCGATACATTGTGATATGGCTTGATGCTGACTTTTTCTTCCATTTTAAATACGTATTGATTCAAGACACCTGAATTGGGTTGATCTTTTCCAGATTCTTGATTTGACTCTTTCTTCGTTTCTCCCCTATCTTTTGATCCCCATTCAGATTTTTCCTCTGCATTCGAACCCCCATCTTATCCAAATATACCCTGATTTTTATTCAACGTCACCATGAGGAGGCTTACATTGTGGTTGATAACTATGAATTGTTGTTCCAGCCACGTAAACCTCACCTCTGCAGGATCACAAGGTTCGTTTACATATTCATTGGCCATGATTAAGGTTTTACGATTTGAAACCTCATTGATCTAGATCCCTGAAATATGCACAAAATACCCAAAGAAACCTGTTGTGATACCAAACAATCCATAAATTTCCATGGATATTATACTAGACAGTTCATCACAACATATGTGATAATAATATATTAAAACTTTGAATTTATACACTATTATGGTTTTATTAAAACTTCTAGATCTGTGAATTTAACTATAATTAGTGCATGCATACGAGTGAAAATTATGAAAAAATTTAGATAACGACAAAATAAGCTCACACACATAGATAAGTCACATGATATGCTATGGGAAACCTTTTTGAGAGAAAACCTAACAAGATCATGAGGTTGCTTCGCTCTCTTTCTCTATTTGTAAAATAAAGCTACAGGCACAACGAAGTAATACTTATAGCCTGTGGGCTTCTAAAGTGCACATATCCTCTTTGTGTGCTCTACCTCCTATCTCTCCTAGCTACCTTTTCTTATCTATGGAACAAAATTCTCTCGAAAGAATTGAATGCCTCGTCCTCCAAGGGGCTCAGTTATAACACAACCTGGTAGCCTACTAGTGGTTAAGTTTGTCTACATAAAATCTTAACTAGAGTTACAATATAGATTGTTCTAGAACCTTTCACATCACAAACACATGGATAGCCCCTTTTCCATGAATAATGGGGGTTTATGCGACATCCTCCCAAAATGTAGGTGTGAAAACAAGAAGGTCAACTTCTAAGTGGCATAAATTTTACATACGAAGTCCAATTAATGCGCTTCTTGTGCCGCTAGAAATATCTCTGTGTTTATAATAGTGTGAAAAGGTGTGGTGCTAACGAGAGAAAGTTTTACCCCTAAAAAATATCGTTTAAAGCCTCAAATCACTACCGGAAGGTTTCAGATCCCATTTCACCAAACTGGTTCACGTCGGTAAAAATGGTCCCATGAGTTGATTCCTTCACCTTTTCCACTCTGAATGCATCAAGATGGATGAAAAACAATATCATGATCCATCTATATCACCCAAAATGGGGAGGTATGATCTGGATTGGATCATTATATTATTTATCATTTGTCTTAATGGTTTCAAAGTAGAAAAATTGGAGGAATAAGCTCACATGACCATTTTTTACCAATGGATCCCAATTTGGTGAATTGGGATTTGAAACCTTCCAGAAGTAGTTTGAGGCATCAAATGGAATTTTAGCAGACCTGTTGTAATGAAATGTCCAATGGAATACCAATGGAAATTTATGGATCACTCACTGTTGTTATATGCTATGTAAAGGTGATTATTCTTTGTAAGTGTTACCATAACCATCATTTAGCACGCTTGTCTTTTACACCACATTGTTTTCCGAGTTTGTCCATCTATTACTAAAGACTCTTTCCAACATATCTACCCATTGATTTGTGATAGCCAATACTATCCACTTTTCTTCCTCTAAGGACTTACATGCACATATATTTTATTAATAAAGAGAAATGAGGTTTAGTACATGCCCTTTCCTAAAGGTTGATCCTAGCTTGGCCTAGCATATGCCTTCTCCAGGCGTCTTTGTCCTAATTTCTAGTGTTGAAATATGTAATTAGGTTCGCTCTTCATGATAACATATGTAATCATGATTTTATGTATTTGATGTAATGAGGAAAATAAATTTATTATTGTTGTTCTTGAGGCATGGGTTTTGTTGTAGCTCGTTTTCACTCTGTTTAATATCTCAAAAACAAAAAATAATATATGCCAAAAAAAAAAGGAAAAGAAAATAAAATGCAAAGAAATATGAAAAAGGTCATTAGGATTCTTTTGTGCAATTTTATTTAAAAAAAGAAAAAAAGAAAACGAGGCTTTAATATTGGATTTGGAAGTGGCGTAGATCCATTTTTAATATAATTGGTGGTGGGCCATGTTATTGTGGTGGAGAAATTAAAAAGCGTGCATCTCCCAATAGCAATGTCATTCATGTCATCGGGACTCACGCACAGGATAAACCCAACACCACAACATGCTTGACAGATATGCTAAGGGGTGCCCCCGTAGGTGGTCTGGCGGTAAACTGTTTTCGAGAGATCGACGGTCAGGATATCACCTAACATCACCATAGGATGAAACCATTTACCACCATAGGTTCCTTTGTGAGTGGTAAACGATATTCGCCATGTCTATGGTAAGCGAGCAGGTAATCTCAAGCCAAAGCACTTTAAATTTTAATTTTAGTGTTTGTAGTCCTCATAAGGACATAGCAAAGTTTAGAGTAGTTTTGGAAAGTAGTTCAAGTTAATTCATGACAGTTAACAATTTTTATAATTGTCCTTAATATAAGGTTTCTTTAAAAATACATGGATGAACCATTTTTGGGGTTCTGAATTTTTGCCTCAAAGAGGGATTCGTGTGTAATGTATAAAAAATTTATTGGAGATATAATAAAGTTTTATGGATGAATCTAATTGCCTTTTGAATATGATATGTGTTCTATATTACTATATGTCACTATTATTCTTTCTTCTTTTGGAAATGTGTAAAGAAGTTGTTGGTTATTTCCATTAATACAAAATTACTTTTCTTGGAAAGGCTCACAATACCTGCAAATTTCTAATTCAAATAACCTTAAACTGCACTCCACATTTTGATATTTTCACTTTCTGAGTCTATAATAAGTTTATATTTGAGTTAAAATTGTAGTATGACTAGAATTTCTTAGCCATATTGTTTTTTTCTTAGCTAAGGTTTATAATAAAATATTATGTTATTACCAAGCCCAGCCATATTGTTTATTCTAGTAATATATGGCAAGGCTAGCCATATTTTTTATTAGTCTCTTTGAACACACAAGAGTTTGTTAGTTCGTTATGTAAAATAATTGTTTTTTCATTTTACATGTATGTTATGCTGGTTTGACACACACACGTGTGTGTGTTCATTATACTTTTCCTTGCTACATGTAAAATGAAAAAACACTACATGTTTGTTATTTTTTACCTTGCTACATGTCACGATATGTTTGATTGGTTGTATATACTGGTTGTGCATATATAAAAGGTTAGCCACATTGCTTTTTTATTAGCTAAGGTTTATAATAAAATATTATGCTACTGTGGCCTTCTATTCTGAATCTTCCACTTTTTCATTCTATCGTTTCACTACAACTTCAAGATCATTTTCTTAGATGGCATGGCCATCTGGAAGGGTGTCTTTCTCCAAGAGTTTTCCCTTGCATTACTTTAATATAAGATATATCTGAGTAATCATGTATGGGACAACAACCAAAGATTTTATCTTTTTGTTCAGATGTCTTAGGCACTAACCTCTTCACATCCAGAGGTTGTCTCTAGGGTTACAACATATTTTGGTGTCGTTGCCGGGGAACAAAGAACAAAGTTATTTTTCCCTGGGATTTTTAGAAACCATTTCTTTGTCTGGTGAGAAAATATAATGTGTTGGCTGAGTTTCCTCACCATGTGAGAATAAAAGCAATAGTCGTGGCTCCAAGAAGACCCCACACGAGTGTAGAAATTAGTATACACTAAGCATGCATACATCCAGATTCCCATGATCTCACAATATTTAACTTCTTGCAAAATACTGAATCATTCCACTGTTAATATTTTGCAGAAAATTAATTGCAAACACATGTGAAGCATAAATAAAAACAATTGCACATAACACAGTTGTTTAACGGGAAAGCGTGAAGCTAAAAACTCCAACTATCATATATTATGTATCATGGAGATCATCTAACAATATCATACAAAGCTTAGTACATCAAGCTCTCAGTACAATCAATCATCACACACTAACATAGAAGAAATCTGCAAATCCATGCACCGATCTCTACCCTCCTGCTAGCCTACCTCCACTACGCAATCCCTACTGAAGAATAGCTCTGAATGAATTCGAATTACCCTTGCCTTGACTACACAATCCTCATTGGAAACCCCAATGTGTGTGTGGTGCAATCAATGCATCACTATAGTCACAACAGATAGTCCATCTTGCCCTTTCACCTATCTCTCCACTGGGTCTCCACTGGAACTGACATGCACTATAGTTAACTGTTGTATTATTTAGTTGATTAATGAGTTATTATTTGTGAATTAATTCACTCCACTCTCACTTGTGTATCATTCAGTTAGACTGCATACAACTAGCTCAACCGAGTCTAACTGAGTTAAACTGAATACAACTCCATGAACTACTCTTCCAACTCTGTCATAACTTTGCCACTTCAGTTCTAACTGAGTCCTCCATGCATGAATCACCAGTAAACCTTAGAAATTTCATAATTCCTTCAGCCCACTGATTTTCCAAATCTGTGTACTGAAATAAAGTGCTCCAAGAGAATAAGTTGTTGTTTATTGTTGGATTATTATTAAGCGTTAATAATAATCGACACTTCTATTTTTAGATCGACGATCTATAAATAGACTTCGCCCAATATTCTAAAAATAGAATTTCATCTATTTTTCCAACTTAACCAACCATCCAAAAATAGCATCCTGCAACTTCTGAAATATGATCACCATGTCTAAAAATAGACAAAGTCTAAAAATAGACTTGCGCCAAAAATAGCTTGCAGGCCCACTTAGTGAAGGCGACTCTTTTCACTAAGCTCATCATCTTGTTGAATCTCAACACTCTCTCTCAACAAGATAGGGATTATCTTTCACCCCGATCTTGCCTCTATGGTATTCGAATTTGCTCCTGGTGAGCGCCTTCGTCAGAATATCTGCATCTTGATCCTCCGTAGGAATGTACAGAAGCAACATGATCTTCCGCTGCACACAATCTCTGATATGATGATACCGGATATCAATATGCTTAGATCTATCTTGAAACATAGGATTAACCAAGAGTTTAATGCAACTCTGATTATCATAATGTATCACTGTAGGATCTAAATGTGAACCGGACAAACAAACCAGGATCTTCCTCATCTAGATAGCCTCACATGCAGCTTGACTTGCTGCCATGTATTCTGCTTCCGCTGAACTGAGTGCCACAGATCTTTGTTTCCTCGCCTTCAAAGCCAAGCCAGCAGGTCAAATGCGAAAAATCCCTCTTGGTATTATATTCATCTGTTAGACTACACCTTCGTCTGTATCTGACAAAATACATGTAACGCACCTCATCACTCTTAATACCGCTTCCCTGCTTCATACTCATATGTGCCACGAGATACCCTCGGGACAGCAGCACCACCTTCCAAAAAGCATTTAAATGAGCTTAACCATGTGTGTGCCGGTTATACTTGTAGCATATGTCCGGGTGTATTGAATGACCCATGAGTGAACCCACCAACTGTCGATAAACAGTGGCATCCACTACCTCTGCCGATGTAGCATCCTCTTTCCTCCAATTTCTTGGAAGAGGAGTGTCGATATGCTTGCAACCTTGCATGTGAAACTTATCCAGTATCTCCAGGACATACTTTCCTTGAGACACAGATAGTTCACCTTCTCGTTGACATATTCCCAATCCAAGGAAATAATGAAGGAGGCCCAAATCCTTCATCTCAAACTCCTTTGCAAGATCTTCCTTGCATGAGTGTATCAACTGCTCATCACGTATTAGTATTAAATCATCAACATAAAGAACAATGATTAAAAGCTTACCCTCCACCACAATTTGGTACAGGTTTGCATCCGCCTCACTCTTGGTGAAGCCATGTCTAGTGAAATAGCTGTTGATCCAAGTGTACCAAGCACGAGGTGCTTGTTTCAGCCCATACAACGCTCTTTTGAGCCTGCACACATGTGAATTGCTGCTGAAGATCTCAAATCCTTTAGGCTGCTCAATGTACACCTCTTCCTCAATGATCCCATTAAGAAACGTGGTCTTCACATCCATCTAATGAATGTGCCAACCCATCTACGCTGAGAGAGCAAGGATGGTCCGTATGGAAGAATACTGTGCGACAGGTGAAAAGGTTTATTCATAATCAATCCCCTCGATCTGTGAGAAGCCCCGGGCAACAAATCTTGCCTTATACTTCTCGACGCTCCCATCAGTAGCTTGCTCTACCTTGTAGATCCATCTTGATCCTACAACTGATTTTTCCCACTGGCCTTGGAACAATCTCCCAAGCACTGTTTCTGACAATGGAGTCATACTCCTCCACCATGGCATCTACCCATGTGGGCTCTTGCACTGCTTCTTCAAAAGAAGATGGCTCTGTCACGATACACTTGCTCATCAAAGCCATGTATCCAGTAAATCAGTCAGGTGACTGTCTCTGTCTGCATTGTGATGTAGGGACTCCTACATTCTGTGCCGCATCAAGCTTCAGTCTCTCAACTTCTGTGGTCAGCTTTCTGCCTTGTCTGATGTTTGGTTCTGCATGAGTGGACTCCTCCACTCTATGAATCTCCTCCTGTGGCTGATCCACATCTAGAGGATAATCTTTGGGAACAAGAAGTTCCTCCTCTGCATGCAAGTGTAGCTCCCTCTCAAGTGAGAACTTCATGGCTTTCACCTCATTGAATTTTATATCCCGTCGCACCACAGTCATCCGACTGTCTGGAAAATACACACGATAATTATGGGGTTTTTCTATGTACCCCACAAATATCCCAACTTCTGCAATCGGCTCCATCTTCTTCTTGGCATCCTTTGTCACATGAATGTAAACAAATGAGCCAAAAATCTTCAAATGAGAAATATCAGGCTTCTTACCAGTAAAAGCTTCTTCAGGTGTATTCATGTCAAGTACTCTATGAGGACAACGGTTTTGCACATAAACCACAGTGTTGCATGCTTCCACCCACAAGTGCATCGGTAGGCCCTGGCCATGTAGCATCACTCGTGCATCACCCACGATCGTTCTTCTCTTCCTCTCCGCGACCCCATTCTGCTGTGGGTTATGAGGTGCTATGAGTTCTCTTCGAATTCCTTCTTTGCTATAGAAGTCTTTGAATTATCCTGAGTTGTATTCACCACCATTATCGCTCCGTAAAGCTTTCACTTGCTTCCCCGACTCCTTTTCCACCGATGCTTTGAACTCATAGAACTTTGAGAATGTTTCGTTCTTCTTCTGCATGAAGAAGATCTAGCATCTACGAAAATAGTCATCAACAAATATAACATAATACCTGTGTTTTGTTGTTGAAGCAACCGAGAAAGGTCCACACATGTCTTTGTGAATTCTCTCCAGGATCACCGAAGCACGGTTCTCCTTCTCATGAAAGGTGGTCTTCACAAAATTACCCATAGTACATCCCTTGCACTGATCTGATTGCACAAGAGTACCCTTGGAAAGTCTAGTAGAAATCTACTGCAAAATATTCAAGGCGCCATAGTGAAGATGGCCCAATCTCCTGTGCGATAATTCGCCCTCATCCCATCTCACCACTTCTTCTTCTTTGCCCACCATTGCAGCGCAACCATCTACCTCCAGCTTGTAGAGATTCTTAATTCGAACCCCTATCTTCTTGGTTTTACCCGTTGTTTTATGTCGAAGGAGGGATTTTCCCTCACTGAAAACAACATCATAACCTTTGTCTTTCAACATTGCGACCGAGACCAAGTTCTTCTTCAGACCTGGAACATGCATAACATCCTTCAACAAGAATGGATTACCAAACTCCCTCTCAAAGGTAATGGTCCCAATGCCGGTTGCACTGTATCGACCATCGTCGCCCATCTCTATATGCATATGAAGGTCCTTCTCCTCCTAGCCACTAAACAACTCCTTGTCTCCCATCATATGTAAAGACGCACCACTATCAATATACCACACCGATCCCATATAGCATGAAACCAAGCATGCGACCAAAGAGAAATCAAGTTCAAATTTCGAGGCTAAGGCCTCTCCAGCTGCAGCTCCAACAACCTTCTTGTTCTTCTTCTTCTGTGGGCAGTTAGTGGCGAAATGCCCATGTTTGTGACAGTGAAAACACTTCACCTTGGACAAATCCTACTTCTTTCCCTTAGCTTCGGATTTTGAAGGAAATTTTTTCCCCTTCCATTTCATTTCTTTGGCAGCCAAAGCGCAATTCTCTTCATCTTCATTCTTCGATTAAGAGTCATCCCTGGTACCCTACCTTATCTCCTCCTGCACAAGATCCTACCAAAGTCTCTCCCATCCCGGTAGTTTCTCCCATCCATTGATAGAGTATTCGTAGCTATGCCAAATCTTCGGAAGCCCAAGGAGAGCCAAGCTCACCAAGTCTTCATCATCAACAGTAATCCCCACACTTCCTAGTTTATCCCTATAGTGGACAAACTTCGTGAGGTATTTTGGAATACTATCGCCCTTCTCCATTTTTATTTTTCTGAGCTTGTCTTTAAGCGCCAACTTCCTCTGGTCGGTTTTTCTTTGGAACAAATTTTTCAAAGCCTTCCACATTAAAAATGGAGTGTCTTTCCTGTGAAGGCTGGAAACAATATGGTCCTTCACACCTTTCAACATAATTCTTCTTTTATTTTCTATATTCTTTTGCCATGCGTCAAGTAATGCAACATCGCTAGATCCCAGTTTAGGAACATCGCTATCAATGAACTCCTTCAATCCATTATCCTCCAGCACTGCCTCCATCCTATCCTTCTA
This sequence comes from Pinus albicaulis, assembly GCA_034641835.2. Taxonomy (NCBI): domain Eukaryota; kingdom Viridiplantae; phylum Streptophyta; class Pinopsida; order Pinales; family Pinaceae; genus Pinus; species Pinus albicaulis. The sequence goes on from CM076577.1 coordinate 1,294,381,066, forward strand.
GGCTATGTAATTCGAGCTCCCATCATGGGCATACTCCAATCACAACCCATTGAAAGACATTTCAACGTATACTCAACTTTTGCACCAAGAATTTTCTGTAGCAAATTCGAATTGTCCACCAACACAAACTCAGCAATTCTTCACAATTGCAATCTTCAAGAATTAACACTGCTCCGATACCATGTAGAAATTAGTATACACTAAGCATGCATACATCCAGATTCCCCTCATCTCACAATATTTAACTTCTTGCAAAATACAGAATCATTCCATTGCTAATATTTTGTGGAAAATTAATTGCAAACACATGTGAAGCACAAATAAAAACACTCGCACATAACACAGTTGTTTAACGGGAAAGCCTAGAGCTAAAAACCCCAACTATCATATATTATGTATCATGGAGATCATGTAACAATCTCATAAAAAACTTAGTACATCAAGCTCTCAGTACAATCAATCGTCACACACTAACATACAAGAAATCTGCAAATCCATGCACTGGTCTCTACCCTCCTGCTAGCCTGCCTCCACTACGCAATCCCTGCTGAAGAATAGCTCTGAATGAATTTGAATTACCCTTGCCTTGACTGCACAATCCTCATTGGCAACTCCAATGTGCATGTGGTGCAATCAATGCATCACTATAGTCACAACAGATAGTCTATCTTTCCCTTTCACCTATCTCTCCATTGGGTCTCCACTAGAACTGACATGCACTATAGTTAACTGTTGTATTGTTAAGTTGATTAATGAGCTATTATTTGTGAATTAATTATCTAATTAATTCACTCCACTCTCACTAGTGTATCATTCAGTTAGACTAGATACAACTAGCTCAACTGAGTCTAACTGAGTTAAACTGAATACAACTCCATGAACTACTCTTCCAACTCTGTCATAAATTTTCCACTTCAGTTCTAACTGAGTCCTCCATGCATGAACCACCAGTAAACCCTAGGAATTGCGTAATTCCTTCAGCCCACTGATTTTCCAAATCTGTGTACTAAAATAAAGTGCTCCAAGAGAATAAGTTGTTGTTTATTGTCGAATTATTATTAAGAGTTAATAATAATCAACACTTCTATTTTTAGATAGATGATATATAAATAGACTTCGCCCAATATTCTAAAAATAGAATTTAATCTATTTTTCCAACTTGACCAACCATCCACAAATAGCATGCTGCAACTTCTGAAATTTGATCACCATGTCTAAAAATAGACTTGCGCCAAAAATAGCTTGTGGGCCCACTTAGTGAAGGCGACTCTTTTCACTAAGCTCATCATCTTGTTGAATCTTAACAACGAGGTCAGATACTTCCAAAAAAAAAAACCCGGCCCTATTTAAACCTGAAAGATTGGTATCCCAAAGGGTTTGGAGAGAAAAGTAATCTTTGAAAACCCCAAGTCCTACTTTGTCTGCTCCTAGTTCCAGTTCTTTATCTCAAGATACCAAAGGTTCTCACCCAGAAGAAGTTGCAAGAAATTTGGATTTCTTTGAAGGGGGTTTTATTTCTCCTCAGTCCTTGTTTTCTGAGCCTAATCTTGAAGAAAATTCATTTGAGTATGTTTATTTTTCTTTCCCAGCAATCTCAGAAGTTGAAGAAAAAAAAACTGTTGATTTTTCATCCTCATATCAAACAATTCTCTTAGTCTTTCAGTTAGTGCCAATTTTTGTGATTCCTCCAGCCTCTTTTGTGTTTAAATCAAGGAATATTTCTCCTCTTCAAAATCAAAATATGGAAATTCCATGGTTTCTTTAAAATAAATATTATCCCCTTAATATTCCCCAACCCATGAATGTAATTCCTCAATATTATTTGAATTTGTTTCCAAGATTCACAGGAGAAGATGAGCTTACATCTAAAAAACATGTGGCAACTTTTTGTTCTTTTGCACAAAATATCAATGTGGAGTATTTGGATGTGGTGATGAGATTATTTGTGAAGACACTGGATGGAGAGACCAGAAAATGGCTCAAAATTCTCCCAACCAATTAAATTAATACATGGGAGGAATTTGAAAATACCTTTATACAAATATGGGGAGAGAAAAATGATCATCGTTACTTTTTGACAGAGTTCAATGCTATTAAAATAAAACCAAATGAGGAAGTTGTTGGATTTATTAAGAGATTTAACAAACTTTATAACAATCATTCATTAGAAATTAAACCACCCCTTGCTGGTGAAAAATTATTTTTTGCAGGAGTGTTTGAATCATATTTCGGCTTCACATTGAGAGAAAGAACGCCTCCTACCCTAGATCAGATCCAAACTGATGCATTGGAAATTGAAGCAATTTTTTCTGCAGCTAAGAAAATAAAATCAAAATATGAAAAGATAGATAAGAAGAAGGGAAAGGAAGAAGCAGGACCTTCAAATCAACAAAAATATTCACATGAACAAAATTTGGGTGAAGTGACAAAGTTCATTAGAAAATTTTCCAATAAATTAGTAAAGATGGAGCTGGAAAATTAAAAATTGTCGAGACAAATATAGTAGGGGTAGAATAGAATTTTCAAGCCTCGATTCTGGAGACCACCATTGCATATTATGCGAAGGAAAAGGAAATACCAAGATCTGGAACAACCTCCCTTGTATCTTGAGGATGAACCTGAAGAAGTGAACGAGGAAACTCTTCAATTTAACAAAAAATAGTACTCCACTCTGTCAGAGGAAGATAGTGACGAAATATATGATGAAAATTTGGATGATGATTCACAAATTAATCATGATAGAAGTATAAAATGGAGGATTAGTGGAGTAGTTTCATCAAAATTTATGAATCGTGATCTAAATCATGAGGAAATTGATGAAAATTGTAAAATATTTGCAGATATGATGTAGCCTGGACTACATAAAATGTATGACCTTAGATCAAGGAAGATATGTACAATTCGAGATCAAGTTGAAGATAAGCCTCAACAACTAGCTCTGCAGCCTATCCAAAAATAAGATAATAAGGGAAAGAAGCCTCTTAGAACAATTTTAGTCCAACAAGGAGAAACTACTAAGAGTTAGCAAATAAAAGTGAATCGGGGGAATCAAATTCAGTAGCTTGTCTTGAGTCAGCAGAGACTCGAAAAGGATAAATCAATAGAAGACTAGCAAGGAAAGGCAGGAAAAGAGATAAACTCTTTTAAAATTCAAAAATAGTTGGAGAAGTTAAAGATCCCAATCCCATTTCCTGATTTGGTAAAGTAGAATGCTTATAGAAATCAGATTTCAGATTTCATTAATTTGTCTCAAGCAAATGTTTCAACAAAAATAGTCAATTTACAGGAGGAAAGGACAGTGGTTATGCTTGGCCCTGATGTGGAGGAAAAATACTCCACTACTCCTCCCTTTTATATTTCTCTTCTAGTGCATGATCGTATGCTTCATAACTTCATGCTTGACTCAGGGGCTTCTCACAATTTAATGGCCCTCTCTGTGACGAAACAACTAAATCTCCAAATCACAAAACCTTATAAGGATTTGTATTCATTTGACTCTAAGAGAGTAAAATGTATTTGTCTCATCAAAGACATTTTAGTTTCTATGGCTCAAATTCTAGCTAGAATTATTGTGATGGACATAGTAGTTGTAGACATCCTAGCTAGATTTGGAATGCTGCTTTCTAGATCATGGGGAGCAAAGCTAGGAGGAGTATTAAAACTGGATTTTACTTATGCAATAATTCTAGTTTTTGGTGGTGAGGAAAGAAGATTGTATAAGGAGTCAAGATTTTTCCAAACAATCACGAAGGAGGGGAGTTCCAACAACTCTCCAATTTATAGTCAGGATAAATATTTCTATTGTTTTATGTTGGAAGTGTAGGAAGATATTGTTGAGGATACACATGTGCGAGTTCCTACAACAATTCATAAAAATAAGTAGTATCAAATGATATTTCAAAATTATATTTTGATGGATATTACTCCAAGGAAGGGAATGGTGCAGAGGTTCTTATGCTCTCTCCAAAAGGTGAAATGATCCCCCTTTCCTATAAAGTAGAGTTTGATACTACTAATAACATAACAAAGTATGAAGCTCCAATTCTTGGTCTACGAGGTTCCAAGAACATGGAGATTGAATGTATTTTTATTTTTGGAGATTCAGAATTGGTGGTATAATAAATAAGGGGGTAATGTAAAACAAAGAACCAAAGGCCTAGAGCCTATTGGAATGAAGTTTGGGTGATCCATAAACTGTCGTGGATATTCCACTGGACAATTCATCACAACAAATATGATAATATTATATTAAAAATCTAAAATTCTGTACTATTACAATTTTATTTAATTTCTAGATTTGTATATTTTACTATAATTAGTGCATGCATGCAAATGAAAATTACGCAGAAAATTAGAGAACGACAAAATAATCTCCCACACATATAAGAAACAAGATATTCTATGTGGGAAACCCTTTCGAGAGAAAACCCAGCTGGAAGGTAAGGCCACTTCGCTCTCTTTCTTTGTTGGGAAATATGGATGCAGGTACAAAGAAGTAATGTCTGTGGCCCATGGGATACTACAGTGCACATATGTTGTAGAAATTTTAGCCCAACCCCAGTTTTTAGTTTCTCCTTATTACTCCCATGTAGTTAAATGCCCATTCCCATAACCATTCATTCAACAAGCTGGAAATAATAAATATTTTTTGAAAACAAAAATTATGGAAATTTCACATTGTTAAAAATGCAGAAATAAAAACTCAGAAAATATATCAACCACACACAGAGAATGACACACTGATTTTTGGTCAAGATGACCCTGGAAAAACCCCCTACAACTCTTGGGGAAAACTAGTTCGAAAGCTCTTCTTTATTTCTGATAAATAACTTTTACAGTGAGATAGAAATACAAAGAAATTTTAGAAACCAAACAAATACAACTTATCTCGTTTTCCATGCTTAACCACCGCCTCGGAAAATGTGCAAACATCAAAACAGGAACAAAAATAAATGATGTATGGACTCCTTGAATTCTGTGCCCAAAAAACATAGAAACAAATGCTGTTGTACGACCTCCTTGAAAAGCGTGGAGAACAATAATAAATGCTGTTGTATAGCCTCCTCAAAATGTGTGCAGAGGGAAAAAAATAAATGTTGTACTATTTCTACCTCGGTTTCCATGCACAGGGAAAACAACTCACTATACGGATTGCCTCGAAAACTATGCCTCAAAACCAACAATAAATTCTGTCGAAATCTGTGTCAAAACTATTGTACGGCTACCTAGGAATGCGTTCCAAAGCTGTTGTACAATTCTGCCTTGAAATTCTTGTCCAAATTGACTTGAACTGTGTGCCAACCTTGCTATACGGATTTGCTGAAATTTTGCCTCGGTATGTGTGCCAAGGTTCTGCTCTCCTTCACCTCACTGCACAAAAATATCCTTGCTCTCTTCCCCTTCTTCTCTCAATCTGCTCATGAAAGACTGAATGATCTTTTCCCTCTTTTCCTCCTTTAACCTAACCCTAAGTGACTTTTGGGGAATCCCTAAATCTAGTGGCTAAGATAGCTTTAGATCTAGGGCTGAGATTAAATGTGCATTTAAATCTCACTTTCTATTTTTTAATTCACCCCACTTTAATCTTAGTCATTTATTTCCAAAGTCACTTTTCACTTTCTAATTTCACATTGAATTTATTAAAGTCACTTTAAAATTAAACTTAGTAACTTTATCACTTAAAGTCACTTTTAAATTAGATTTGACTTTACAACTTATAAAGTCACTTTAGGAGAAAAATTTAAATTCTTTTGGACACTTTTCTCTAGGCCAAAGATCAAAGCCTTAGGGGATCACTTGTCCTCTGGTACCCAAATTTAAACACTCCCTCTTACCGAGGAAAGTGTTCCTCACCACTCCCATCTTGTCTCTAAAGTAGACATGCTTGCACCGTGGTAAGGCTTTGGTGAAAATATCTGCTACCTGCTCATCAATGGGAATACACTCAAGCTTCACAGCTCCCTTCTAAACATAGTCTCTGATGAAATGATATCTGATCTCGATATGATTTGACCTGTCATGAAATACTAGATTCTCCGTGAGTTTAATGCAACTCTTATTATCACAGTAAATCACTTAAGGTCTCAAATACTAACCAAATAAGCCAAACAACATCTTGCGAAGCCATATGGCCTCACAACTAGCTAGAATGGTTGCCATGTACTCTGCTTCTGCTAAACTCAATGCTACTGACTACTAATTTTGGCTAAACCACGACACAACTGCTGAACCTAACCCAAAACAACACCTTGAAGTGCTCTTCCTATCAGAAGCACAACCAGCCGAATCAGAATCAGTGTACCCTGCCAATCTCACTCCATCTCCCTGTCTCTAATCCAGACCATACTCTAGTGTCCCCTGCAAGTAACATAAAATGTGTTTTGCAGCAACCCAATGCACTCTCTTGGGCTCACACATGAACTGGCTCATTGTGTTGACCGCAAAACATATATCTAGTCTAGTGTCGACCAAATACATCAAGGAACCAATTAGTTGTCTATACAATGTGGGATCCACCAAATTGGAATCTAAAGCATGAAGCTTCTTCTAGCTAGTGATGATAGGTGTTGACATGGGTCTACAATCCTCCATGTGGAATCTCCTAACGATGTCCACAATATACTTCCCCTATCCCAGAAAGAAATGCCCCTCCTCCTGCCACACCTCCAAACCCAAAAAGTAATGCATCAAGCCAATGTCCTTCATCTCGAACTCCGAAGCAAGATCTTTCTTGCAACCCTCTATGAGTCTCTCTGCACCCATAATGACCAAGTCATCCACATAGAACACCAGAATGAGAGGCTCCTCACCTATCACAATAAAGTATAGGTTCATATCTACATCACTCTTTGTGAAACCCATCTCTTGCAAGTACATATCAATCCTGGAGTACCAAGCTCTAGGAGCTTGCTTCAGACCATAAAGTGCCTTCTTCAATCTGCATACATGTGACTCCTTCCCATGGACCTCAAAGCCCTGTGGCTGCTCAATGTACACCTCCTCCTATATGAAGCCATTGAGAAATGTGGTCTTCACATCCATCTAGTGGATCTTCCAACCCATCTCTGCTGCTATCGATATAATGGAGCGAATGGAAGTATATCGAGCCATGGGAGCGAAGGTCTCCTCATAGTCTACTCCTTCTACCTGGGAGAACACTCTAGCCACAAAAATTTCCTTGAACTTCTCGATGTTGCCATCTTCAACGTGCTTTACCTTGTAAAGCCATCTAGAAGTAACCACGAATTTTCTCTCAGGCCTCAGCACCACCTCCCAAACATCATTCTTCATGATAGAAGAATACTCCTCCTGCATGGCCTCTCTCGAGACCTAATGGCTAGCTGCCTCCTCATAGCTAGAAGGCTCAAAGTCAACGATGTTGGCAACCATTGCCATATAGCTACATAACTGCTCAGGTGGTCTACTCTCTCTGACCGATCTCTTCAGCCCAACAATAGATGTGGCCTCTCTCAAGGTATCCTGAAGCCACTTGTGCTTCCTCTTCCCTGAGCACACTTCTCCCACCGGAAAATGAAACTCCTCATCCTCATCAGAAGCCTGAACTCCTAAATGTCTGTCTGTTGTCCTCCTACCTGAACCTGTACCTGTAGATGCTGAAGTACCGTGTAAGCTATCCATTAATGGACTATCTAGTGAACTACTCTACGGACTGCTCTGCATGCGGCCCAAAGCACCACCCCTCTGACTCTGCGAGCCACTGCTCACTGATGGACCTGACACTGTAATCGATATACCTCCTGATCCTTGCCCACTGGATCCTTGTGATAGACTCAGCTACTCCTGAGGGTCTGGCCGATCTAGATACTCTAACTCTCGTGACCTCGTGAAATCTCTGTCCTCCTTGAACTTCACATCCCGCCTGACAACAACTCTCCTCTATGCAGGAATATAAATCCAAAAGGTTTTCGAGGTCTCACTACAGCCAAAAAAGGTACCCTTCTCTGTAGTGGGCTCTAGCTTGGTCCTCTTCTCCTTAGGTACATAGGAGTATGAAATACACCCAAAGATATGGAAGTGACCAACATCAAGCTTCCTCCCAGAAAAATCCTCCTCCGGAGTCACATGCCCCAAGGCACAATGTGGACTCCTATTTTGCAAATACACAACAGTGTTGCAGGTCTCTGCCTACAAAAACAATGGTAACCCCTGATCATGTAGCATGGATTTGGCAGCCCCAAAGATGGATCTGTTCTTCCTCTCTGCAACCTTGTTCTGCTGGGGGTTGTAAGGAACTGTGAACTCCCTCTTGATGCCTGCCTCCGCACAATAATCAACAAACTCACCAAGGGTGTACTCCCCTCCATTGTCCAATCTGAGGGACTTGATCTTTCAACTTGTCTGAGTCTCCACAAGAGCTCTGAACTCCTGAAACTGTTTGAATACCTCACTCTTGGTCTTCAAGAAATATATCTAGGTATTTCTGGAGTGATCATCAATGAATAGCACATAGTACTCATATCCACTCAAGAAAACATGAGACATCCGACTACTCACATCGGTATGAATCATATCAAGAATCCCAATCGATCTACTGTCACTGCTAGGAAAAGGAGATTTGGAAAACTTCCCCATAGCACGTCCTCTGCATGTATCTAGGTGATCAGAACTGAAATCTGGCACACCTATAGTGATCTCCCGCAATGTCCTCAAGGCCCCATGATACATGTGCCCCATCCTGTGGTTCCAAATCTCGCATAGCTCTGAACTACTAGCTCTGTTGTCAGTACTACTGTTCAATGCCAAAAGGGGCTGAAACACAAACTTGTACACCTTTGCATGACGTACACTAATCACTCTAGTTGAATCAGCTAGAGCACCCCTGGGATATATAAGCACATGTCCTCTCTTGAACAATACCTCATACCCTCTGTCCTCCAATGCTGAGATAGATATAAGGTTCTTCCTCATCCCTGACACATATTGAACATCTGACACTTTCAAGGGAGGTTTGGGTTCCCTATCAAATGTCAATGTCCCCACACTGACTGCTCTAACAATGTTGTCTTCTCTGAGTACTTCCTCTATCTGAAACCTCTGAGAAGTACTCACGAAATCCTGTCATATGACGTGAAGCCCCACTGTCAACATACCACATACCTGAAGATGCTCCTTTAGTGGAGGGAAATGCACACTCCCTCCAAACCTTCGTTGGAGGTGATCCTGCACTAGCAGACTCACAAGTAATGAACCCAAACTTTCGGTCAAATCTCTCTGAAAAGTCCTCTATCTCTGCTGATGCTGCCATGGTATTTTTCTTCCCATTCTTCTTCTTCTCCAGACACACAACTGCATAGTGTCCCATCTTCTGAAAATTCCAACACTTCACCTTAGAATAGTCCTTCTCCTTGTTCAGTTGCTTACCTTTGCCTTTGCCTTTGGCCCCACCACCACTTGTGGAAGCTTGCTTCTTACCCTTGCATTTATTTCCTCCTTCTAATAGTGCTACATTGTCATCCTCATCAACTGGTTTGGCTGCCCCAAGCTAGTTCTTTCTGATTTTATTCTGTATGCAATCATCCCACAACCTCTATTAAGTGGGAAAGGTCTCCCGTGCAACAATCCCATCAGCAAAGTTCAACCGTGTACTGGGGAGGCCATTCACTGTAATCCGCACCAACTCAGTGGGTGGAATGACCTCTCCAACTGCTGCCAACTCATCTCTCACATTAGTGATATTTGTGAGGTATGCAGTAACACTATCAGTGTTTTCCATCTTAATGGCCTTTAACTTCTCCCTTAGGACCATTTTTTTGTTCTCATTGGTACTCTGGTAGAGATTGGTCAAGGCTGTCCACATCTCATGAGCAAGTCTCTTTCCTCTCACATGAGGAATGCAATGGTATTTAATACCATCCAGAATCAATCTCTTACCCTTGTTATTCTTATTGTTAAATTCTGCGAACTGAACAACATCAGTAGTCACATTTACATGGTGTTGTTGGGTATGCACCATTATACCCCATACTTTTGCCTCCTCAAAGATGCTTTGTATTATTTCCTTCCATGTATTGTAGTTTCTATGCCCATCCAACCTATCCTCCACCCTCAAGCCCAAAGACATGCTTGCTGTCCTTATAAACTAAAAATTTCACTATTGTGGTAAAGGTTCAGTTTTCTGTGTGTAAAATTAGCTTGATGTAATTTTTTTTCTTTGTTGTCCCAAACTGCACTTTTCAAAAAATTGGCTCTGATATCACGTAGAAATTTTAGCTCAACCCTGACTTTTAGTTTATCCTTACCACCCCCATGTAGTTAAATGCCCATTCCCATAACCATTCATTCAACAAGCTGGAAATAATAAATATTTTCCGAAAACACAAATTTTGGAAATTTCACAGTGTTGAAAATGCAAAATTAAAAACTCAGAAAATATATCAGCCACACACAGAGTGACACGCTAATTTTTGGTCAAGATTATCCTGGAAAAACCCCCTACAACTCTTGGCGAAAACCAGTTCGAAAGCTCTTCTTTATTTATGATAAATAGCTTTTACAGTGAGATAGAAATACACAGAAAATTTTAACAACCAAACAAATACAATTTATCTCACTTTCTATGCTTAACCACCACATCAGAAAATGCACAAACAAAAAAATAGGAACAACAATAAATGTTGTACGGAATATTTGAATTTAATCCTCAGAAAACACAACAATAAATTCTGTTGTACGACCTCCTTGAAAAGTGTGTAGAACAAAAATAACTGATGTTGTACGAACTCCTCAAAATGCGTGTAGAGGGACAACAATAAATGTTGTACTATTTCTGCCTCGATTTTCATGCACAGGGACAACAACTCACTGTACAGATTGCCTCAAAATCTATGCCAAAACAATTGTATGACTGCCTAGGAATGCATGCCAAAGATGTTGTACGGTTCTGCCTTGAAAATCATGTCCAAACTACCTTGAAATGTGTGCCAACCTTGCTGTACAGATTTGTTGAAATTTTGCCTCAGTATGTGTGCCAAGGTTCTCTCTCCTTCACCTCACTGCACAAAAATCTTCTTTCTCTCTTCTCCTCCTTCTCTCAATCTGCTCATGAAATACTGAATGATCTTTTCCCTCTTTTCCTCCTTTAACTTAACCCTAAGTGACTTTTGGGGAATCCCTAAATCCAATGGCTGAGATAGCTTTAGATCTAGGGCTGAGTTTAAATGTGCATTTAAATCTCACTTTCTATTTTTAAATTCACCTCACTTTAATAAATACCCTCTTGATCATTTATTTCCAAAGTCACTTTTCACTTTCTAATTTCACATTGACTTTATTAAAGTCACTTTAAAATTAGACTTAGTAACTTTATTGCTTAAAGTCACTTTTAAATTAGATTTAACTTTACAACTTGCAAAGTCACTTTAGGAGTAAAAGTTAAATGATTTTGGACACTTTTCCCTAGGCCAAAAATCAAAGCCTTAGGGAATCAGTTATCCTATGGTACCCAAATTTCAACATATGTTCTTTGTGTGCTCTACCTCCTATCTCTCCCAACTATCTTTGATCAACTATGGAACAAAATTCTCTCAAAATAATGGAATGCCTCTTCCTCCTAGTGGCCCAGTTATGACAGAGCCCAATAGCCTACTAGTGGCTAATTTTGAATACATCAACTCTTAAATAGAGTTACGAAATTGACCCTTATAGAGTCCATTGTTGAAAAGTGTAACTAGGATCATTCTTCATAATTGACTATGTAATTATGTATTTTAGTAAAGAAGAAGACAGAGCTAATAAAATATATTTTTTGTTGTACTTGCTTCATGGGTTTCATGAGCAAGGTTTTATTAATTAAGAGTCATGTATATGAAGAGTCTAGTCAACAGAATATGCCTCAAGACCTTGTCATGAAACCATGAAGAAAATGGTTCCAGAATGATGCTCAAAGCAGTCCTCAAATAGCCTCATTAATGCTGGAAGATAATCCTCTCAAGTCGGCTTGCAAATATTGTTGGAAATTTAGCTCATGAATAGTCACAACCATCCATGGTCAAGTCGGCTTATTACAGGGTCCAAAAACTATAAACACCCCAGAAGACTGCACATGAAAGATAGGAAGAAAAATCCGCATCTCTTTGATTTTTTTGGACTACAATTGCAGATTGGAACATTTCAGATGCCTCTGTGGAATTTGGATAAGTTTGAGATATAAGATAAAGGATTGTGGAATAAAGAAAGGATTTCGGAGCAACATTTTACAATGAGGCAGGAATTGTATACAAGAGTGTAATAATTGTTACCATTGTGAAATAATTCTGTGATTTTATGTGAGATAAAGGACTGTGATAAAGTGTGGATTAAAGTGCTATTATCGTGCTAAATAAGTCTGGGTTAAGGTGCATTGAAGAGAAAGACAAATAACGATGTGAAGGCAATATATGATTGTGTTAAAGGGTTATTGTGCAAAAGTAAGGTCTGAGTTAATATGAGGTCTAACATTGAAGAAAATAAGACAAGGATACACTCAGCAAAGTTAAGTGAAGATTCAAAGGAAGAAGAACACTAGTAGAGACTGAGTTCTCTAAGGCTGGTGTTGAATGGTGTTGATCAGTGCAGGAAGGTGCAAGAAAGAAGGATAAGCTCAAGGAGCCATTGAATAAGGACTGAGAAAGTCTTGAAGGCATATAAAGTTCTAAGGTTTGTGTCATGGTCATAGTACTAATCATTTGAATTCTATAAGAAGAATTTCTTATCGGTTTTCCTCTCCAAGAGGGATAGGTTTTGCCCTGGCTCGAAGAGCCTACTTTTGTGTCTCTTGTGTTTTGGTAATTGACTTGATGAAAGACTATAAGTAAATAAGAGAAGACATAAGTAAATTAAATAAGCTCGCAAGTAATTATCAAGGAAAGAATTTGTATTAATCATCGCCCTCCCAAATTCTCAACATGGAATTTGAGCTAAGGTGTTGAAAAAAAGGGCTACTTGAAAAGAAGATACTGTAGGAAGCAAAGATCAAAGTTTGGGTGAAAAGTCAAATCAGTTTGCAAGGAATACCCTCAAGCTATTTCAAGAAAGATATTCATCTCATTCACAGGATCGAATCATCAAGAAAATAATATTTTCCATCAAATATTTATATTCAAAAATATTGTTGGAAGAAACATCATCTTTTAAAGATATCCTTTATCATCAAAGATCCAAGAACACCTACATTGGAGATTTCAATCCTAGAAGAAGCTCCTGACTTCATCTTCATCATCATCAAGGAAGCTGCAACTCACTCTACTCAAGTAAGTATCTATGACCTTACTTAAATCTGTTAAGTTGACTTATTGTAGAGAGAGCAACAAATTGGTTGGGCCATCAAACTTTTTAGATGCTGTGAAAAATGTCAATTTTTTTCTGAGAAGAAGAAGTTGGCACATTAGAGAAAATTTCAGCCTAAAAGTGCCCATGAAATTTTCACGTAATTTCCATGTGATAGTATGTAAACCAATCAAAATACTTTAAATTTAAAAAGAGGTACATTTAAATATTTTCAAGGAAAAAGAAGAAAAACTACCTTTTTTATTATATTTTTTGCTTATATCCTTATAGGTTTACTCAAATTCCAAGTGTAGACACTCGTTGGATGTAGAATTAAATTTCACATCCAACGAATACCCATTATGCATACTTTTGAGAGGATCCACATTGATAAAAATTGAAAATACATTAAAAAAGCGTGTTGAACATGCTTTTTTTAATGTATCTTCAATTTTTATCAATGGTCAACACGCTTTTTTAATGTATCTTCAATTTTTATCAATGCGGGTCTTCACAAAAGTATGCATAATGGGTACTCGTTGGATGTGGAATTTAATTCCATATCCAAACAGTGTCTACACTTGAAATTTGAGAAAACCTATAAAGAGATAAACCAAAAATATTATTAAAAAAATTAGTTTTCCTCTTTCCCCCCCAAAATTCGTAAGTCTTATTTTTTATTTTAACTATTATTTTATTAATTTTACTTAGGAGGCCGTTTTTAGGCTGAAATTTCCTCTAATGCCACTGCCATTGATTCCTGTATTTGTAGATGAACTCGTCAGGAAGTGGGGGTTAGATTTCATAGGGGAAATCAATCCACCTTCTGGTGGAAATCATAATTGGTTTCTGACAGCTACTGATTACTTTACCAAATGGGTGGAATTTGTTCCAACCATAAATGTAACTGACTCGGTGGTTATAAGGTTCCTAGAAGAAAACATATTTGCAAGATTTGGTTTCCCAAAAATAATGGTCACAGATAATGCAAGGGTATTTAAATATGCAAAATTAATTGATTTATACCAGAAATATAATGTAATTCTTACCCATTCTACTACCTATTATCCTCAAGGAAATGGGTTGGCATGTAATATCCCAAAATCGAGACAGCTCTGCAAGCTTTCATTAAAAACGCATTTTCAGAAATTTATGCCATAGAAAATGAAAATAAACACTTGGATCCCATAGATACCTTCATCTAGCATCCAATTCCAAGAGGATATCAGAAATAAATGAAACTAGGTGGGTTAAACAGACCTCCCACACTAGTGTAGCTAAAAATGACTAAAAACCCCAAATACTGCAACTCAGAAATGCTGCATAAAGGGACTGCGTAGTATTATGAGGGTTTTAACTCAGAAATTAAGGAAACAACTAGATCTACTCATATATTGATTAAAATTTCTGAAGAACAGAGATCTAGTCTCCTTATACAAAATCCAAGAGAACCCGACAAGGGTTTCTTGTCAAACACTCTGCATACAAATGTGATATTCAGAAAATTACTGAATCACCACTGCAACACTGAAGCATAAGAGTGTAGAAGGCTGAAATATTTTTGATCTGATGTATATCCTTCAAGGGCTTCCTCCCATGAAATGATGAACCTCTCAATCACAAGGAAACACTGCAATGGAGCCACCAAACCATGCACTGAGTACTGCCTCCAAAATAACGCATTCCCTAGCTGGAACAATGCTGGGAATGTATGGGAAATGTGTGTTCTGATACCACAGATATGAAATCAGCTTTGGAGCTCTCCAAATAGGTCCCTCAAGTGAAGGAAACCTTCCTCCAATGAGAAACTAGCTCAGAAATCGGGATTCCAATCCCTTCCACTGCCGCACCCTGCAACACTGCACAATCTCCGAAAAAACTGCGTTGATGAAGTAGGCTGAAGCTTGGCCTGAAAACCTGATGTGGAATGATGAATACAAACTCTCCCAATGAGGCTCCTCAAGGAAGAGGTGGGATTCCTGCTCGGGAACACTCGGTGCTAGACAACACTGCTACTCTGCTAAACAACAAGAGGAAGCAAAAGTCTGAGCAGACATGAATAATAATCTAAAACAAGAATAATAATGCTGCCATCATCCTCCTTATATAAAACATGAATTTTCTTGCCCTTGGCCCTACTCAATTAGGTCATCTCTATCCAAAGATACATCTCCCTCCAAAATTGCGTTATTCCTCATTGGATTCCTCCTCCTCCACAACTGCGTTGTTGACTTAGTCAAAGTGGATTGAATCAACTTGATTTTATCCCTGTTCACACATGGAGGTGTTTTATTAAGCTAGAAAGAGTGTCCCCTTTCACACTTGGAGTGTTTTTATCCTCCTTAGGATACTTATGGGTTTTTCTACCCATTTATTCACTGGCTAAAGCTGCTGCTAACTCTAATGTTCCATTTAGTTTTGAGGCTAAAATTTTGGAACATTACAATCCTCCCCTCCAAAATATTTTCTTGTCCTCAAGAAAATGTATAGGGAGAGAAAAATTTCTCCCCTCCTCCTCATGTGGCCTCCCATCAATAGCCTCCATCACTGCATCAAGAGAATTTGCAAATAAACTGTCATCTAATGCTTCCTCCCAAGTGTGCAAAACCAAAGTGTCTGCATCAGTCAAAGGTGGAAAGTGTGAATGGAAACCTTCTTGCTGTCTCATGGCCTCCAAAAATTAGGAGTGATTACCAACATGGTGAATGAGTGCCTCCCTCACCCATGCTATCATCCAAATGAAGTGAGTCACCCTCCAACATGGAAACTCATGAAGAATCTCCTCCACCTTTGGCTCCTGAAATGTAGGTGGGCTGAATAAATGAACATGATAGGCAAGAGGGCCTATCCCAAACTGTCCTCCTCTCTACTTATGATAAGTGTAGAGGGCATGCTGATCTTGGGCTGCAACATGATTTCCCTCCAATGGAAAAAAGAAGATGGACCCTCCAAGGGCTCTTCCTACAAAATCATGAAACATGACAACCCAAACCATCCCATTCAAGATGAATGGCACATCATCACCATATGGCATCCAAATCAGAAAATGGCTGAAGCTTATGTGCAAGTTTGGATGATACACATGGTCTCTCCAGTGGATACATCACAGTCCTTTCAACTACTGATTCAGAGCATCAAGTGGCAAGTTATTCTTCAAATAATTTGCAGCTATGCATGTTAGCTCATCCACTATGAAGTAGTAAGCTACAATATATACCAGCTCTGTACAATAAAAACAATACAACACTTGCCCAAAGTCATGTAGAGATGGGTTATCAAGATTACAAAATTTGGCCCTAAAGTGACCATGAAACCCATAAATAATCTTGCTCTCTTGCGGAGCAATGCACTGTTTACATATGGTGAGAAAATACAAATACTCAATAGAGTAACCAACAAGAACATAAATGTATTTTTTACCATGCATCATGTGTGAGCTGAAAGTGAGGTCCATGTATAAGTTCCCCCATGAGGATCCCCTCATAAAAATCTACAAGAAGAAGGGATACATATACTCCTTGGAACACTCCATCAATAAGAATAGACTCCCATGTGTCAGTGTTTTAGACCTTAGAAATAAGGCTCCATGACTCTTCCCTTTGACATTCCATATGCTAGAGCCATCCACCATCATGCTGCTATGTGAGAAGATCTCCTTCCTACATGGAAGTCTCTCATGATCCTTCAATGCTGAAGGGTAGCCTCCTTGCACTATGAATGTGCCTTCCTTCTCTCTAGAAATTTCATGAAAAGTATGGGAAGAATCCTGCCCATTCTCTCCCAAGTGAAACCACAGCAACAACAACTTTTGCTACTGCCTCATCTCTCTCTCCTACAAGCCATAGAGTAAGATCATGATGGTCAACTTGTATGGTGGCCCAATAAACAATTCAGCCATGAAGTGCCTCCTCAAGTTCTCCAAGTGGTTCCTCCCACAAGAAGAGAAAAAGTGTGATGTGGCAATCATGGTTTTCCCATGGTTCCTCTTGAAATTTACAACATATAAAGTGGGGAGAATCAAGCTCCCAATGGGTATCTCCAATCTCAAGCCCACTCTCCAAACAAAGCTTCCCCTTAACATAAGCATATCAGCAATATATGGAAGCATAATACAATAAAAACAAGTTGCCAATTTACAATTGGAGAGTGAATCATAGTTCCACCCATGGAACCAACACAGTGCATCCTTTGCCATCAAAATGAGAAATGAAAAGTGCTTTACTATCCATTTTTTTGCTGCCACAGTCATCACATAATATGAAAACATGAAGTCACAATATGGTGTCAATGGTGCACACCAAGAATCATGTGGCTTCCCCCACCAACCATAAAAAAGATAGCCAAAATCAATGCTACAAGTAGCTGCAAGTACATCATCATACAATATGCTAGAAGAGATAATTCTTCTTGTTACATCATGCTGCTCAAATAAGGAAAATAAGTGCAATAAAAAATGTGAAACGATACCTCCTCCATCATGTAATTTAGATCTTCAGTTGAAATGGCTCAACTGGAAATTCTCCCTCACCTCCAAAGAGTAGGGAAGTGGTTGTGACCTCCTCTTCATTACCATCCGGGCTATGCATCTCTCCATATGCTGATATATGTCATGCTCGATGCCCTCCCAAGTGAACTCTTCCATCAAATGGAAATATGCCTCTAAGTGCATAGAAGAGAAGTCCTCATGTGTTGCATGTAGCAACTTCTCCTTGAGACTAGAAGATCTAGTCAAGAAGATCCTGCCAGAGGAATAGATGACCACATCATCCACCATGTATTTATCATCTCCATCCGGGTCATCAAGAATCATGCATGCACCAAGATCCTTGGAGTACACTACCAAGAGCTGAGATCTCCAATAAGGATCAATCCTCCTAAGAGACAACACTGGTGATCTGGCATGTGAAGCTCTCCTCATGCTGCTGCCTGCTACTTTAACATCCCCCATGCCAAATTCTTCCTCCAAACTCTTCACCTCTCCAAAATCCAAGAGTGGTGAATCCAAAGACAATATGTCTTTCATCAACTCTAGATTAGGTGGCCTCCCAGGTGGAATACCTCCATGTAGTGAGACATCAATGTCAAGAGTAGACTGCTCATGTGGTCGGGCAACCGTGCCACTGGCCTTACAATGAAAATCAGTCTGCCTCTTCCTTGCATTGGCTCTTTGAAATAGAGAAGGGTGTGTACCTCTCATCAAGTGATGTTGCTCTTCCTCCCTGCCTCCTCCTTCCAGTTGCAATGCTGCACAATCATGCTACTCACTGATTGTGCTTGGACCTCCATGTATGAGATCCTGGGGAACTTCTTATAAGGACATAAGAATCCCTCCTGTTGGAGCATGTGCTCCTCCTCCCTCTGCATGAGGCACTGGATGTGCTCTAGATGTGACAGTGCTATTGCCCTGAACTCCATCAATGTGGGTGGGCAACATCTCAACAGTTGGATCCCCCTATGAAGAAGAGATCCCCATGCCCTCTTGTCCAAGAATATGAACTGGAGGTCTTGCTTCCGGAAATTTGTAATGAAAGATGTCAGCTTCTCCCATGGTTTTCTGAAGTGGAGTTTCCTCCATCACATGCAAGGGTTTTGTTTTCTCAAGTTTTCCTTGCTCATGTGTCTTAGGAAGTTTTTCACCAAACCTTCCCACCAATGTTTCTGTGAATCTTGCATAAGAGTAAGTGTTTGCATTATTTAAAGAACAATATTCAAAAGTCCACCATGCATGAGCCTTACCTCTGAAATGCAGCGCTGCAACTCTGATGGCTTCATCTTCAGAAATATGGTGCAGCTACAAATAGGAGTCTAGCTCCTTCACCCAAGCTCTAGCTGAACATGTAGGTGATCCGGAAAAAGTAGATAGAAGAAATATACCTACATCTTGCTGCTTGCTCTTCTCCACCTGGATCTTGAAAAACTCTTGGAAATTAGTATTATCTCTAAACCTCTCAGTTTGAGATTCATACTCCTGCAAAAAATCACTAAGAGTCCTCCTCTTAGGCATTCTTCCTCCTCCCATCCATCTCAAGATAGATCTAGGCACTTGACTGCATTCTGCATCATGGTGTGTAGTTGCATGCTCACACTCACCATGTATAAATCTAGATTCAGCTCTATATCCAAACTCCTTTGGAGATCCCATCTCCAATCTCATTTTCTTCATCTCTCCTTGAAAGCTCTGCATAGATTTTGGAAGAATCTTAGTAAGCGTGTCTTACTTTCTTCATTTTCAGAAATTTATGCCATAGAAAATGAAAATAAACACTTGGATCCCATATATACATCCATATAGCATCCAAGTCCAAGAGGAGATCAGAAAGAAATGAAACTTGGTGGGTTAAACAGACCTCCCACACTATTGTAGCTGAAAATGACTAAAAACCCCAAATACTACAACTCAGAAATGATGCATAAAGGGACTGCACAGTCTTATGAGGGTTTTAACTCAAAAATGAAGGAAATGACTATATCTACTCATATATTGATTAAAATTGCTGAAGAACAGAGATCTAGCTGTCTCCTTATACAAAATGCAAGAGAACCTGGCAAGGGTTTCATGTCAAACACTCTGCATACAAATGTGATATTCAGAAAATTACTGAATCACCACTGCAACATTGAAGCATAAGAGTGTAGAAGGCTGAAATATTTCTGATCTGATGTAGATCCCTCAAGGGCTTCCTCCCATGAAAGGATGAACCTCTCAATCACAAGGAAACACTGCAACGGAGCCACCAAACCATGCACTGAGTACTGCCTCCAAAATAACGCATTCCCTAGCTGGAAAAACACTAGGGATGTATGGGAAATGTGTGTTCTGATACCACAGATCTGAAATCAGCTTTGAAGCTCTCCAAGAAGGTCCCTCAACTAAAGGAAACCTTCCTCCAATGAGAAACTAGCTCAGAAACCGAGATTCCAATCCCTTCCACTGCCGCACCCTGCAACACTGCACAATCTCCGGAAAAACTATGCTGATGAAGTAGGCTGAAGCTTGGCCTGAAAAACTGATGTGGAATGATGAATACAAACTCTCCCAATGAGGCTCCTCAAGGAAGAGGTGGGATTCCCGCTCGGGAACACCCGGTGCTAGACAACACTGCTACTCTGCTAAACAACAAGACGAAGAAAAATTCTAAGCAGGCATCAATAATAATCTAAAACATGAAGAATAATGATGCCAT
The DNA here is from genome assembly GCA_034641835.2 of Pinus albicaulis. Lineage (NCBI taxonomy): Eukaryota > Viridiplantae > Streptophyta > Pinopsida > Pinales > Pinaceae > Pinus > Pinus albicaulis. Next base: position 1,294,401,513 of record CM076577.1, read on the forward strand.
CCTCTTCCTTATATAAAACATGAGTTTTCTTGCCCTTGGCCCCACTCAATTAGGTAATCTCTATCCAAAGATACATCTCCCTCCAAAACTGCGTTATTCCTCCTTGGATTCCTGCTCCTCCACAACTATGCTGTTGACTTAGTCAAAGTGGACTAAATCAACTTGATTTTATCCCTGTTCACACATGGAGGTGTTTTATTAAGTTAGAAAGAGTGTCCCCTTTCACACTTGGAGTGTTTTTATCTTCCTTAGGAGACTTATGGGCTTTTCTACCCATTTATTCACTGGCTAAAGCTGTTGCTAACCCTAATGTTCCATTTAGTTTTGAGGCTAAAATTTTGGAACATTACATGGAAGAATCCTCAAATAAAGATTTGGTTTAATTTAGAAGAACATATTTGCAGAAAATAAAAATAATTGGGACTCTCAGCTTAATTTTTCCCTATTGGAAAATAGAGTAACCACTAAAAGGTCTATTGGTAAGTCGCCTTTTGAACTGGAATATGGAATGGAAACTCTTTTTCCTATTTAGTTAGCTAAACTAGTAGTTGCTTTGATTTGATATGTTGAAGAAGAACCAAAAACATTTACCTAGAGGATAAACCAACTAGTAAAATTAAATGAGAACAAAGAACATGTAACTGAAAATATGATCGGTTATCAATAGAATATGAAAAATATTTTTGAAAGAAAAGAAAAGGATATACTCTTTCTACCTAGAGACCTTGTCTTAAGGTGGGATGTCAGAAGGGAGGATAAGGGAAAACATGGTAAGTTGGATTGTTTATGGTTTTGTCCCTTCAAGGTGGCAGAAGCAAGAGGAAACAACACCTTCATTTTATAGAATCTTGATGGAGAACTACTACAACTTCCTGTAGATGGGAAGTTTCTAAAACATTACTTCCAACATTAACTAACATTTAATTTTCTCATTGAAAATACTAGTGTGATCACTGTAAGTATCCAGTGAGCTTATAATTGAAATTCTTTAAGCTATGATATGATTCCATGCCCGAGATGGAGGCACTAATATGCTGTTATTAGTGTTTTGTTCGAAAACACTATCCCTAGGTGGAGCCACATGTTGTAGCTCATTTTCACTATGTTTAATAGCTAAAAAGAAAATCATATATGTTGAAAAAGAAACAAAGAAAAGAAAAAAAATGCAAAGAAATATGAAAAAGGTCATTAGGATTCTTTTGTGCAGTTTTATTTAAACAAAAAAAGATGCTTTAATCTTGGATTTTGAGGTGGCACAGGTTTATTTTTAATATAATTGGTGGTGGGCAATGTTCTTATGGTGGAGAAATTAAAAAGCGTGCACCTACCAAGAGCGATGTCATTCGAGGCATCGAGACTCAACCACAATAGAAACCTGACAACACAACATGCTCGACGAATATGCTAAGGGGTTCCCCCGTAGGAAATATGGCAGGAAACCATCGTCGGGAGATTGACGATTGGGATCTCACCCGACATCACCATAGTATGAAACCATTTACCACCACAGGTGCCCCTGTGAGTGGTAAAAGATATTCTCCTTGTCTGCGGCAAGAGAATGGGTAATCTCAAGCCAAATTACTTTAAATTCTAAGTTTAATTTTTGAAGTCTTCATAAGGATCAAGCAAAGTTTAGATTAGTTTTGGAAATTAGTTCAAGTTAGTTCATGCCAGTTAACAATTTTTATAATTGTCCTTATTATAAGGTTTCTTTAAAAAGATATGGATGAACCATTTTTGGGGTTCCAATTTTTTGCCTCAGAGAGTGATTTCTGTGTAATGTATAAATATTTTCTTGGAGATATAATAAAGTTTTATGTATGATTCCAATTGCCTTTTGAATATGATATATGTTATATATTATTGTAAGTCATTATTTGTCTTTCTTCTTTTGAAAATGTGTAAAGAAGTTGTTGGTTATTTCCATTAATATATATTTAATTTTCTTGGAAAGGCTCAAAATACCTTTAGATTTTCTAATTCAAATAACCTTCAATTGCACTCCACATTTTCATACATTCACTTTCTCAGTCTTTCATATTTTCTGTTAAGGTTCATAATAAAATATTTTGCTACTGCAACCTTATATTCTGAATCTTCCACTTTTTCATTCTATCATTTCACTACAACTTCAAGATCATTTTCTTAGAGAGTGTGGCCATCTGGATGGGTGTATTTCTCTAAGAGTTTTCCCTTGCCTTTCATATAAGATATCTCTAAGTAATCATGTATGGGACAACAACCAGAGTTTTTATCTTTTTGTTTAGATTTCTTAGGCACTGACCTCTTCTCATCCAGAGGTTGTCTTTAGGGTTACAACAAGTTTCATGCTCAAGGAAATTTATTTTTATGTCAAGCTCCCATTGTGATCTTATAGGGCTTTTCATTAAGTCTACAAGTCAAAAGAGTTATTATGATGTATGAAAAACCCTTCTTGGGCATGTTACATATTGTAAAAATAATTATGTGAGTCAAAATTATAGTCAAAATACCCTCCAAGACTAATTCAAAGTACAATGAACAAGTCGGCCTACACAAGCAACAAGTTGGCCTAGAGATAGTGACAAATCGACTTAATTTGAAGTGACGGGAAGCCTATATTTAGGGAATTCGACCTTATTCAATAACTCACTCACAAGTCACTTAAGCTCGATCAAATCAGAGGAAGTGTGAGTAAAAGGAAGAAGAAAGGAAGAGAAGAAAGATCGAGTTTATAAGATTATTTTTTGGGTATTCTTCTCACACTTGCAAAATGGATTAGGGAATCCTTTTGCAGTAATAAGTACCAAAATTGCAGTCATGATCAAGGGCCTAATTATGAGTCAAGAAAGGTCTCTCTATCAAGTCAAATTTTCAAGTAAAGGAATTTAGTTCAAGACAAGTTGAAAGGAGGAAATTTTTTCCATTTTCAAACCACACGTGACCTATGTTTATGGATAATAAGCCGACATTTCAGGTCTGCAACAACTAGCTGAAATTCTGAACTAGGGCCAAAATTTGAAGTTGTTGAATGATTTTGACCAGTGTTGACTTGAAGGAGTAGAAGTTCATAAAGAAGAATCTTTGACTTGGTCTTGGAGGGTTTTTTGGTCAAGGGTCTAGGTCTCATAATTCTTCAATTGAAGATTCTATAAGAAGAATAATTCTTGTGGGGTTGCCTCTCAAAGTTGGAGAGGTTTTGGCCCTAAATGATTTCTTATATCTTGTGTCATTTGTCTTATTATTTTTCATGGTTTGGTATTTGTTTTATGAATAAAACACTAATAATAATCAAGTGAAAGAAGAATCTAATTAAGTGAAGTAAAAATACACCACAAAAAATTATCAAAGTAAGAGGAATCGTCCTATGTTGTTGCCCCCCTAGATTTATCAACCTAGTATCATAGCTAAGATGACAAGTCAAGGTAGGGTAGCTTAAAGAAGGAAACTCAAGGACCGAAGCACCAGAAGATAATCAAGATCATTAATCATCAAGAAGGACCACTCATATCAAAGGCACTACACGGATAAGGATTACATCATCATCTTGAATACCTCAAAATTGTATTTCTTTCAAAGAAGGATTGTATACTTGAAGCATTATTGGGAACCTCGCTCAAGCACCACCTCGAAGAATGATACCTAAAAATACCCTACCTCTACTAAAATAAATGAAGGACTACAAATTGGAACATATTAACAACACTACAACAAATAAAAACAAGGATATTGCATTGACATAATCATCAAGCCTACCAATCTCTCTATTTGAAGCATCAATTTTGTAAGAATCCACCTTATATCATTATCATCATCATCAAAATAAATAAGGAAAAAATTTGAATATATTGTCATCAAGTAGTATCTTCACAAGTAAGTATCTTTATGTCCACATCTGAATCTATCAAAATGACCCCATTTTGCAAGGAAAGCAACAAATTGGTTAGGTCATTAAACTTTCTTGCATGGAAGAAGAGGAGAAATTTGATCCCCATAGAAAACAAAGTTCGTGATTATGTTAAGGGTTCAATCACTGAACCTCCAAAGGAATAAGCTCAAGCTCTTTCAAAATATATTAAATGGGAAGTAAGGGCTCAAAGGATCCTTATAGAATCCATCAAAGATCCTCTCATACCCTATGTATCAAATTTGGAGAAATCAAAATAAATATACAAAAAAATAGTAGAATTATTCTCTGTGAGTACTGTTGGAGAAGTGATATCATTAAGACAAGAACTATAAAAGATGAATATATCTAAGGAAGAAGGAATATCCTAATACTTTATGAGGTTATTAGAAATAAGAGGCCAATTATAAAAGTTGGGAGAAATAATATTCGACAAAGAAATGACCACCATAGTGGTCAATGCAATACCAGAGGAATAGGGAAACTTTACATCAAGCATATATGGAAAGAAGAAAGCTACCCCATTCAATGAAATATGGTCATTATGTAATATTGAAGAAATTTTAAAAAAGGAAAAAAGTAATGTAAGATCAGATTAGCAAACTCAAGAATTTACTGCCTTGGATAGGAAGAAAGGAAAGTTTGGAAAGTTTAGTCCTCAAAAAAAGAACAAGAAGAATATGATAAATATCCAATGCTCTGAGCTATCATGTATATGGGTGCTACAAGAGACATTGTCTTAAACTCAAGAAGGAAAACAACAAAATAGGAAGAGAAGATGCCCATATCACCGAAGAAGTGGAAGAAGATGAAAAGAAGAAGTCAAAGAAAGAGGAAGTAAAATATCCCTACTCTGATTGAGATAATCTCCTCCACCTAGCTCTTTTCAGTTTTTGTTAAGTATATATATCATGGTAGGAGACATTAGAAGCACGATATGATGCATAATTTTAGGAGATGGAATTATAGTAGCATATCGTTGAAGTAAGAGCTCATGATATCCCTAGAAAAGCTTGAAAATAATAGTTGAAGTAGAAGTCTACATGGATGTAGCAGTCATCATATAAAGGAAGTAGCTCTTGGTAACCTCATTTCAAGCACGTGTAGTGGATATGGTTGAAAGAAATTCATCTAGAATGATAGAAGGAATTCACCATACATCATCATCATGAGCAAGGATCTTATTCCAGATGAGGATAATCTAGATTATCTGTTGGAATATTCATTGGAAGGTTCACCTCTGTTGAAGGAAGCAACTGTCTCGCTAAGAATTCCACCTTGTATGGGATTCATTGTTTAGAAGGATGATGGTATGATGAAAATGTAATGCAATATGTATAGATGGTTGAAGTACTCTCAATCAAGAAAAGGAAGTTGTTGAAGAAAGATTAGATAACCAAAAGAAGGAAAGAGGTATGTATGCATATAGTTAATGGAGTGTTGTCATTAAATAGTTACATGGGTAAATGCTCTATCCCATGGGCATGATAAAAGAAAAGGATATCTTCCTCTGGAAATATGCATGAAGGCATGGTTCACATATTGACTAGATGAAATCAACATAATATGTCCTCATATGGAATATGATGTGGTTGACAAAGGTGAAGGAGCTATGGATGTAAGTTCCCGAGGATAAATATGTGAAGAAAGAAAGGAGATCATGGAAGATGCAACTATGGTCACATAGAAAAGGAAATAAACATCCAAAAAATTGGACATGAAATCTCCATAGAGAAGGAATGAATACCATGTTAAGGTCTATAAATAAATACCCTTGAAATTTCCAATATCTTAGAGACATGTCAATATGTATGCATGAGATTGATGTTGCAACAAGTGGATGTCATGATGAAGGGCCATCACAAAAGGTAATTTTGATTTGATGATTTTTTTATTTTTGAACAATATCTGGATGGGATAATACATGGATACCAAAAGAGATTTGTGGATGTCACTTACAACTAGTACTCATGTGGAGGGATGGAAGATCCTGAATGCAACATGATAGGGAAAAGGTAGTTGTATGAAGAAAATCTAGATATGGACTAGTAGATCACTTTATGATGAAATAAAGGATGAAATGAATAACGTGATTCTTGAATGAAAGTGATGGATGGTCAATGCCCTACGAGTAAGTATCAAGTGATAAAGGCTCCATATTTATAGAGACAAAATTCATGACATTAAAAGGAAGATCTATTCTAGCATCTAATAGTGCCATGATCTCCACCAAAGAGCTGTTATTGGAAAACAAGTCTCTAGTTAAGAGGGAGCTTGAAAGAAATTCCTTGGTTAAAAGGGAGTTTGGAAAAGTTCTGGGATAAGAAGAACTTTGGTAAATTTCTTTTTTAGGAATGGGTACAACCTCCTTAGTTGAGAGGGAGAGATAGACACATCATTCTTGTCTTCACTTTGGGAAGAAATAATGGAGGATTGGGAAAGCATATGGAATCTAATGCACTTTGAGGATGTTGTAGGGAATCCAAGATAAGAGTAGTTCTATAGGACTGATATTATTTGAGGACTAGGAATCCAAGATAAGAATAGTCCTAGAAAGACATACCCAGTGAACACTCGTTTGGGGTATTTTCCTTGAAAGGCAATGATGATGGTGTCTATAAATCATTGGTCTCACTAGCATTGTGCTCTGATCATGCGAAGAGATAGATTTTTTAGTAAAGGAGTTTCTATCTGAAAATTCTAGATGATATGGTGCTAAACATATGGGTTACCAATCCAGATCTTTTTATGAGAATTCTTTAGATTGAGAATGTCCAAGTACCTTGTATGGATTATGAATACCTCCCTAGTTAAGAGGAAGTGTTGAAAGATGTAACTAGGTTCGGTCTTCATAATGAAATATGTAATAATGATTTTATGTAATGAGAAAAATAAATTTATTACTTTTGTTCTTAAGCCATGGGTTTCATGCTCAAGGAAATTTATTTTTAGGTCAAGCTCCCATTGTGAGCTTCTAGGAATAGTCATTAAGTCTAAAAATCAAAAGAGTCACTGTCATGTATGAAAAAACATTATTGGGAATGTTATATATTGTAAAAATAATTATGTGAGTCAAAATTAGAGTCAAAACCCCCTCCAGGACCAATTCAAATTACAATGAACAAGTCAGCCTACAGACAATGAGAAGTCAACATAATTTGAAGTGACATGAAGCTTATATATAGGGCACTCAACCTCATTCAAGAACTAACTCACAACTCACTCAAGCTATATCAAGGAAGAAGAAGTGTTAGTATAAGGAATATGAAAGGAAGAGAATAAATATGTATTTTATAAGACCAATTTGCTTATTCTTCTCACACATGCGAAGTGGATTAGGACATCCCTTTACAACAACAAGCACCAAAATTGCAGTCATCATCAAGGGCCAATTTTTGGGTCAAGAAATGTCTCTCTAGCAAGACGAATTGTCAAGGAAAGGAATTCAAGTCAAGAAAATTTGAAAGGAGGAAAAATTTTCCACTTTCAAACCACAGATGTGACCTAGGGTTTCTGTAAAAGAAGCCAAAATTTCAGTTCTGCAACAACTAGCTGAAATTCTGAACTAGGTTCGAAATATGGAGTTATGGAATGAGTTTGACCAGTGTTGACTTGAAGCAAGATAAGTTCATAAATAATAAGTTTTTACTTGGTCGTGGAGGGTTTTTTTTTCAAGGGTATAGGTCTTGGAATTCATCAATTGAAGATTTTATAAGAGGAAGAATTATTGTGGGTTTTCCTCTAAAAGTTGGAGAGGTTTTGGCCCTGGCTGATTATTTATATCTTGTGTCTTATGTATTATTTTTCTTTATGGTTTGGTATTTTTTTTATGAAGAAAAAAATAATAATAATAAAGTGAAAGAAGAAGATAATTAATTGAAGTCAAAATACACCACAAATACTTGTCAAAGTAAGAGAAATCATCCTATGTTGTTGCACCTATATTTTTCAACATCTAACACTTGTCACTTACAAACACATATCATGATACCCAAATCCAATATTCTAATGTTAAACATTAGTAACATTATTCACAAGTATCTACATAAATGAATATAGACGCACTAATTCACATGAAAAAACACATAAATGAAATGGGGGAAAACCTTGATATTGTACTGAAAATAGCACTTACACTGGATGCAAGTTCCTTGTGCTCCTTGATAACAGGCTCCTTCTCTCACCTACATTCACAAGGTGGATACCTCTAGTCATTCCCACATCAGGACATTACTTTCACTATTTTTGTATATGTTTGCGCCATGGTGGATGCTTATTTGTAGTTGATTTGAGAAGGTGGAAAAGATGAATCTAGACATTTTGGACTTTTTTTTACATGGTATTTTTATCCTTGTCCTCCATTATTTTGACCTTTTAAAAACTTAATTTATCACTCCAAAAATCTTAGCCACATCAAAACTCTCTACTTGAAGGATATGAGTCTTCAAAAAGTCTTTCTAGTGCACTTTTAGCAGTGCAACACTCTTTTCAAGTGTACTAGGAGTATTGGAGGACTGAATTTGGCTACTTTAAGGTGTTTCCAAGAGGTGGATGCAGTATCTAAAGCTCACTTTTTAAGGCTTCTCAAGTGGTATCAAGGAGTCTCAAATTGAGAGGTAACACATAGGGACCCCTTATCTTATGTATGTACAACACTTTGACTAAGAGATAATTCTACTCTTATTCATGCACTATCACATTTATTGAAGAAATATCAAATTTATCAAGGCATTGGTCACATTTTTTGAGGCAAAAATGTGTTATTTGTACACACATGGATATCTTGTACACATGCCATATGGAAAACTAGAGAGAAATCCCCTCATTTTTCATTTTTGGAGCTTATTTTTATCCATTTTTAGGGTTGATCCATATGCATGACCACATTATGATAGCCATGGGGTTAGTTTGAGCATGTGGTGACTTGAAGGGGTCACTTGAATGACTTCCTAGTATGAATAAATAACACGGAACTCAGTTAAAACAATGAGGATGATGTGGACATAGCTTAAAGACACAACATGAATATTAATGAGGAGAGCTTGAGGGATGACCTCAGTCATTTGGACGTCACTTTGATTAATGGGGGTTTAATGAGCCATTTTTTAATGTCGAGGGTCATTTTAATGCTTGAGGTATGGGAATGGGAATTCAATTGAGGCTTGTTTTGAAGGTTATAAAGCATCATAATACACTATTTTGAAATTATTTTGAAGGAGAAATCCTCATTTCAAGGGTTTTATACATGTGAAAGCATCTAGTTTGACTTAGTATCCTTACTTGTATGCATGAAAAATCACCTTTTTTTGTTTTGTTAACCTAGTTTTAGGGGATAAATAATGCGAAAGAATTAGAAGCCTCATCTATAAATAAAGGAACTCCTCTCATTTTGAATTCTTATTAAATTTTTGAAGATCATTTTCAAAATGCATTAATGGAATATTTCCCTTGGTGTTTTGGTGTCAATTCTTGGAGTTTTCACTTTCTTGGTTATTATTATTATTTCATTCCAAATATAATTGAGAATGTTCAAGCTTTCCACTAGCTAGTAAGATTGATCCATTTGACGAGAATTTTTGTCACTTGGGAAGAGGATGTATAGGGTTTTTTATCTCCTCCATTCTCCTTGATTGTCTTGGTAAGTGATTAATCTCTTATCTTGTTTAGTTTTATGCTCCTTCACAAGGGTTTTAATTATTATTTAACAATCCATTGTCTATCTTATTGGTGAAGGTTATTCATTTGAGGAAACCCTTTTTGTAAGACCTTGGTTTTCATGACTTTTGTTGATTATAAAATAGACTATTTAGCCTTTAGGTTCTAGTGGCTCACTCTAATCCATAAGAATTGGAAAAAAAAATCTTAGAGGGCCATTTTTCTTGTCCCCATAAGCCCTATGTGGAGATAAAACACAAAATATAACTCACAAATCCAACCAAAGGCCCTCAAAATATAAATTATTTTCTTTCTTATCTTATAAATATAAAAATACCCAAAAATATTAAAAGATAAAATCAAATAAAAATATTTATCCATCATCTAGAGGAATCTATGATAGTTTGAAGGTTTCTGTGGTGTGAGTTTTGAGATAGGGAATTCGGAATATAATAGTTTATTTAATTTTCTAAACATATTTGTCCTAGAATTTGTGCTTAGTTGTTGAATTATAACCCTAAGGAGGTAAAAAAACCCCACATGTTTGTGCTACAAAGTTTCATATAACATTTTTTTGGATGATTTAAGGTGTTTTTTTAACTCCAAGAATTAAATTCCAACATTAAAATCAAATTCAATGAAAACCTGAAAGCTAGGGTTTAACCCTAAAAGGTGCATTCTAATGCTATTTTAGCTTATAATTCATTCTTATATTGTTTATAAAGCTTATCTAATTCAATATAATGGTGAATTCATCTCCTAAATACTTAATTCTGTTTACATTTCAATTTGGATATTTTTGGTAAAACCCAAGGGGACACCACCTATATTTACAATTTTGTGCTAATTGCGAGGCTATTTATAGTCAATGAATCATTTTTGTGTTGTTTTTCATGCTAGACTCATTTATATAGGTAAAAAAACCATGATATTTGGATATAATTTCATTTGGGCACTCTTGGTTTGCTTTTCTTGACACTAAATTTTCATTTTCTATATTTTTCTATCATAAATCAAATCTGGGATTTGTGGATAGTAGAAAGGTTGTCTTATCTTAACATATTGTGAAGGTGTAACTAAGAATATATCTTACCCTTGGTATATTCAAACAAATTTCACTCTTGTGCACTAAAATATAACTTATTCTTGTATTTATTGCATGAAATCGAAGTGTTGGTTGGAATTTTCTATGATTGATCTAGGGGATAAAAAATATGCTAAAAAATAAAAGTTCTCAAATTTGGTAGAAACCAACACCAAATAGTAGATCTCATCATTCTTATTCCAACTATGCTTGAATCTCATCAATTTGACACCACATGTTAACGTTATCGTGTTCTAAAGTTTTTTGCAAACATCTAAAAAGTCAACTTGCATGGTTGACTAGATTGTTGACTGGGCATGCCATACAATGACGTGATGCTGACATCGACATCCTAACCAGGAAGTGAAAATGACAGTGGACCAATATGGGACTGAAAAGTGGTGCAATGTGATTGGATGTTGTGTTTTTGGTTGGGACAACCACATGCCACCATGTCGCCCAATGGGAAGCTGCCACATGGCCCTATGGGAGGCTTCCACATGGCTTGGTGTGATCAACCAAAATTTTATTAAGGGTACGAATAACCCTGGCGTGACACCGTGGGCTTGCTAGATCGGCCCAGCCTCGGTCACATGTTATACCACATGACCAGATTGCGGAGGCGAAGGCAGAGGGGGAGAGATGGCTAGCCTTGGCTTCGGGTTACATTCCATACCACAAAACCATGGTGGAGCCAGGAGTAGAGGGGGTGAGTGGTTATCCCATCCCCTAGTCCCATACCAGCTACTATGACCACTAGTCAGGTTTGTAGAGAGGTTCAGTGCATGGCGCCCAGCTCGCGACCACATGGCCCATCACATGACTAAGAGCGGTGGAGCCGGCGAGCACGTGGCCTTTGTCGTGAACTACTGGCCATATGGAATACCCCATGACTAAATAAAAGGGTGGAAGTTGGGGTCGTGGGTGCCCAACTAAGTACCCAAAAAATTGCACCATTTTAGGTGAAATCAACATCATTCCTACACAAAATTGTCACATGGTGGATACACTAAAGCAGGAAAATGTTGCCATTTTTGCTAGTTTGGTGAATTTACAGGACAAATAGCAGAGAAATGGAGGAGGAGGCCTAACTTGGCCATTTTTTAGCCTTTTTGAGCCCAAGAAGAGCCTGCACATTTGTTTTTGGGTTTTTTGGACACAATGGAAGCATTATTTTTGTGATTTGGGCATTATATATTGATATAATTGACATTTTGAGCATATAATATATATGGAAAACATTGGAAGTTGTACCCCAAGGCGTAGCCTAGGAGGGGTGAACTCCGTCCCCAAATTTTTTTTTTGTGATGCTACATGTTGCCTATTTTTCTCTAGTTAAGTCTACAAAACTTCACTAAAATTGTAGATTTATGTGCTTTTTCAATTTTCAATCCGTTACCCACAAGACATAAACTAGCTTGCAAAATTTTTCAATAAACCTTCCATATTTAATTTTAGATCAGTTTGGTATCATAGCATGGTTGTTTTGAAGGTTTTACATTTCTTTCACATGTTTTTGAATGATTACAAGGTATAAATTGAAGATCGGAGAAGGAGTGCTTGAAGAAACAAACCCTCAAATTCGTTCAAGGAGGTCACTAACTCCAAAAATCTGCCAGTAATGGAAAATGAAGAAGGACAAGAGCTAATGTCTCAGGATAATATAACTTTTGGAAAGGATTTCTATGTTATGTGAGAGATGGTAAAAGTGTTGTACAATGAGAGGACATCAAGGTTACAAGGAGAAATTTCAAATCAAAAAAAATGTGATGGTGGTGATGGGAAAAAGCCTCCACCTCCATGACCTCATTTACCTCCATTTTCACCTCCGTCCTCACCTCCTTCAACACATAGAAATACTCCTCCTAGATCTCCAAAAGGAAATGTTAAGTCTCCTTTTCTTAAGCTTGATGTCAAAATTGAATTTCCTATGTACAATGGGGAAGTAAACGCTGAAAAGTTGGATAATTAGGTTTGTCAAATTGAATTCTGTTGGAGGATTCAAATTTTTAATGATGATGTGACAAAGATCCAACTTGCTTCTCTTCGTTTGGAAAGTTCAACTCTCATATGGTGCGAGGCTAGAACTCAAGAAAATTTGAAGAAAAGTGGTAAAATTATCTCTTCTTGGAATGAATTTATAGTTGCATTTAGAAGGAAATTATATCCATTAGCTTACATGAAAAAATAAATTAAGGATTGGACATTTTTTAGACAAGCTAAAGTTTAGAGTGTTTAAAGTTACACACAAGAATTTAGAATAAGAGCTTTAATATTGGGTGTTGAATTGTCTCCACAAGACACTCTTCTTAAATACCTAGGCGGATTACATGGTTATTTGAGACATACTATACTTATGTTTAATCCCAGCAATCGAGATGAATTAAGTGTTCAGGAAACTCATTTAGAATCAATAGGAAATAATGTTCCTCAGGAGACCAACAAAACGTCATCCAAATATGGAGACAATTGAAAGGGGAAATTTAAAAATAAAGGAAAAGAATAACGCTGCAATCAAGAAAGAGGAACAGACAATTACCTATAAAAAATGCTCAAAATAAGTCCATGATGAATTGGAAACTACATCCATAAATGAGACCAAAGAAGTTCAATAGCAAGGAGAAACAAAATATTGATGCAACAATTCAACAAGATATAGGATTTGGTACAGGTGATGAAACCAGAGTCACAGCCACGAGAGTGAAAATTAAATCTTCTAATGCAAGTACTATTTCTTCTAGTAAGCCTATTGAGTCTCAAGATGATAAAGAAAGAAGTGAGCTTTTCCATATCAAGTTCATTACAAAACACACAAAAGTTGATACATTTTTTGGTTGTGGATCCGAAGTGAATCTTATTTTTGAAGCAATTGTCAAGAAACTAAATCTAGAAACTACACCTCATACTAAACCTTACCCTTTGGGTTGGGTATGTTAAGATGCAAAATTGAAAGTGACAAGAACGTGTAAACTCAAATTCTCCATCACTGCAAACTTTATAAATGAGGTAGAGCTTGATGTTATACCACTTGACATATGTGGGATTGTTTTAGGGAGTCCATACTTGTATGATCGAAAAGCCATATTCTATGGTCATGAGAAAAAATATCATCTTTTTAAAGATGGAGTTGAGTATATTGTTGGAGCACATCACAAGAAGATGAACTTATCTCTTGTAAGTGTTGGTCAGATGAAAAGGCTTGTAAATGATATTAATAATTTTGTGTTGTTGATGATTAAAGCTAAAGATATTGTTGAATCTGAAACTTTCACAGGATGTGATTCAAAACTAAAGCATGATTTGGTTGAATTTTTTAACAATTATGACAAGATGTTTTAGGAACCTGAAGGGTTTCCTCCTAAAAGAGGAATCCAACATGAGATTAATTTGTAGCAAGATGTACCACTTCCAAACATTGGCATGTATAGATTCTCAATTTTGGAGAATACATAAATCAAGAAGCAAATTCAAGAGCTACTTGACAAAGGGGTCAATGGGCTTAGAAACTATCCTTGTGGGTCTCCTATTGTATTGTTTCCAAATGAATATGGTACATGGAGCATGTGTGTGTATTTTAGAGCTTTGAACAAAATCACGGTAAATAATTTTTATCCTCTTCCTTGCATTGATGATTTTCTAGATCAGTTAAAGGATGTTGTTTACTTCACTAAGTTAGATTTGAGAAGAGGATATCATCAGATAAGTATTGTTGAAGATGATATTTGGAAAATTTCTTTCAAGGAAAAACAAGGTTTGTTTGAATGGTTAGCTATGTCATTTGGGATTTACAATGCACCTGCAACATTCATGAGAGTTATGAATTATGTGTTGAGACCATTCCTTGATGATTTTGTATTAATCTACTTAGATAATATTCTAATTTTCAGTAATACTCGTGAAGTGAATGTCAAGCATGTGAAACAAGTTTTAGATGTCTTAAATAAAAAGAAGTTGTATTTGAAGATGTATAAGTGTGAATCTGGGAAAAGCTCTTTGGTTTATTTATGTCATATTGTAGGAGGTGGTGAAATGAAGATTGATATCTCAAAAGTTGATGTCATTATGAATTGGCCTAAACACAAAAATGTAACAAAACTTAGGATATTTTTGGGAGTATCCCAATATTATAGAAAATTTATAGCTAACTTCTCACTCATTGCAACACCATTACATGATTTGACAAGTGTGAAACATGTCCTTCATTGGGAAGGAAAGCAACATAAATCCTTTGACACATTGAAACAGAGAATCAGTAAAACACCAGTTCTAGAACTTCCATATCTTAAGAAGCCATTTGAGATTCAAACCGATGCAAGCGATTATGCTATGGGAATAGTTTTGATGCAACATGGTAAGCCTATTTTTTATCATTATGAAAACTTTACCAAGGTAGTAATTAACTATCCAACTTATGATAAAAAAAAGTGTGCTTTGGTACAAAGCGTGAATAAGTGGAAGCATTATTTGATGGGTACAGAAACGATTATTCATATTTACCATCAACCTTTGAAATATTTACAATCGCAAACCAAGCTACAACAAACTAGACATTTCAGGTGGATGGGATTCTTACAACAATTTCATTTGGTAATTAGGTACACTAAAGGTATATACAACAAAGTTGTTTATATGTTATCAAGTCCTATTTTTATTACATATGTCATTCTTAAGAATAACTCAATAATGCATGAAATTTATATTGAATAGTATACTCAAGATGATGAATTTAAATATGTTTATGCAAATCTGATTCAAGGAAATCATGTTGAAGATTTGGATTATCATGTTAATAACAAGTTGTTGTGTCATTTTGGCAATTTATGTGTTCCAGAGGGTGAAAGAGTCAATGCCATAATGGAAGGTCACACTTTTATTATTGTTGGTCACTTTGGTGTAGGAAAAACAGTTGCATAAATTCAAAGGTATTGTTCCATGAATGAAATTGTTTCAAGATATGTAAGGGGGTGTTCCATATGTGCTACTAGAAATCCTAGCAGCAGGAAATTGGGTTTTTATACTCCACTTCCTATTCCTTCTCGTGCTTGGGAAAGTATTTCTATGGATTTTGTAGGGGGGATACCAATCTATAAGATTTTTCATGATTATCTATATGTTTTTGTCAATCATTTCATGAAAATGTGTGTGTTGATGGAATGTAAGAAACAATTTATAGTTGAACAAACCACAAAGATGTTCTTCCAAAATTTATGGGTTCACTTTGGGTTACACACTACTATTATTTTTTATCAAGATTATCGATTTGTCAGGAATTTTTGGTCAAGTTTATGGAACTCATGGACACCAAGTTGAATAGGAGCACAACCTTTCATCCAAAAACCAATGCCCAAATAGAAGTAGTGAAAAAAATAGTCCATCTCCTTTGTGGATATTGTGGTAAGCATCCTAAACTTTGGGATGAACATGTGCATTACATCCAACATGCCTAGAATCATGCCAAGCATTCATCTACACAAGTATCTCCATATGAAACTTGTTTGGGTTATTTTCCAAAGTATCATTTGGATTTAATCTTTGGTAAAGATACTACTGTAGATGGACATAGTGATGTGGAAAAATTCAAGCATTTCTTTGAAATAATTCAGCTAGTGCATCAAAGAATATAAGAACAATTTGATAAAAGAAAATAAAAGTACAAAGCAAGACATGACAAGCATTGATTTGATCATGATTTCCAAGTGAGAGATCAATTTTGGTTGAATATCAACAAGGAAAGACTTCAAGGTGAAGGTAAAAATCTCAAGCCAATCAGATATGGTCCTTTTAAAATCTTGGAAAATATTTGTTACAATGCTTTCCGATTAGATTTTCCACCTTACTTGAAAATTTATTTTGTTGTGAATGTGGAAAACTTGAGATTGTATGAGCCTCCAATGATTGATGATCATGCAGAGAATGTTTAGATTCCACATATTGAATAATTTTCTCCTAAATATTTAGATGAGTTATGGGAAGACTCAATTCTTGACAGGGGAATAAGGACTTCATGCAAAGGCAATGCCATGGAGTATCTTCGAGTGCGGCTTAAAGGTACCATTCAAATTAAATTAAGGTGGATTGAGATCAGGAAAGTGAGGGAACTGTACCCTCACGTAATTGCTGAGTGAAAATAGACTTTTGGTGGTCCAAAATCTTCTAGTGGGGAGGAATGATTCAGGGAATAAAAAATATGCTCATTAATAAAAATGATCAAAATCACTCGAAATTAGCACCGAATCATATATCTTGTCGTTCTGATTCCAACGACACTTGAATCACATAAATCCGACACCATATCATGTTCTGAAGTTTTTTGCAAATAGTTGAAAATTCAACTTTTAGGATTGATTGGACTGCTGACTGAGCAGGTTGTATAGTTACGTGGCACTAACATTAGCATGATGAACGGGTGGTATGGATGATAGTGGACCAATATGGAATTGGTAAGTGGCAAGATGTGATTGGTTGTTGTGCTTGTGTTTGGGCCAACCAAAAGACACCACGTGCCCCAATGGGAGGCTGCCACATGGCCCTATGGGAGGTCGCCACATGTATGGGTGTTATTGACCAAAATTTTATTAAGGATCTGATTGACCCCAGTAGGGATCAACCTTGCGACCTTTGGCAACACAACAAAATGAATTACCACTAGACCACATGATGGTTCTTAATATGCATAGCATTCAGGCTATATGTAAGGTGTAACCATTTTATGGTTTGGGGGAGGGCTAGGCTGGAGAGCTGGCCCAACTAGCCCATCCCTGGTCACATGTTATACCACGCGACCACAATGTAGAGGCAAAGGTGGAGGGGGAAAGAAGGTTATCTCTGGCCCCGAGTTACATGCCACACTATAGAACAGTGGCAGAGGTAGAGGTGGTGGGGGCGGGAAGTTAGCCTAGCCCCCAGTCCCATACACATTACTATGAAAACCGAAGGGGCTTGTGGATAGGTCTCGAGCATGGCACCCATCGCACGACCACATGGCCCATAAGGAGTGGCGAAGCCAGTAGGTGCATGGCCTTTAGACTGCGCCCCTGGCCATATAGACTAGCACATGCCCGAAGAAAAGGGAATAAATTGGGTTGCGGGTTCCCATCTAACTACCTGACAAATTGCACCATTTGTGGTGGAATTAGCATCATTCCCCAACAAAATTTCCGCATGGTTGATACGCGAAAGGAGGAAAATGTTGCCAGTTTTCTAGTTTTTTCAATTTGGTGAGTTTGCAACACAGGTAGCAAAGAAATGAAGGAGGCCTAACTTGGCCATTTTGAGCCTTTTTGAGCCAAAAATAGCCTAAAATTGGGTTTTTGGGTGTTATGGACATAATGGAAACATTATTATTTTTTATTTGCATTGTATGTTGATGTTATTGATATTTTGAGCATATAATATAAAGGGATGACATTGAAGTTGGACTTGGAAATGTAGCCCAGGAGGGGTGAAATTCATCATCAAATTGTTTTTTGTGATGTTGCATGTTGTCTATTTTTCTCTAGTTTAATCTGCAAAAACTAACTAAAATTTTAAAGTTTATGTTCTTTTCAATTTCAATGTGTTGCCCATAAGACATAAACTAGCTTGCAAACTTTTTCAAGAAACCTTCAGTTTTTAATTTCAAATCACTGATACCATGTTTATTTTAGATATAACACTTACTAACTAGCTCTTAAATCTGAAAATGTTATGGTGATTTATCGGTGGATCCCCATCTGGTGAATTGGGGTTCGAAACCTTCCAGAAGTAGTTTGAGGCATTAAACGGTGTTTTAGCAGATTTGTTGTGACAAAATGTCCAGTGGAATATGCATGGAAATTTACAAATCACTCGCTTATGTTGTGTGTTATGTAAGGGTAATTATGCTTTTTAAATGTTACCATACCCATGGTTTAGCGGACTTGTCTTTTACACCACATTGTTTTCCTGGATTTTCCATCTATTATTAGAGATTCTTTCCCACAAATATTCCCACTTATTTGTGACAGACAATAGATATCCACACACACATATTCTTAATAAAGAGAAAATAGGTTGACTACATGCCCTTTCCAAATGGTTGATCCTAGCTTGGCATATAAAATTCCTTCTCCAAGAATCTTTGTCCTAATTTATATCACGTGTCACTTACAAACACTTATCATGACACTCAAATCCAATCTTCCAATGCAAAGATTAATAAAATTATTTATATGGATCTACATAAATGAATATATACAAATTAATTCACATGCAAAAACACATTAATGAAATGGGGGAAAAACCTCGGTATTGTATTAAACCATGGCTCTTACATTAGATGCAAGTCCATTGAGCTCCTTAATAAAAGGTTTGTCTTCTCACCTACATTCACAATCAAGAATCATTTTAGGCATGCTTATCACAAGGTGTAATCCTCTATTCACTCCGACATCATAAAATTTATTTCACTCTCTCTATATATGTTTACTCCATGGTGGATGCTTATTTATATTTGGTTTGAGAAGGTGGAAGAGATGAATCTAGAAATTTTGGACTTTGTTTAACGTGGTATTTTCATCCTTATCATCCATTTTATCATTACTCTAACATTTTCAAATGTCAAATTATTGCTCCGAAAACCCTAGCCACATCAACACTCTTTGCGTGAAGTATACGAGTGTTTAATGCCTCTCGCTGGTGCACTAGGAGCATTACAACACTCTTTTTTTGCGTACTAGGAGTGTTGGAATGAATTAGGATACTTTTAGGGTTTTTTCATGAGGTGGATAAAATATGTCAAGCTCACTTTTCAAGGCTTCTCAATTGGTCTTAGGGAGTGTTAAATTGATCGATAACACATAGGGACTCCTTATCTTATATATGTACAACAATTTGACTAAGAGATAATGCTACTCTTATTCATGAATTTTCACATCTCTTAAGGAAATATTTCATTTATCAAGGCATTGGTCACATTTTTTGAAGAATATATGTGATATTTGTAAACACATGGATATCATGTACACATGCCACATGAAAAACTATAGAGAAATCCCCTTATTTGTCAATTTTGGAGCTTATTTTGATCCATTTTTAGGGCTGAACCACATGCGTGACCATATTATGATATGCATGGGGAAATTTTGAGCATGTGATGACTTGGAGGGATAACTCATGGGGACTTCACTACGGGAGAAATACTATAGCATGTGGGTTCATATTGGGGGATATATAATGAGGAAACAATTACATAATATATTGGGGGATATATAGGGGGTAAAGGGTTTTTATATTAACAGGTATAAAAAATGGAGCTCAAAGTTAATGAAAAAATATAAAGGGGTATAAAAAATGTTAATGAAAAAATGGATACCTACAATATATAGTAAAAATAGGGGATTTTTAAATAGGGAAGGTGTATTGGTATATATTGGTAGGGGGTTAAACAATGTGTTTTTTAGAGGCATTTTCCAATATGTACTCAAATTAAGGGTATTGTTTAATCTGATATGATCACACGTGATATGTTAGAGGTTCATCAAGTGAAGCCCCCATTGGATCATGTGAGTGACTTCCTAGTATGAATAAATGACATGAAACTCAATTAAAACAATGAATATGATGTAAACATAGCTTAAAGACACAACATGAAGATTATCTGATATGAGCTTGAGGGTTGACCTCAATCATTTGGATGTCACTTTGCTAGATGGGGGTTTAATGAGACATTTTATGATGTAGATGGTCACTTTCATGCTGCATGGACGTGCCTTGACATGAGGTATGGGAATGGTTATTAATTTGAGGCTTATTTTAAAGGTTATAAAGCATCGTACTACACATTTTTGGAACTAATTTGAAGGAGCCACCCACCTTTCAATAATTTTATGCATGTGAAACATCTAGTTTGACTTAGTCTCCTTACTTGTATGGATGACAAGTCAATTTTATTGTTTCCTTAACCTAATTTTAGGGAATAAATAATGGGAAGGAATTAGAAGCCTCATCTAGTAATAAACGATATCCTCTCATTTTGAATTGTTGTGAATTGTTGGAGATCATCCTCATAAACCATTAATGGAATATTTTTATTTATGTTCTAGTGTCAAATATTGGAGTTCTCTCTTTCTTGGTTATCTTTCTTAGTTCATTGAGGATATATTTGTGAATGTTCAAACTTTCTACTAGCTGGCAAGATTCATCCATTTTAAGGGAAAATTTGTCACTTGGAAAGAGGACTTATAGGGTTTTTATCTCCTCCATTCTCCTTAATTGGCTCATTATGTGATTAATATCTTATCTTGTTTAATATTATGCTCCTTCACAAGGGATTAAGTACTTTTTACCAACCCATTGTTCTTTTTATTTGTGAATGTTATTCCTTTCAGGAAACCCTTTTTGTTAGGAGGTGACACCAATTTTTGGTCATCTAACCATGTATAATTAGATGGATCGAACTACACCATATAAGACCAATTTTACCATAGTAAAATTGCTTTCACTAAGAAATAATTTAATAAACCATAGTTTATTAAGTTATTTCTGGTCCAAATAGAAAACCCATTGAGGAATAATTAAAAAAATCCTTATTTATTTAATTTTCCTCTAGGAATAATGAATTAAACCTATGTTTAATTATATTCCTGGTCATATTTAACCCAATTAGTGATAAACAGTTAGATAAATCATTATTTACCTTATTATTCTCTAATAATAATTAATTAAATATTTATTTAATTAATATTCCTTGTTAAATTTGACTAAATCATTTAGGAATAATAAAATAAATCATTATTTGTTTAATTATTCCTTGATCCCATCCTTGAAATAATAAATAAATATTTATTTTTTTATTGTTTCTAAATAAATGGATTTAACTAATTTAAATTCCTTTTCCCTCCAACAAAATATAATAAAATATTCCAAGCAGTTAGATTTAAATCTTGGTTAATAATATTTTATTATGCACCATTATGAAGGATAACTCAGTATTTTGTTATAAATAGGAGGGTTTTCCATTCATTCCTTAGCTTTGATCCTTTTATCTTGGTCAGACTTTGATCCTCTTATCATTTTCCATCTTTGATTCATTTTTATTCTTTTGCTTATTGAGCTCCCTTTGAGTTCTACATGTCTTGGGTATTCTACAACCATTGAGAGAGAATCTCTGAATCTGAAGCGTTTGAGGACAGCCAAGAGCCCATCCCATTAAGGGGGACTCTCTATGTTCCCTTCCCAGGTTTTACATAATACAAAAAATTATTTATAATTTGGAGAAACTCTTAATTCATTTTGTTGTTTAGCTGATTTATTTGCATAGATCTAGGTTTATTTTTCATTTGTTTTTTGTCATTTATTGCAGATCTAAGAAGTTGAATAGCCATATTTGTTTTTAGGGTTGTTTGTCATGTGCAACTAAAGTGATATCTTTTCGTACACTTGTAGGTTTGGTGTTAATGTCAATAGAAATCATTTCTTCGATATTTGATATGTTTCTCTCAAAATCGACGGCGTGGATAGAAATATAATTCATAAAGAAATCAATGACTGTAGAGAGATATAGTTCAGTTACACTATCTTCAATGTAATCTGGAAGATGAGATCGGTGATAAGAATATGCCATGGTTCTTCTTCTGGCATAATGGATTCCATAATTCTCTCATCAGTTGAGAATATATGTGAAAAAGGGTTAGAAGAAGTACCATAATGCAATGAACGATCGACCCAAACAGTCGGCGACAAAGGATCAGGATTGGTCGCACAAGAAAAAAATATTGATTGTTATGTGAGCTCGATTAGACTTAGTGGCATATTTTCACCCAGCCTATCTATTTCAGAATCATTGGGAATCTTCCATAAATTAGATGAAGTGGAAGATATCATATTGCAGGTTTCTATTTTGTGATTTCTGCAGATGTCATAGGCGATGGTAATGAAAAGGTGCCCATTAGGGAAGAATCCTTAAAGGGTCCTACACCAATGTTATGAAGTGATGGCGGGGGTCCATGAATGAATGAAACTCTTATAGTTTCCTGGGAACTAGAGGCCAAGAAGGTGAGTTAATCTATGACTGTGATGTCTCCCTTATGGGGGAAAGCGATCATGTGAAAATAAGTAGAGACAACCACAGCCATAACGTAAACCCGCAGTCTTCCCAGTAAGATATTGTAGTCAAGGGGTCTGTCAATGACCTAAACTGCAATAGTAACAGTTTTTCCCCCTAGTTCAACTTGCAGGTTACTGAGAATTCCACAAGGCTTATATGTAGGACAATTAAAATATTTCAATGTCATAGGTAATTGTGATAAATGTGGTGAGAAAAGTGACTTTCAATAATTCATAGACATGATACAATTAGATGCACCTTCATCAATAATTATCCAATGAATGAGGTGATTCGGGACATTTATTTGGATCAAAAATGTTAAATGTGCTTGAAATTCATTAGGGGAATTTTGAGGTCTAAAATGGGCCTCCTAAGAAAAATATACAACAAAAATAAAATTTATAAGAACCAATAGGATTAAAGATGATGATGTCAACCATGGGGGATGATTCACCATTTTTGGAGTAAAAAAGTAAAAATAATAAAATAATAAAACTACTTTTTCAACTCGTATTTTCAACTTATCTCCATACGATTTTACTCAAATTTCAAGCGGACGTACTCATTGGATGCAAAATTTAATTCCTCATACAAGGATTACCCATGTTCCATACTTTCGATGGACCATGCTACACGAAAAATGAGAAATACATGAAAAAATGTGTTTACAATCACGTTTTTCATGTATTTCTCATTTTTCCTGTAGCAGGGTCCATCAAAAGTATGAAACATGGGTAATGTTTGGATGAGAAATAAAATTTTGCATCCAACGAGTGTTTCCTTTCGAAATTTGAGTAAACCCATAGGGAGATAAGTTGAAAAAACAATTTTCCCTTTTTTCCCTCTAAAATTTGATGATGTAATCAAATATTATTTTATTATTTCTACTATTATTTTATAATTTCCTTAGGAGGCCTATTTTAGACCTAAAAATTACCCTAATGTGTGGCACATAGCCCGCATGGTTAAAGACTACAAGATTAGAGTCCGTTGGATCGATTCCACCAATTACCGACAACAAAGTGTGCTTTTGGGAGGGAAAATTATGAAGAACCTCAAGTGTCGACATAGCATAAGGTGACTGAGCCAGATCTTCGACTGCGTTATAATTTTGAGTTGCATGAGCTCGAGGGTTGAAATTTGATTTATGAACGACTCCCTTTGGCGGCTTTATTGTTAACTCGGGAATAAAAGGTAGTGGAGTTGAATCAAACAAAGTTGAAGTCGAAGTAGTAGGTTGATCTATCGCCTGACTATTCGATAACGGAAGGGGATTACTGTAATATTTGCTTCAAGTGGACACCAAAACATTAGTTTTGGGCTTAATGTCAGATAACATAAGCACTTGTGAACTATAAGCGTGATCCGTAGCAACCATATGTGTTTCCAGATTCAGAAAAGGGTCTGTCAACACAACAAATGCAGGATAAGTCTTAATAAGTTCGAGACTTTTGAGCGGTGAAGATAATCTCGCGTAAAATTATTCTCATTACATATCAAACAGGGGTAATGAGGTTTCTGGAAAGTACTAGATGTATCAGATAATTTTTCTTGCTGGGGTGAGTTTTGTTTTTTCTTAGCTTTCCCTTTCTTCTTACTTCTGGGTTCCTTGTCACTTTTTCCCTTGTTAGATGGCACAAAATGTGTTTCGGAAGAAGATGCAGGATCATATGCAATAAGGGTTTGATTGGACACAACAAGTGTGGAAATAGATGGTCGACTTTTTGGCTGAGTTCTAGAAGAACCAATCACATCGTCGTCGGCATGCGATTCCTTACTAGATAGAGGAGGAACAAAAAAATTCGGTTACGATGCATTCAAAATATTTTCATAGAGCATGCCACACTGAGTACAAATCAAATCTAGATACTGGGCACGAGAAATTACTTTCTCTTCAATGACAACACTTTCTTTGGCCACGTCCTCGGTGATAGATGGAAACAAGGACTTTATAAACCATTGAGCTAAAATTTGATCCAGAACAAAGGTTTTAACCATTCGACAACGACGACGCCACTCATGTATGTCATATGATATGTGAGTAGCAGTTGTCTATTTAAATTTGGTCAAAATTTCCATTCTAGTTTCATATCTGATGGGTAACTCGAAGTGGGTTAGAAAAGTAGTGGCCAAAGCCGTGAAGTTATCGAAAGAATCTCGCGGTAATTCAATATATGACTTTGTAGCCAGACCAGTGAGCGTTCGCTGGAAAATACAGAGTCTAACAGAATTATCATTCAAGTATTTTGAGGAACACCATAAATGATAAGTCATAACATGTGTAGATGGATCTTCTCCAGGATTTCCATTGAATTTCGGAATATCAGAGGGTAATTTATGAGGAATCACTAGCCACCAAGGTGAATAATGAATGGGATCATTAGTGAGCCAGTTTAAATCGGGTAGCTCTAGTGTTGCAAAAAACATAAATTTTCGGTTTATATTGGGTTGAGAGTAATCAGGGTAAGATGGAATTTCTTGGGCAATAGGTTGTTGTGCACCAACATAAGGAATCTGCTGCTAGTGACCCTAATAGGGGTAAGTTTTTTGACCTAACCCTTGATAGGCCTATTGACTAGAACATGGATAAGCTTGATGTTGACCACTCCCAGCATAGACTTGTTGACTAAGCCTAGGATAGGTTTGATACTATTGGAATTGTTGTTGTGGCTATGATAGAGGAGGAGGTTGTGGCTACCATAGGATTTGATAATATGGTTGTTTCCTGCCAAGATTATAACCCAAACCAGAATAGGTTCGACCAGGTTGTGGATATAAGGGACCAAAATAAGCATGTGACATCCCATACAAGGGTAAACTCGCTTATGGTAGAGGAATTCCTGATACATACGGTTGTTGTAAACCAGCTTGGGGAGGTGGAGTCTATAGACTGTTGGGTGAAACTATTGTTGTTTTAATTCCGTTGTAGTACTTGCCCAACCATTTAAATTGTCAATCCGAGGTTCGTAGACTTACGAAGCACATGCACTATATATGCAGGACCGAAGTGGAACTAATCTAATCTAAATTGCTGAAATCGAATTAATCTATGGAAGTAGGAAATTGCATAAAGGAAAAACAATACAACATGTGAAGAGTTGAATGACAAACGACATATATGAGCTCACAACAATAACGCCATCTCAAATTACATTACAAGAATCAAATTACAAATCATGAAAGCATACAATAAAAGAATATGAGTCACAGTTAAGAATCCCCCTTCTCCTAATTACAATACTATCTCTCCAAACTCAAAAACTAATGAACTAATGAATTCCTGAGCTCCTGAACTAATCAAAATGAAGAGAGAGCACTCTCTTATATACATGAAGAAGCTAACCATCTCATTCAACCACTTTGAACTACTTTCCCATTATTACAAGACATGATCCCTTTGAATCCTCCACACATCTCTCACATATCTTGAATAAGACATGCCAACCAAATCCTCCATGATCTTCTCCTTAGGAATAGGCTTGCATAATTATCTCCTTAATATGGTGGAGGAGATATTCCATAAGTTTAGAATTAATCCTTCACATTTCTCCTACACATTACAAAGCTCACACATTCTTGAGATATATATTAAAACATGTATATTTTCTAATATTTAATCATAAATTCACTTATAATACAAAAATGAATAAAGTGGAAAATAGGAAGGTGAAACCCAAATGTATTTATGAAAGCGATATAATGAAAGGTTAATGGGATGATGACATGTAAGGAATAGTGAAAGGAAAGGTGGATGAAATACGACATTTCTGAAGCCCAACATAGACCTGAAACTTGAGGGTAAAGGGTTGAATGACCCACTTGAGAGGGCTGGGCTACGACCAACTGAACTTGCAAATAGGGTAAGGAAGTAATAGAAGGCATAGTAGGTACAGATGGAATATATTGAACTGGTTGATATGAGTACACAACCGTTTGTGGTTGAATAGGCAAGGTAGGTTGCCACTGACAAATAGGCGTTCCAACATAAGATTGACCTAAAGACGACGGAGTATTTCCATATTGGGTAACAATGGGTTGCCCCCCAGCATATGGAGTATAAGAATTTTGAGCATACTGACCTTCATATGGTGGGAGTCTAGTGGAAACTGGATAAGATGGATGGTAGTTAGATGGACCAGCCTGATATTGAGCTGAATATGTAAATAAAGGGTAAGGTCGTTCACTAATCATAAGAGAGGAACCAACTAAAATTCCAGATGAAGACATGGGTGAATTCCATTGACTAGAGGAGGCACCATAGTAGGTTCTAGATAAAGAGTGGTAACCCGGTGGGATGGGCACACCACCGTAAAGATGAGACTCAGGTTTCATAGTAAAAATCAAAGAGGTAGCAATAGTAGATGTTATCGCAGCTCTAACAGATGGTACAGTCTGGGATGTTTTCTCAACCCTGGTTAAATGACCGAGTAAATACCCTAAAGAATCTATGGGAACTTGAAACTGAGTAGGATCAACAGGAGAAGTGTAGGTAAAATGAGGAAAATGTGGGTAAAGATGAAGCCCCGACCCAAAATGAGTTGGATTTGTAGGGGGTGTCTCTTCCTGAGGTTCTTCCTAAATTGAAAACAAACCACGTGGAAGTACTTCACCATCGGGCCTGAGACAAATTTCAGGTGGTTGACTCTACGGTAAAGAGGATGACTCAATAGTTACGGATGAACAAGGATGAGCTAGTTGATCATCTTCCAGCACGAGAACAATTCTTATTGTTCAACTTTGGAATTAAGATGTTTTGGTAAAAGAATGATAGGTTCCAGATTGACTTCCGGTTGAAAAAATTTAGATTCTAGATTTACTGTTTCACTGAATTCAACTTCAGTGTCCTCAGGTAACTGTGAGGGTTCTATCTCGATGATAGTAGGTAAACAGGGATCGGTAGAAATGACTCAAGACTCAATACTCAAAGGATCAGATGAATCTGGAAAATTAGATGAAGATGAAGCACCAAAGGTTCCAGAGGTATCAGACTTGGTAGGACGAGCTTGGCTTCACTGACTAGGTGTAGCTTCTGGTGATAAAGGTAGTTTATTTGATGTCCTATGAAAACGACGGGGAAAGGGTTGATCTTCTTCCACTATTGCCGATTGATTTTATTACAAAAAATAAATAAACAAAAATACGGTAGTTCTAAGCAAACAGATTACCAAGAAACTGTGAAATTCAATATACCACCCTAGTAAACCAAGGAATTATGTACGTGCACTAGAAAATTTTGCCCAATTTCTGACGGCCACTTCGTCGCTATTCTGACACATAGTCATCGCAAGAGCGACAGTTCGAGGCCGGACAAAACGTGGTTAGCCATTACGTTGCAATTCCAACACTTTTCCAAAGTGTCACAATACCGACACATTTTCCGACATTTCCAAACAACCATCGCTCTTTCGACGTTTTCCAAACCGTCGCTCTTCTGACGTGCGAAAACGGTCGCAATTCCGACGATATGTGGTTCGACGTTTTTAACATCGCTCTTCTGACGTTTGTAAACTGTCGCTCTTCCGACGTGTATAAACTGTCGTAATTCCGACGATATGTGTCTGACGTTTTGAATGTCGCTATTCCAACTCTTATTAAGGTGTCGTAATACCGTTGCTATGAAAAAGTGTCGAAAGACCGACGCTGTGCCGAAGTGTCACAATATCAACGCATTGCAAAAGCGTCGCAAGACCGACACCAGGAAGAAGTGTCGCAATATCGACGTACAATTGAATGTCGCAAGACCGACGCGTATAATGCGTCGCAAGACCGACGCTTATAAGGTGTCGCAAGACAAATGCTTATAAAGCATCGGTATACCGACGGCGGGTTAAATTTAAAAAAAGAAGAAGAAAATTTACCAAGCTGGTGATGTCTATGAATATGGTCCCGGATGCAGGTGTACTCGATGGTTAACATTGTGATGGGACTGGGGTTAGGAAAGTGGAGGAGAAGATCACTCGAATCGATATGCATTCGTTTCAAGTGCATTTAATCTTTGCGAGGGTAAGCATCTGACCCTAATTCCCGATAGGGCCTTCATATGGACCTTATTGCATCAGCCTTTGACTCTCATTTATGTGTTTTTAATGCAGGGTGAGCCTCAAGGTGTCTCTATTCTGGTTTTAAAGATGGAGAGTGGATTTGGTTACTTGGGTGCTCCTCCTCCGCTGCACAGTCAGTGCTCTCCGAATGTTGGGCTTCCGAGTTATCGCACTGCCACAGGGAGGAGAAGCCATTTGAATTGCTGCATAGATTTTGGAGAAGGTCTGTACCTCTCTCGCTCTGGCCGTTGTTTGTTAACTTCTATCACTTTGGAACTCTTCACTACCCTTCTCCCTTCCATCCTTTGTTCTCTGTCACCTCTCTCACCCTCCGCAGATTCAAAAACCATGCCTCGGCTGCATCAGCATATGCGTTGCCACAGGGGAAGCACAAGAAGCCATCCCTTGCGCCCCCCCTCAACCTCCACCTCTAATGCATCTTCTCATTCCAATGATTATTTCTCTGGTTGTTACCCGAATACTAGAAGTGGGAGGGGCAGAATCCAGGAAACTGACCACCGTTTGGGTTCTTCCGCACCTGCCAACCCCATCGCTCAAGCCACTATCTCGCCCAAAACTGCCCATTTCTTCTTCAATTTCTCCTTGAATAGACCTAGCATAATTTCCTCCATTTCAGTTGTTTTCAAGGAAGAGGCCCAGGAGGGTGAGCCCAGTATGCGTCAGGAAGGGCCAAGCTCAGAGATTTCTTAGGACTTGGACAAGGAACAGGGTAAGGCTCCAGGCGACGATGTTCGGATCAGTCGTGGTCGTGAGGAGGAGCTGGCTCAATGCAGTCTAGGGCCATCCACACAAGGAGTTGCTTCCACTACGGACCAGTCAAAGGAGGACAACGACATGGCGGCATAAAGGTGCCGCATAATTGAGGAACCTACCCCTCTTGATGGCTAATCACTCTATATTTGTCTGGTTTCTGTGTTTCGGGTCCCATCCCACTAGGATTGTTTTTGTCTCTTTAGATCTGTCAGTCTATAATTTTTGTTTCACAGTCCATACTAGATGTAACCTTTAGAGGAATCCATGGTTGTTACCCCTGCGTGGGCAACACAAAAGGTTGAGGACTGTTCGAGACTGGTTTCCCCTTGCGGGCAGTCTTTTTTCTGGTTATCTTGTCAATTTTGCCACTCATCTAGGCATAGACTCGGCTTCGGCCACGATGTAATATACTTTTCTTGTTAATAGATTTAAACTAACTTAGAAAAAAGAAGAAGATGTCTATGAATATGGAATCTTTGTTATCTCAAAGAAAGGTTCATGTTTGTCATCAAAATCAATTTTGATTGCTTCAGTTTCTTTCTATGAAAATTTAAGTGACAATTCAGTTTCTTTGCAAATAGTATATATTCAAATATCGGACGAAAATATTCACCATTTTTTGAAGTCTCAAACATTGACACTTATTCTTCCAATTTTTAATTTCGGGGAGATGATTATTTCCTTCTTACTAGTAAACAAGAGAAGGAATAAGGTTAAAATCATTCACTAGGTGATATCCACTAGAAATATGGCTTCGGGAAGGAAGAATACACTTATAAATCTTTATTGATAATGCACTCTAGCAATTTTAGATCTTGAAAATTTGATTTGTAAGAAGGTTTGGAGAGATAAACAAGTTTCAATTATAAGCTCATCGTGTGAAGGTACTCCAAGTTGGGTTTGTGAAAGTCCTAATATTGTTGAGGAAACCCAAGAATAATCTTCAAAGGCACTTATATTTCTTGAAAAAATGTACTACTCTAAAAACAATGACTTTACTTGAAAATTTTGAAGTTATGAAAGATTATTTATTTTTGTTTTTTATTCAAAGACTCAAATTGAATTTAAAAAATATTCTTCTTTTGTTTATTCCAAATCATCTGAAGAAGGAGATATTAAAGATATAAAAAATCCATTGGACGTAACAGGCCCAATAGTAAATAAAAAACCAATTATTCCACATAATATAATGGCCGCTCAAAATTCAAATGATCTAGTTGTTGCATGATATGCACCCCTAAGATTTATTTCAAATCCACATGAAATTCCCCAAGGATACCTTAAAAACATTCCAAGATACAATGGATAAGATTAAAAAAAAACAATAGAAGGGCTTTCATATGGTTACACGAAACCCTTATATTTATGAAGCAATCCAAGTGTAGTTCAATAGCCAGCTCATAACAATTTTATCTATCCATCACATACACAAGATAGCTAAAATGAAACTTCCAACAACTCTTTGTTTTGCATAGATAATTGAAGCTTTTGGGGAAACCTTGTTATTGGTGCCTTGTCTTGTGCATATACTACTCGAATTGATGCACAAGATTTGTTAAGCTCCAATTCTAATGGTTGAAGATGTACATTTGGGTCTCATACTACTTTTAAATTCTACCATAGTGCATACATGAGGCAATGTTAAGCTATTAGTACATCTCATTTGTTTGGGTTAATTAGTGTATAAGACTTTTATAAATGAATATCAGTTGGTCCCTTACATGAATAAACCTGAAAAAAATGAGAAATCTATCTAGTGTATTCTCCAACTCCTCCTCTGAAGTACCTTTGTTACCAGATTGAAGTTTCTCATTAAGAAATTTGGCAATAAGTTTTGTTGGTCGATTCTGCAGACAAAAGCCATAATTCAGATAAATGCAAAAACAATATATCTAATATTGTGAATGAAATTGTCTACCTAAAAACATTCTTTCATTACTTACCTTTAGTTGTTTTGTCATTAATCGTTTCAAACTTTCTGTCTCACTTAATTTGATAATCAAGAGCACAAATTCAATGAAAAATCTGTATAAACAGAAAGAAAATGAGCATAAACATATAGTAACTAACCTGTATAATTAAATCTGTATAAACAGAAAGAAAATGAGCATAAACATATAGTAACTAACCTACCTTAGATTTATCAGATGCTCAAAGGCATCCTTGATAGTATTAGAAAAGGCCTCATTCTTCAAAAAACTTTCTTCCCATATTGTATCATGTCGTGCTTTCAAGTCTAGAAGTGATGACACCATGTCCTTGTCTTTCATTTCATCCAATACAATGCCTTGCCCAGTAGCTTTAATGTATGCACTGAGAGCCAACCGAAGCAGCTCAAGTGCACTCACCCTTTTAAAAAGAGAGTACATGCGCTGAAGGTCTGGAATGCGATTGGCATCCATGAGAAAAGTAAATCCCTAGGGAAATCATGATTTGGCTACCTTGTTAAATACATATAAACCAACATACTTATGAATTTAGAGAGGGGATTTGACTCCATCAGTAATAAATAATGGGCTTCTATATCGATTTATTTCCACATAAAAGAGACCATAATGATTAATTACATAGAACATCCAATCAACAAAAAAATATGGGAATTTGAACAATTAACATGGATGAATATCAGATAACTCAATGGAAAGATCCGCATTCCCAACCTCCATCAATTTTTCCAAAAAATACATGTGATTTGAATGGTAAGGGTATTTCCGTCATCATTGTTTCTTTAGGTGAGACATTTCCCAACATGCAAATTGTATTTGGAACCTTCACACTTGTACTTATGGACATACTCCCTTTATAAATGCAAACTCTTTAATTTTCCCAGAATGAAAAATAAGAACAAAATCTCAACTGAGGGGTTTACACCAATCATGCAACCATTTTCAAGAACCTGTTTGATTTTTCCTGGAAACGTGTGAAATGAAATGGAGCAGCAAAATTCAGTTTGCTATAAACACAATACACATGAAAATAGAAACACTAAGGTGCACCCACTTTGATCAAAATAATATTATACATATTTTCTGGTGCATCAATAGAATAACACAACTCTCACATAGTACATAAAGCTTCCATAGAAATTGTTACCACATAACCATGACACACTGTGGCATGAAAAACTACATTTTATATTTCCATTTCAAGTGCATTAAGCTTGTAAAGACTTCGACCCGAAAAGGGTCACCATCAAAACAATGCCTGCAGGAAAATTACATAGATATGGTAAGCAATGCATAGTTTTGTTTCACTACTCCAGTGAATAAATCTATGAATTTGATCAATAATGGAAGCAGTAATCTGTGAATATCTGTGAATATGCAAGGATGTCAAAGAAATGAAGGCCAAAACAAGGGACATAGAGCCAAATTCCAAAGAATTTTTTGAATTTTCAGAAGCTGTAGGTCAAGAACAGGGTAAAAGACTCATTGATAAGCTTCAAGAAGGATCCAGGAACTATAAGACAAAGAAAGGGAAAAGGATAGGGTTATAGTTTATCCACAATACCATGATTAATTTGGGGAGCTAGAGAATATTTTTGAGATTCTGTGTCAGTTTTGTGCCAAATAAGTCTCCTTTATTGACCTTATTCTTAAGTCTTGGGATGAACATCTTAATGGTTGGTTTGCATATGAGAAGCTAAGGAACTTCTTGCTTCTTCCCTGCAGTTATATCCATTCCTAGGTGTCATTCTTACCTGTGTAAGTAATTCTAGCTAAGTAAGTAATTCTTACCTGTGTAAGTAATTATTAATGTATGAATGCTAGCTATTGTGATGCAGGGGCATTAGACACTAGCCAGCAATGTGGAGGATTGTCCACATGTTGTGGCTAGAAGGGTTCAAAATTGCTTAATTTTGTAACAGCAAGGTGTCAATACCTTAGCTGTCTGATGCAGTTAGGACTAGTCAATAACTGTAGAAGTCGAACAGTTTTGGTTTATGTCCATCTGCTCAGTTTCCATTGTTAGAATATGATGTAATTAGTATTTTAGGTTAAAGAAATAAAACGGTCCCCAAAGGAACCAAAGAGTCATGTAATTGATTATAAATTGTAGCCCTTGATATGGTGAAAGGGGGATTTTTGCAGCTAAGGGTTGAATGGAGAAACTGTATTCTCTGTTGAAAATTTTTTAAGCCTTATTGTCTAACTGTGCATGTGCTATTGGCATTCTCCGAATAATTACTCTGTTGAATTATGAACTCTATGTATACCTTGAAGAAGAAAAATGTTGTGTGAAATCTTCTGTAGTCCTCTCTGTCTATGTTTGATCGCAGGTTCTCATTGAGTTACCTGAATGTGTCATATGGATATAAAACCCCTGTAAGAGGCAGAGGTTGAGGTTATAGTGGTTCTCAGACCGAGCGAGGGGATTAAGCCTTTGTATAAGGCATTGAGTTTGTGTGTTCAAAAAAACTTCATAGGAGTGAAACCCTGCAATGCTTCGATAGCCCAGAGAGATTTTAAACCCTGTTGAAGGCGGTAAAATTTTCCATTGAAGAAATTAGTGTGTTTTATTGTGAGTCGAGTGATATTATTTTAGGCTTGACCCCAGAGGTTAACAAGGCAGAGTCATTACGATTAATGGAATTAACCATGGTGAAATTATGGTTGAGCACTGTTAAAAACCTGGGAGTGGGTTTGTGAAACCAAAACCACCCTCATCGCGCAGCCTTTGGGCCAGAGTGAAACCATTTAAAAAAAATGCGATCCTATAATATGTTGCCACGTCACTGGGGTAATACCGCCCCCATCTCATTTTTTTGAAGTGTTAAAGGCAAGCTATGGAAAAAATGCGATATCAACAGAGGACGTTCAATCTGGAGCCCATGGGATCCAACGGAATTTGCACAATTAGTTACATGGGCGATAACTTGAGGTATGAACCATTGATTTATGATTGAAAACCACTCATTTATGAGTTCCGAGGCAGGGTCCATTTTGTTATGAAATGTCGTGATAACATTATAAACCATAGTCAGAATATTATAAGGGTTGGCGTATCGGGTTAAAGACTCCGAATCATTGTTATATTGTTAAATGATAAAGTCGGGCGAAGGAATGTATGTTATTATGTCCATACCTTAGAAAGAGGGTTAAAGGATTGTGCATTGAGTTAATACCGTTGATACAATAAAATAAATGAAGGGTCCACATATGATATGAGTGCGTGGTTGAGCTTTGAACCTTGGGATATTTTCCTTTTATACAATACATAAGGGAGGATTTCTATTATAAGTCGAGCGCTCTATAAAAAGGACTAGGGTTATAATATATGGTATGTATATATGGTTTATGCATGTTGGAATAAACACACCAAAGGGAAAATACATATTCGGTTACATTAAGGTTTGAATAAAGTAATTATTTATCAATTTATATGAAATTGATAAATAAATTTGAGGAAAAAAACAAAGGAGACTTCCTTAGTTTAATAGAAGTCTGAATTGAGAAAATAATTCGATAGAGAGAGAGGCCAGCTCTCCTTAGTGCCCGGGTTCAATTTTTCTTTTGCTGTCATATTGTAACAAATAGACTCGAAGATCATCTTCTCTATAGTAGCCATCATTGAAAGATGTTATTGGAAGCCAAATCAATACTCCTGATAGATTCTCTTTCCTTTTACAAGTAAGTTATCCTCTATGCTCTATGTCTGCAATCCAAAATTCTATATCCTAATTTGAGACTATGGTTTGAAGCATCTTTCCAAAAGTTCTATAGGTTGAATCCTAAAGGAATCTAGGAACAAGACCGAAAGAATAAATCCTACATCTCTTTGAAGCTAATCTCTCGACCAAGTTACAGAAACAAGCACTTATGCTGACATCAAACAATTACATGTGACTATACATGACATTCAATACAATATTATTTGTGATTTATGGAAGAATATGAAAGAATATCCAATGAAGTTTGAAACCTATTAACCATCTATTATAACTTTCTCTTGCTTAAGGTTGAAGGTCAAGTTTATGATAATCATCTTTACAAAAGGATAAATATTTTATGGGCAAATGAAGTGATGCCTTGGCTACCTGCTCAACCCACAATTTCTTGTCTCTGTGCATATAAAAGAAATGCACTTCACATTTAGCCCAAATAATTTTAAATCTAGGCAACCATTAACACTGTGGAGGCTCATATCCTTTTAAGCCTATGGCTATTAAACCATACAATACACCCTCTTTCGCTTTTTAATTCAACTGTTTGAATTTCACATAAACCCAATTATAATCTTCCTTTCAACCCAACATTAAATTTATAAACGGCCAATATATTATATGCTCAAAGTCACATTTTTCATATAACCATGATAATGCCCATCATACAATTTCGCTCCATACAAGGTTTGGCGGACATAATATATATATCAATGCTTAAATTAATATTCGTCCTTGGGTTAAAACCTCACATATCATAATACCTCTCTTTATGGTTTGAACCCCTTGGAGTTTATATCCAATCTTTACACAATGCATACAATAAATGCTTGCAATTGTATTCAATTAACCCTTAAAGCTCCACCTTTCCTTAAAGCACTTAACTATTGTTTTAAACCCCCTTTCAGAATATTGCATCAAAGGATAATAACCCAGAGTTCAAACCTCCTTTTACTCCCTTGACTATGACATTACCCTTGAATCGTATTAGTGCCTTTCGGCCTTCAAAATAACACAATAGCCTGACTCCTTTAATAACGACTGAACTTCAAACTTATAATGTTAATATCCATTAATTATAACAACGCGACATTCTATTCTTTGACGTGCCTTCGGAGCTCCTTCAGGATTGCAATTGTCTTCGCTCCATGCTTAACGGTATTGCCCCCATTCATTTGCGCAGAAGAGATTCGCGTGGCTGGGGTTTGCTGGCTGCAGGTTACACGGTAGCCCAAGGCTATGCAAAGCTCACCTTGAGGCCTCATGTCCCCCCGGACCCTGCCCCTTGGACTGCGATCTGGCATCTGCACTCTCTGCCTAAAATCGACATTTTCTGTTGGCTTCTTTGCCACAAGAAAATTCTTACAGATGACAAATTGCAGAAACGAGGTTTCCATGGTCCGTCCAGGTGCTCATTATGCAGAGAAAATGTGGAATGTGCCACACACTTGATCTTGAATTGTAAATTCACTGTGCAGGTTTGGAGCGAGCTGATGGATTACTGGAACCCCAATTTTTTCCTTCCCTCCTCTATTTCTAATCTTTTTGCAAATTGGCAGAACAGTTACCCCAGTCCTCCACCCAAAAACAAAGTGATAAAAAAGGCGTGGTCTGCCCTCCCCAAAATCTGCTGCTGGCAGATCTGGCTTGAGCGAAACAGCAGAATATTTAGAGATACTAAGCATGATGTCAAGGTGGTGGCGGACAAGATAAAATTCCAGTTAAAGGAGAGCTTGGATAATAAAAAATATGCCTCAAATCTTACTCAATTAGATTCAGTCTGGGGTACCTCCCTAAACCTGCAATTTCTTCAAGCCGCCAGCAACATTTCCCTCATTGAAGATTGGAAAATAAGGGGGAAGAACAATGCTGAGTTTCAAGAATGGATCTCCAAGCAACAGGTGCACTCTTTCTTCTTTGATGGGGCATCAAAGGGTAACCTAGGAAGGGATGGAGCAGGAGGTATTGTAAAAAATGCTGAAGGTGTTTTGATCCACAGCTTTGCATGGGGTCTGGGGATCAACTCCAGAATTCAAGCAGAGGCACTGGCCCTCCTTCAAGGCCTTAAATCGCTCTTGAATCTAGAAATCAAGGAGGTTAATGTTTTTGGGGATTTCCAAGTGATAATCAAAATTATGGCAACAAACTCCTCCCCCCGGGATCTTAGATTGGCAAGGCTGATATCCAGAATCAGAATTTTGGGGAAATTGTTTAAAAAGTTGAGCTACTATCATGTATTGAGAGACAACAACAAAGAAGCAGACCTTGAAGCAAATAAAGTTGTCCTCATCTCTGCTGGAGCAATAATTCGAGACGAGGACGAAACATGGGATCCAATTCCATAATTTGCCAGCTTAAATGTTTTACTGCTTGCTATTGAATCAGTTTGTTTGTATTTTTAAGCTAGGGGAAATCACAAAAATCGAGTGCATAATTGTAGTAAAAAAGAGGTGGAAGCTGTCCACAAGTCTCATAGCACTTTTGGCTATTGATACTTCCTGGGCCCTCCTCCCTCTCATTGTAACCCGAAATCTGGCATTTAGACCCAGCAGTTAATATATCTCATAACCGTTTCTGTAAAAAAAAAACAACGCGACATTCTATTACATATTGTATTCCATGGGGCCCACACATCCATTATCCAACTTTTCCGAATTAAATAAATATTTAATATTATTGAAACCATTGGTTCATACCTTAATTTATCTGTCGTGCAGCTTTCCGTGCGATTACCATTGGATCTACTACCTGGCAGATCAGATGAACTTCATCAAAATCACGTTTTTTTCCTCACCGGACTTTAGCGCTCCAGAAAAACACGATATGGGTGGTATTTAGGAGGTGACGTGTCCAAATATTGTTGGATCGCATTGGTAAAGGAAAAAACTGCCTTTGGCTCAGATGCTGCGCGAAACCCATGATATTGCCTCCCGAAACCACTTCTCCTACT
Source organism: Pinus albicaulis (assembly GCA_034641835.2). NCBI lineage: Eukaryota > Viridiplantae > Streptophyta > Pinopsida > Pinales > Pinaceae > Pinus > Pinus albicaulis. The sequence continues at coordinate 1,294,439,629 of CM076577.1, forward strand.
CTGGTAATTAAATAGTGGTTAACTTCTGTCTCACTGCATTTTTAATACAATTCTTCAACTTAACTCCTCGCGTTAACGCTATGGTTGAGTATCAGTAATATCGCCTCACCAATGACAATACAACACCATTGCCTCTAACTGTGATCGCTTCAATAGACAGGGGTTCTATCGCTATTCTTCGAATAGACAAAGCATATCCCGCTACGCTCACGGAAAAAAATCGACTCTTTCACATAGGGTATATTCGTTCAAATTACACATCGAGGACGTGATTTCGCCCTCCCAACAGAGCCACTATTCTCTTCTGCAAACTTCCATATAGGGAAATCACATTCGATTCACTCGTAGAGAATATGAAATTCAAAGGCAGACAAAGAATAATACACAAAGTTTATTCTTCCTAATCATACACAGAGGTTTCCTAATCGAAGGAATGAGTCCTTTGGGAGATTTTCAATAACATACCTAGATATCAATAAGTCCACAATTTTATTGAACACAGAGAGAAAAATCTCTCGACTTACTATTCCACTATCAAAATCCCCAAATTACAGAGTCTATTCACACAAATTTTGGTCAATCAAAGCATACAAAATTCTGAATCCATTCTTATAATAAATTCAAATTACATAACCTTCCCTGGTCCTGGCCTGATCTTTAGGTTGAATTTTCAGAAGTTGCAGGTCAAGAACAGGGTAAAATACTCATTGATAAGCTTCAAGAAGGATCTAGGAACTATAAGACAAAGCAAGGGAAAAGGATAGGGTTATAGTTTATCCATAATACCATGATTGATTTGGGGAGCTAGAGAAGATTTTCGAGATTCTGTGTCAGTTTTGTGCCAACTAAGGTTCCTTTATTGACCTTATTCTTAAGTCCTGGGATGAACATCTTTATGGTTGGTTTGCATATGAGAAGCTAAGGAACCTTTTGCTTCTTCCCTGCAGTTATATCCCTCCCTAGATGTCATTCTTACCTGTGTAATTAATTCTAGCTAAGTAAGTAATTCTTACCTGTGTAAGTAATTCTTAATGTATGAATGCTAGTTATTGTAACAAATAGACTTGAAGATCATCTTCTCTGTAGTAGCCATCATTGAAAGACGTTATTGGAAGCCAAATAAATACTCTTGATAGATTCTCTTTCCTTTTACTACTATGCACAACTTTTGAATTACTTACCTGTGTAAGTAATTCTTAATGTATGAATGCTAGCTATTGTAACAAATAGACTTGAAGATCATCTTCTCTGTAGTAGCCATCATTGAAAGACGTTATTGGAAGCCAAATCAATACTCTTGATAGATTCTCTTTCCTCCTACTACTCTGCACAACTCTTGAACTATGAACCCCTACACTACCTTTCAGGCTTACATTTATACACAGTGAGGACCTGAATCAATTCAGGTTCCTTTACAGCTCGACAGACTCTTGAAATTCTCGAAAATCCTAAATTTAGCCTAATTATCTAAAATAACTAAAACTGCCTATCTCTTCACATTTATAACTAATTATTTCTCTCATGTTCTGCAGTTAGATAACATTTACAATTCCTCACTTTTTATTCAAAAATACTAATAATTACATGAGAAATTAAAATCATGAGACCCCCTATGCCTACTTAGGTACAAAGAAATTCTTGAGCCTAATGCCCCTGCATCACGAAGGTAGAAAATGAAGCAGAACAGAATTTGGAAGAGTACCATATATATGTGACATGTGATCTGAAGTATCAAAGATCATATGACAATAATTTTGTTTAAGCATCTAATCTCAAAAGATTGGGAGAATTGTTTACAATAGAAAAACACAAGAAGCATTCACGATAGATCTGAACCTATGACTTCTTTGGTGGCATCTGAATCTTTTATGGCATTATAGTATACTGAATTTTTGTGACACTCTGACATACAAGTTTTGAAATATTTGTGGCATTATGCCTATGTGGTAGTTGAGTTCTATGACATATCTCTCTCTTTATATGATTCTTTGTGGCCTGATTCATTGTGCTAAAATGAATGTCAAAAGGTACATAATGATGCAAATTTTAGAGACACATTTTCAATAACACAGAAGTAGCCCTCGCTCAAGTAAAACCCTATTATTTGAAGATACATGAAGAACGAAGTATTGTGCAGAGGTTTGAAGTATAATCTTTCTCCAAGTTCTATAACCCTAAATTTTTACTCAATGCATCGCCATCTCAGACCTAGTTCTAGACCAAGAAATAGAACTAGTTTTAGTTCTCTAAGAGTTTGTTTTTACTCTTTACATTATGAATCCAAAGTAGCAACACTAGTCATAGGGTTAGAAACAAAATTATCCAAGGAACCAGGCTCTGCCAAAATAAATTGTGGCTCAAACAGGTAGTGTGCATCATTATAGTATCATTACAAAAACTTCATAACATCCAAGGCTACAAAGCCAAATTATGTATCATGAGGGATTAGGAAGTTCCAAACAAAATCGGACTAGATCACTGTGAAAACTGTGAAAACAAATATGGACGCAACCATATTAAAACAGAGAAAACAATATATAGTTCCAGGACGTGATAAGTAGTCAGCATCACCACCCAGAAAGTCACAAAACGCCAGCAGAAAAAAAAAAAAGAGTTGTACCAGTGCTTCCAGAAAAGAACATGAAAACAGTATGTGAGGTTAATGGCCATAAGAGACAGACCCTATTTAGGAAAAATGAACAGCACCAGCTGCCCCTTGCCCATCCGACCTATGAAATTGATAGTGCATGATACTGAAACTACTATTTAGGCCTCTCTTCGAAAAGCTGTCAACAACGGTATTTCTTTCTTTGTAAACATGTCAAAAGGTGATTTCCATAAATGAGTTCTTCAGCAATTCAATCCTCTCCATAGTTCCGAATTTACTGCCTCTATACAACGTCTTTTTACTGGTGTTTACAATTTATTTTCAATATAAGAATGTGTATTTAGTTTTTACTATTAACTAAAACTCTGACAGTTTGTGTTCCCATTAGAGATTCCTTCTAAAAGGTACTCAGGAGTTAGTAGCATGCGAACATACATAATTTTCAAACACACAATCGAAAAATAAAAGAAGTTTCAGTTTGAGGTTAACATACTCAGTTACCTGCAATAGCACCCTTTAAAAGCATATATTATCACAGAAAATTCTCTCTATTTGAACGACTGTGGAACACCCCAGAAAAAACTAAGGGCACTTCATTAATGGCCAAAAATTTCATTTGAAAGGGCACAATCCGTCTAAATAACAGTCATAATTTAAAATAAAATTCCATTAATAAATACGGCTGTGAGATGAAAAAACTCAACATATTTAGTTTGTGGTAAAGAGACCCATTACATTTACTTAAACCCTGGTCAGGAACCAACCATAAATCTCTACAAAATTTAACGATTCAGAATTATACAAACAATAAAATGGGGAAAGGGTTATCAGTTTTTTATGTATGGTTTATCAGTTTGACAGAAAGGGTTGATGAGTTCAGGATTCAGAAATGACAAAATAACCAAATGGTATGAAATGCGTGCTTAATTTATAACAGAATAATGCAACAGAACTCTACTAGCAATCAACTTAGTTTCCAATAGAACATTGATAAATCATAAGACTGAAATAATACATTGTACAACCTGAATGCTCCATTCCCCTCTATATTTCTATATGTAGTACATAACATTCAATCTTGGTTAAAAATATTTTTAAAAAAATTCCGCCAGATGTGCTATTTTTAAGTAAATAGGTGACTTAGCTAATTCGAAAGTTCTGCCCAAGCATCAGTAAATAGGATATAATCTGAGATTTTAATAGATTTTCACTGTATAAAATATGTCAAAATCCTGTAGCTATATCCCTGGACTGAGATTGCAATGAAGAGGTCCAAAGTATGGCGGCCTCAATAGAACCAAGCCTCATCATAGGGTTGCAGTAGGTCCGAGGGTTTAACTGATTCAAGTCTTAATAAAAAGCTACAACACAGAACCGAGCTCTTATGGTATATCTCTGTCCTCCAATAATGACAAACATTAAATTCTCTTGAGCATGGTAATAGAACTAAATTTTTTTACAACAGTCCACAAGATATCCATTCATTTCTAGAAATTCTGCAAGAAGAAAATGAAAGTCATGTGTAACAAAGTATTATGAAAATGCTTCAAGAAACCAGAACTTAGCCTAAATATCCTAAAACTGAAGTTGGAAACATCGTCTCTCCAAGGTTTTTAATGTTGCAATCCTCTGTTCAACATTGATACAAATGTCGAAAACAAGTTAAAAGATGAACCAAATAATAGCATTCAAAGGAAAGACTAGGATGTCACCATTTAAACCTGCTATCCTTGAAAAGAAGGAGAGCTAACTTACATGATTTTGTGTTTGCAAGGTGGACTTGAAGACCATTTTCATCCCAGAATGAGCTCAAAATGTACTTTTGTTTTTGGATTCGTGAAATAGAAGTACAGTGTTGTCAAAAAATAGTGAAATGGAGATCCCATAGAGGGCCTCCACCTTTACTACCCATGGATTTTGAAATGAGAAACTCTCATCCATAAATATGAAGTCCAAAGAATGTGAGGAAGTCGACACCCTTGCTTGACTACTATGTTAATGTATATAATAGACCCCAGAGATGATCATTTGAATCTCATATAGGGTCATAATTATAGAGATCTCCAAGCATAGGAGAGGTATACCTTCAGCCTCTCAAATAATAGGTTTCTTCAAACTATCTGAAAGGCTTAATAGGTGTCCATGGATCAAAAATATACTTACTTTTTCTTCCTCAATAGCATTTGGAAGGATTGAAAAATAGTCAAAAGTGCGGTGATTCCATTTGCAATGACTAAACGTTAAACCTGCAATTTCTTCCTCTCTGCCCATATGGAGATGAATTTGTCTGCTCTTCTGGCAAAGAGTTTGAACATGGTGTATCCCAGCATGATAGTCTCGCAATTAATTGATTCATAGGTCAAGATGTATGCAGGAAGCAGATGACTTGAGTGAACTACCATACTAAGGAGGAGAGCATGAGTATTGAAACTGGGTATTGCTTCTCTAGTGAACACTTGATTACTTACTGTAATGGGTTTTACATATTAAAATTGTATTCATACTAAGAGAAACCAAAATAATAGAGATTAATTTTTCTAGATCCAAACACCCAATTTCCATAAAATTAAGAGAAAATTGGGTTAAAACAGTTTAGCAAATTGATATTTCAAAAACTAATGCCAGGAACAAGAACTGTAAGCTACTTAAACCCTAACAAGCACTTTTGAATTGGATTTTCATGGCACGTTTTCCGCCCCATCTTAGTTAGATTGGAATTACACCTTGCAATTTAATAAGAGTTTTCATTGCCTGATGAACAAAATGCAACTTTAATTGCAACAAAAAAAAAGGCAATCCTCTTGCAGAGTCCATAAAGGTGGTAGTTCTATATGGCTAGGCTTCACTTGAACAAACATGTCTGCCATTACATTTTTAGTCTGCCCTACCAGACAGAGCTGAGGCAAGGATAAAATGCATGCTCAAGAGTTTAACTTTCAGGGAAAAAACTTGAGAAATTTAAAGAACTTGCACCTAAAATTCTCAGTAACACCTACCTTCATTGGAAATGGCACTTTTGGTACATATAAACAATAGTAAAAATGAATAGATGAGAAATAAAGGAAGAAAAACTGGACTCAATTCCTGGCTTGGACCTGCAAGATGAGAAATAAAGGCACGTTGACAGGCCATCTCACATAGAATTGTCAGGACAATGCAATTTTATGGAAAACAACAATGCATTGATCATGGGTTCAAATCAAATTAACTGACTCAGAATAGCTGCCCTCTATCCAGATGTGTCGAGGAAGGAGAGGGGATTACACAAGGGATTATACAACAATAGTTAGAGGGATTGTTTGGAGGGTCATTAGGCATAGTGTAGGAGTGTTCCTTAGCAAGTAGCTCCTGGAATTGAATGTGCAGTAGCATAGGGGGTGTCTTCATAAGTAAGGGAAATGTTCATATTGCTGGTTGGTCCATAAGTGAGGTAGGGATAGTTGAGGAGCAACCTCACCCTAGGGTAGTGTTTTCTTCCTTTAATTGGACAAAAAATAGAAGTAGCCCGTGGGAGAAGTTGATACAATGATGAAGCAATGGAATAAGGGCTAGAAGAGTGCCCTAACTGGTCTTCTAGAAGCACATAATTCAAGGGAAATAGGGCAACAACAGAGAGTTGCAGATTTCCTCTTGGATGATGGCTTGAAGGGTGTCCTAGGAGATGACTCTAGGGAAATGGGAAAATCCCCATCTATTGCAAAAGGGATTTCCCGTCCTGAAGAAAAAAATTATAATAGAAAAATCATGAGAAGAAAGGTTCAAATCTCTCTTCCAGACTGGTGACATGGCACAAGACCACATGGACCACTGTGATTGGTTGACATAACACATTAGAAGCATGATGTTAGCATCTAAAATATCTAGGACATGTGGCACTCCATGATAAAGACACATGGTGTGTGGATTTGAGTTTTTTAGGTGGTCAAGTGGGCCGAAAATAGGTGAAATGTGGCACCACTCAGAGATTGACATGTGCCAATTGGTACAAGTGGTAGACAATTGGAAAGCTCAAACAACGAGGTGATGCAGGAATGACATGAGGGAGAAAATATCGGAAAAGCCCCAAATCTAGAGAACTAAAGCTCATCACCAACCTGAGATTAACAACTTTACATGATGTCACCTATGAAATCGTAAATGGAGAAATCATAGTAACAATAAAGTAACCTATGTAACAATAAATTCGGATTCATCCTGGGAGTGGTAAATGGAGAAATCATAGTGAACAAAAGGAAACATGCAAAGTTTCTTACAATCAAATAGATGAAGAAACACATACAAAAAACCTAGAGAATAATCATGAACAAGCTTAATATTTAATTACGAACTGTAAAGGAACTTACAAAATGTGACATTACGAACCTGGTCAAGTGCACAAGCAAAAATATCCTGGACATGACCCTGGTTGACAAGTTGTATTGCTCATGATGCAAGAGGATTTGTACCTGCACTGCTAAGTCAATCAAAATCCATCATTATCTATACAATAAATACAAGTAATTGATGTAGTATTTTTTAATCTAAGATGAATTCTTATGATAATGTTAGAACATATGTTGAAAATGTCAAAACATACCCGAATAAGCTCCTCTTCATTTCAAGAACAATTTATTGGAGTCGCATGAACTTGGAACAAGCCTCCCACGATCTGAAAGAGTAGCAACTAAGTCAACAGTGACTTTTTTGTTGCTACATTGGATCGAGGGAGGTTTGCTCCAAGATTAAATCGCTCCAATAAATTATTCTCTACTAAACAGGGCCAACCACGTGAAGGTGGAAGCTCTTATGGCGCCTCCCCCCCCTTCACATCACTCTCAATTCCCCAATACCCAATCTATATTTCATTTTTTACTTTCATGAGCATAAAAAAAAATATTCAATAACTAATAAAAAAACAATTCAACAAAAAGTACGCAAGGAAACATTGCAATTAATGCTTGACATAAAAATAGTATGATAAATGAGTTTTTTATATAACGCAAAAAACGTTCCAAGTATGGTAACGTTTGTATTATAATAATACAATATTTTACATTATCAAATTTTCTTTTTCTTCTTCCTATTTCTAAAGCTCCTAATTACATCATCAATATCATCGTGCTCTGCTCCTAATTTGTGCCTTTCGACTCGCACTGCTGACCTAGTTGCGTAGTCACGATGTCTGGTCTCATCCAGTGACGGGGCATCGCCTACAAAAACAGATAATATTAAATTTTAATTGTCAGTTTTTAAATATCATTGAACTAGTTCGGTAATATTAATAAAAAAATTTCAATGAGATTATTTACCTGGTGCACCAGTTGTCGTCGTTGGGACTGTTGCCCTGTCTTCCTCTCTGGTGGTAAGATCCTCAAGGGAAACATTCTCTGTCATTTAAACAAAAAACGTTATAAGAACAACCATCAAGGTATAATTAGAAAAAATTATAAGTGGAAATTAATTACCGTCACGGCCCTCACTGATAGTAGCATTGTCGGCCTGGTCCCCACTACAATGATCAGGTTGCACGTGAGGATCATCTACATCTGGCTCTAAAACTGGGTTATTTGCCTCGTCGGTAGTGCTGCTCCCCCGATTTAAACAAAGTTGTTAGAAATTAAATTTATGGACGAAAACAAACATATTGAAAGGTTAATGTTTTACCTTATCAAGCATTCTGGATCTTGGGACCTGCCCCAAGCTTCTGCGACGTTCAACTACGGCTTGATAGCCGAAATGGAAAGCGATATTTTTATCTTCCTTTGTAGTTTCTGTTCCGAAGTCATCACCCTACATTACATATGATTGTGTGTTTTTAATCATATTTGATAGGATTACAAAAACGTTGGAAGGCGATACAATTAATTATAAGATGTTTAGCTACTTAATTACAATTCTTGCAGCTAATTTCAAGTAGCCACCCTGGCCGAGCTTGTGATGGCCCTTTTTGTCAATCCTAGCTTTGGTAGCCTTTGAGCTGTCAGGCAACCTAGCATCAAAATATTGAAGTCAGATATGACATAGCACACTTTTATTTTAGACATAAAGAAAATTAAAGCTATTGAATTAAAGTTGTAATTTACCTTGCGGGTCCAGTTGGCATTTTTCCTTCTTTCTTTGCCCTTTTCTCTTTTCCGTCATGGATGAGTGCTCTCCACTCACTCTCTAGAACTGTGCGAGGATGCTCGTATCTAGGGTTAAATTGCAATTGTGTCCTATAGGTGTCCTTGGTATATTTCAAATATTTGTCGACTACCCGAGCCACCGTTGTTCTGTCAAATGTGTCGACCCCAAAAAGGGCTTCTAGATAATCTAGAAGTTCTTTTTTCAGGTTGTAATTCTGGGAATTCCACCCTGTTCGTATGGTTGGGCCAAAAATTACCAACGCATGGCTCTCCAAAAACCTTTAGAACTCATTGTTTCCTACACAGAAAAAAATATATATATTATCATTAATTTAAAAATAAAAATCATGATAAATATGTTTTAGATAAAGTACATGAAATAGTTAAAATATTAAAATTTACCTGGGAGTTGTACATGCTTTATAGGGACACCTTCATCGTTCACCAACAACGTGCCATTAATGGTCCCTGTGGAGCTGACACGTGTAGCTCCAGGAAACGTAATAATGTAGTTGGCCATATCAGCCTCATCATTGCCAACACATTCAGCGGTTGGCTGGGTGTCTGCTTGGGCAGGGTGTGTTTCTTGGTTGGCACCTAAAGGAGTAGAAGGTGTATGAGAGGGTTGTTGGGCAATCTCTTGCCCTTGTGTCCCACTACCACCAACACCGGGTTCAGCAAGTGCTAGAAAACGCTACATACAAAAGAAATTTTTGTTAGTTTAGTCAATGTAAAAATTAAAAATCAAATTATCACAATTCATCTCATGCAGAACAAAAAAAATATCCTTTTGACTTTTTATTATTACCTGATATGTTTCTAGCTGGCTCATAAGTTGTTTTATCCTCTCTTATGTTTTAGGTGTTTGAGGCGCATCTATCAAAGTATTAAATTCTGACCTTGCATCTCGTGCCTTTTTTCGCAACAAGAATACTGGAGATAGGGATGAAGAAAGCTCTTCCTCAAAGAGGGAATCATCAGGCGTACCATGGCTAGGTGTCTGCATATTTGAACAAAATTAATATTATTTCAATTATGTAAATAACTAAAATACCTAAAGATAGAGAAATGCTGGCACTTTACATGTTCTTTCGCTGGCCTCTTTCCGCGATCATCCCGTCTCGAGGTTGTTCCTGCACTGCTCTGATCAGTCTGCCACATTGCAATAAAATTATAAATGTAAAAACTTGAAAACAATATCTAACTTGAAAACACAAAATGAAAACTGAAATAATTTCTAATAAGACACCGGAAGACAAAGTTAGAGTTTCAAATATGCCTTGCATTGAATTCAGTCCTGGAAACATGCCATTGCACATTAAGGCACCCAAACAAAAGACGAGTTGACAATGAGACTAAACTGGGTTATTTTTAGTGAAATTTTAAAATCTCAAAAGGTATATTAATTATCAAAACAATCAGCTTCATAATTTCAGTATTATTGAGTCTGCTTAGTATAAATCACAAAAAATTGAAACAAAACACTAGAAAAGCAACAACATAATCACATTCTGCTATAGCAGTGATCTCACCTCTAAAGTAGACTTTCTACTAGTTTCATCAGTACCATACAAACAGTGGAAATGAACACAAGATACAACCACAGATGTGTAGTTATCCTCAAAACCATCCACCCGCCAACCTCCTCTAGTAACCTACACTAGAAACAGATGTATGGCGTATTTTTATGAGGGGTTCCTCAAAAACATCCGCTAGATGTTCTTTTCCTTGTAGTGATTCTAGCCTATCACATCCAACCAATTTAAATTAATTGAAACTTTGAAATTCATAAAATATACTCTCCATTTTCACAACACAAGCATTTTGACAAAATCCTTTTCAAATTTGACATGTTGACCATGTCATGGGTAGACTTTCCATTTTTTTCATCTCAATAGGATGTGTCAGACCTTGAAGGTCATGGTCCAGGTGTCTGCTCTTGCACGATTTCACGAAGTAGCTATTTGCATGAATGCAATGTGTTATGCATGAACCAGAGGTGCGTTGGATATGTAGTGGGTGGGCTAGATTTCCTTGGGCATGCAAAAGTGCCAAGGGGATTCACACCAAAACGTATCAAGCATGTTATGCATGATTGGAAGGCTAAATTATAGTGCAAGAAAGTTTAAGTGGATTTTTGGATAGTGACTTAACATGGCATGACGAAGGTAAATGGTGTCAGAGGTAAGCGTGTGACCAAGGAGTTAGCATAGCATAAGATGACATGACATATTTTGGTGCAATGTGTGTTGAGAAGACACATGGGTTAGCTTGATAAGTTAAGTGGGTAAAACAAGTTGGCATGCATGTTATCTTGATAATTTAATTGGGTGAAATGAATTAGCACATGGGTTGACAAGGCAAGTTATCTAGACCAGTTCATGATGGGAATGGGCAAGCTCATTTTATGTGGAACAATGTGATGGACCAAGGAGTGAAATGATTGCATATAGGTACTTGTTGTGAGAGACAAAATGAGAGACAAGGATGATGAAGACTAAAATGTAAGGCATAACACATGTACAAGATAACAAAAATGTAAGGCATAACACATGTACAAGATAACAAGTGTGAACTCGTGTAAAGTGAATTCAAGTAGAACAATAGATCTTAGTGAAAGAAGTTTCAGCGGGTTTTGGCAAGCTGAGATCGTAGTTCAATTTGGGTTTAGTACTATTGGACATATAATTATTCATTTTTTTGTCATTTTAATCATTTCTAAATAATAGGAGAAATATGAATAGATAGGCCAACATGAAAGGTCAATTAACCTCTTGAAAGATGAAATCAAGAGTCATATTACCATATTAAATATGGATTCATGTTAATGGAATATGATCCAAGTTTGGAGTTACACCTTTATATGACATGATATCAAATCTTTGGTGGTTCTAATAACTCCATTATTCTCGCTAAGACCTACCTCTCTTCTTGTTTAACATTATTTTCCCATTAGACCTATCTTAATACGTTTTTTGTTCTCCTGTGTTGTAACTCCATGTAGAGATAATTATTTTGTATCTATTAATTACCTTTTCTTGGGGCTTCTTTAGTGTGCAATGATGCCTAAGGTTCACACAACATTTGAGCTTCAAGAAATAAATGAGATAGAGGTTTGAGCTTGATGTAGTAAAGAATCCTCTTGGAACACTTAGTGGATGTCAACCTCTATATAAATTTTGATACATTAGAGCCACAACATAAAACACATGCAGATTGGGAAGGAGGAAAAACCAAGACCTTATATGAATAAAACTCTGTATATGACCCTATATTAATCAACCATCATTCTCATGTGCTTCATTTCAGATACAATTGGTCCCTTATATGAATATAGGTGATTAAAACTCTGTATTTAACTCTGTATTTGGATGAATGATGTAGTTTTTTGGATCTTGGAAAACCCGTGCCTCTTAGAATATGTTGTTGTAGAAAAATTGGGAAAACCCGTGCCTCTTAGAAATGTTGTTGCATGTGCTTAATATTGTTTGAAGGAAAATGGGAGGAAATGGTGATCAATTTTTCTTCTTGTAAAGACCAAATTGTGATGATGGAAGTCAACTGCCAAATTTTATGGAAAGCATGTTGGAGACTAAGGTTTGGGGAATTCGTTATGTCTTGCATTGACTTTTATTAAAAACAAAACTAAATCTACAGGCATGCCCTATTCAAGGAAAACGAACAGCCCAATTTATTGCTCTGTTTCAAATCCTGGGCATTCTAAATGGTAAAATCACTTTTCAAAATCTTTCAAAATTCTGTTTGGACATACCATTTTTCCTACTGATGGAGGAAGGGCCTGCTTTACGGAGTTTCTTGCGCGACGGGCGGTTCTTTGCAGCAAGGGCCTACTTTCTGGAGTTTCTTGCGCGACAGGCGGTTCTTTGTAGTAGGAGGCGTATATCCAATAGGGTTTGAGTCAATTAGAAAATGCAAGGAGCTGTAGTACTGATCTACAAAGGCGTATATACAGTAGGGTTTGAGTCGATTAGAAAATGCAAGGAGCTGTAGTACTGATTACATGCAGGGTAGCTATTGTGATTAATGTAAAATTTTGAAAGGCCCGCCATGATTAATCCGAAACCTTTGTAATTCATTTGAAATTCCTATTAAAACCATAGTTTATGGCGGTAATGCTCCACCATATAAATAGGTATTAAAACCTTTCAAATGCCAACTTAGGTTTGATTTAAAAATGGTATATAATTTTAGTTTAGCTTGTACAATAGTAAGGCCATTATTTATTGGTTTGAAATAATAAACAACATGCAACAAACCCACATAATTAGTAAATTATTTAAAGACAATAATTCCTACATATTAAAATATAAAGTTATAACATACCAGCTCATACTCGAACATAACATTTGTATCAATATTCTTCTTCTGTATCTTCTTGATCTTCATCCAACTGATCGAAATCTATACCAACATCTGATTCAGAAATGGTGTTGAAATGATCGACCATTTCATCATCCTCATCAATTATGTCATTTTCAATAATATCCTCATCGACATCATCATAAATAATTGTTGCCTCATCTCCTATGCCTGGTTCATCTTCTAATATATCTTCTTCGTATGTCAATGCATCTTCCTGCTCATCTGCCACTGCATCATATTCTTCTTGATCAATATCATCTTCTTCCTCTACAGTATACTCTACTGGCCTTCCTCTTGGATCATATCTAATAGCAAATGACCATTTGTTCTCACCTGGAACCTCTGAGTAAAAGACTTGTTCGCATTGGCTTGGAAAAAGATAGCGATATTTTCTTGCTCCAAACGACGATGTTTTAACCATTGGAAATCCATTTTCATGTTGAAAAAGTGTTATATCATCATCATGCACATTCATTCGTAGCCTATACCATTTGACGTTGAACAAAACTATTTTGAAGGAATTAAAGTCACACGCAACTATATCATCAAAAAACCCATAATATCTATTTTCAGATTCTCGAGGATGTCTGTCACTCCTGGACGAAACATTAGTGACCTGGAATACTGCAGCTATCCCACTATCAGAAGTTTTCCTGTTATCATCCAACTGTTTAACGCGAAATTTACGACCATTGCACCACATAGCCTAGTGGTGTTTCAACTGCAATATGCCAAGCATGAAAAAGATGCATTCTCAATTAATAAATAATCATATAATTTACACAGCATGAAAATTATCTGAGAAATCAAACTTCTTGTCACATTATAAATATAGTATAAAATAAGTAATGAATAAAATAGGTGAATTAATTGCTTTCCTTTCTATCTTTCAAACCATATGCTAAATTGATTTCCCTGTCCGTAACGTTTCCATCTCCACTACAATACGCTTATCTAATCAATTCAAATAGTAGTTACCATGATAACCTACCATCGTTACGTGCTTTACATGTTTCAATCCATTCACTCATCCACTCAAGATTGTTTTCAATGTATAAAAGTAGTGCCTCACAATCTTGAGCACCTGAATAAAAAAACAATAATTCACCAATATTAATAAATATTACTTATAACCATGGTAAATTATATTAATTAAGAAACTTTGAAAGAATAAGACCTAAATGAATATAATGATCATATACATGATGTAAAAAAGTGAAACATTATATGTATTATACATAATAAATCTTTTACCTCTCACTTTCTTCATTCTACTTTTTCCCAATAGGTGCTCCACTTCAAATTTTTTGATGGAGTTCACATCCCAAATGCAATCCACCGCCTTCATATCTGGTGCAACTAATATAGGAATATAATGACTAATATACACCATGGATTGATATGCCACATATCCCTCCACCATAGAACCCTCAGGTCGTGCTCTTTGTCTAACCAAAGCCTTCAAGGATTTCAGGTGCCTCTCGACCATCCACATTGACCTTGTGTGTACTGGTCCATACATTTCAATCTCCTCAACTTGGTGTATCAAGTAGTGTTCTTGTGCATTGAAAAATGTTTTAGGTAGATAATTTTGCATTTAACACATTAGCCGAGGAATTTCTCTCTTCCAATACTTTATTTCATCTTGATGGATTTCTTTCAATGACAACCATCTGTAAATCATTATGCAAGGTTATTTCAATGAAACATAATATATATTTCATTACAAGTAAATTAATATATCATTTCATTAAGTACGAAAAGAAATTGTAGCAATTAGATTTTGCGTATAAATCAAAACTACTTACCTCGTGTATTTACTAAGACCATATATAACTTGTTTGACATTGTTGTCAAAGTCGTTTGGGAGAGATACAGGTAGAACATACTATAAAAATAAAAAAATGAATCGCTATTGGTTTCCAAATTAAACAGAAAAAAGGAAAATTTAAAATATGTATTCAAGCAATAACATACAAAAACGTATACCAAAAAAATTACTTTAACAAAGGTATGCCAATCATGTGTTTTCACCCCACTGAAGTCACCTTTCTTCGTTAAGATATTATTTATATTTAAAGAAAAACCTGTTGGAAATTTAATTCTTCTAACGACCTCTTTTGCATCATTGCTTTGTTGTTCTGTTAATAACCATGGAATATTATTATAATTTCGACGTCCATTTTTATTTGATATGTCAATCACACTTTTCATTGCATGATTCAATTTCTCAATGTGAGCACAAATTTTGTCAATTTTATCTCTATCATGTGCACCATCTATGGTTTGCCATAACGTTTCTGTCACATTCTTCCCGACATGCATTGTATCAAACAAATGAGCTATTTTTAGGTCCTCATAGTAGGGAAACCTTGCGAATTTAGAAGGATAACATTTCATTCCAGGTGGAAGTACAATATTAGTACCTTCACCGCGACGATGACCTTGATATCAAAGAATAAAATAAATCAGAACAATAATTATAAAATACAATAAAATAAATTCATTAGTTAAAACAAAAATTTCAAACATTACATAAACAAATAATATATATATATATATATATATATATATATATATATATATATATACAAATTACGTACCAGCTACTTGACGATTATTAATTCTATTATATTCCAACTTCCACAACTAAGGTGTCATTCTTCGTGGTTTTAATCCAGTTTCTTCTTTATTATTGAAAAGATGTTTTTCAATAGTATGATACTTATGGTTCCTAAAGAGGAAGTTCCTAAACTCATCAAACACCATATTTCTTAAGTCTGGAAAATGGTGATACTTCATCTTAGGGCCACAAACTAGACATGCAAATCTACCCTTTGTTTGAAGACCTGCAATAGATGGATCAATAACAATTATACTATGAGATCATTTTTAAAACATGCAATATGGTATATCTAATTTAGATAATTATGTATTGTATTAAATTGCAACGAAATATTACATACCACAAACATGTGTTAGTCCTAGGGCATCATGAATTGTCCATACAAGCATTCCACGACATTGAAATCTCTTCTGCTTGATTGGTTTAGTGATGTCATACATAGTGATGCCATGCCATAACTGTATTAGCTCATCGATAAGAGGCTCAATATATACATTCATATCTTTGACCTGGTACTTACCTAATTGTTAAAAATTATGGTACATAATAATTGCTACCATGATATATGTATATATAAGTAAATAAATAAATAAAATATATATTTATGCAAACAACGAGAGAAATGAAAATGTTACATTCAAAAAAATAATGTATCAAATACCTGGAATAATCATAGTCAACATTATTTGCTCCCTATTTATTGACATCCAAGGAGGAATGTTATTGTTGATAACGAAAATAGGCCACACTAAGTAAGTAGATCTAAGGTCTCCGAATGGATTAACATCATTAGCTGCCAATGAAAGCCTGACATTACGAGGTTCATTTTTAAAATCTACATATTTTTCCTCGATTTCTCTAAATGCAGAACCATCTGCAGGCATTCGAAGAACACCATCTCCACTTCTATTCTTTGAATGGTAATCCATAAACTGTGCTATGCTGTTACACCTGAACATTTGCTGCAAACGTAGAATTATGGGAATATGACGAAAAACCTTTTGAGGCACCTTTTTGGTAAGTTGATCTGTTCGATATCTACTGGTACCACATTTCGGACATTCTGTTTTCAATGCATGTTCTACGTAATATATAATATGATCGTTAGGACATGCATCTATAGTGTTATATTCCATTCCGAAGTGTTTCATAATAGCACGTAGATCTCGATATGTTCGAGGTAAAGTATTTGGTGATGGTAACAAATATTCACCCAACAATCTACAACATAAACAAAAACTAGTTAATGTAAAGATTATTAATCATATATATATATATATATATATATATATATATATATATATAAGTATTGAATTATTATTTTACACATTTATTACAACTAAAAAAAGGGAAAATAATCAAAATTTACATATATGTGATCATATATACATATTGCATACCTTAGGAGTTGTGTCATACATTTGTTCGACAAATTATTCATAACCTTTAAGTTCACCAGCAACAATGTAGCAGAGAGAAGAGTTGCATTTGAGTGTTCAAAAAGTCGTTCACTTGACCTTTTAATTAGAGGTACATCATAAATACCGTCACTATCTCCACCATCATCATCTGACTCACCATACAAGTCTTGGAGCATTTGATTTGTCCCATCATTAATGTGAATTGTCTCATTATTGTCATCATGATCTACCTCCATGGGATCATTAAAATTACCTTCATCATTCGCTTCATGTTCTTCACCTTGTACAACATCATTTCCAATACTAATATTTGCTGCAATATTCTCTTGTACTAGTTCAACATCATCTAATCTACTACTATTTAGCTGTGGAAGAAGGTTGATCATCTGCAAAAAAGTTGGGGGGCAATTGTGCCTTTATGAAAATTACAAACATTAATCATTAAACATTAGTGCACATATAAAAAATATTAAAATAATACAAAATTTTACGATATAATCAAAATGAAGATAGATAATTAATTACCACGGGACGATAGTCATTCGATCCACCATAAATGTGCCCATATTTCCTACAATGAATTGTTGGGAAAAATACTGAGAGGGGGGGGTGAATCAGTATTTTCTGCATAATCAAATCTTTTTACTTTTTCATTCCTTAAAACCCATACGCTACTTTACTTCAGTAAACTAGCGTATATACGCGGATCCCCTTTATGAAACTAGCGTATACACAGAGATTTAGATATGTCATTAAATCTTCACTTAAACCATTCCATCATTTATCCATCAGATATTCAATAAGCAGTAAACAGGTGCAGTAAGAACAGAATAAACCATCACACAAAGCATCACACATGAACACCAGGATTTTTAGGTGGAAACCCAAATCGGGAGAAAACCACCGCTGCAGTTGCTCAGCCTTCAATATTTTTATTATAGAGAAAAAATGTTACAACATATGTGCTGGTGCAGACTTGACCAGCACGCAGGCACCCACCTGCGCTCGTTTACCAGCCTCTCCTGGAAGGGAGCTCCAACCCCCTGACTCGTTTACCAGCCTCTCCTGGAAGGGAGCTACGACCCCCCGATCTCGTTTACCAGCCTCACCGGGAAGGGAGCTACGACCCCCTGACTGAAGGCTACAACCCTCAGCACCACCTTGGACCACGTTTCATCAATTTTCACACTGGATCCAACAACTTCAATAGAACACCACTTGCAGGCCACATTTCATCATATTTTCATACTGGACCCTTTCCATACTTTTAAGCACAATCATACGTCACCAACAGATACATATCAACACATATCAGATAGCAGAAACACAGCAGAACAGATCAGATATTTCATACCCCTTGCTTCATCAAACCCTAGTTTGCATACGCGCTTTCCCTTCACTGATGTCGCGTATATACGCGCTTCCGTCCACACAAACCAGCGTATACCTCAGTGTATATTTTATTGCGCATACGCGCTTTTACTTCAGAGAAGCTGCGTATATACGCGCTTCCTCCACGGCGAAGTAGCGTATAGATCTTCAATCATCACAGAGAAGCATACTTCATCAGATCAGACATTCAGCTCAGATTCAACCCTTTACTTCAGACAGATGTTCGCCTAGATGTTCGCTTCATCACAGATCTAGGCCTTCCATAAACAGATCTAGCAAATACAAGTACATTTCAGATCTAGAAGTCCCGCTTCATCATTTCTTCATAAGTGCATCATAGATTCAGATCTATTAACAAACCTTTACCCTTTCCATACAGATATACTTCACAGAGAAGTATTCATTCAAGCTCAGACATCTTGCTCTCACACTCATATCATTTGCACAATGAATTTCTTCTCCTTATATAGGTTTACCCTTTTCAATACCATGAGCCCCCTTTTTCAATACCATGGACCAAAACAATACCATAAGCCCAAAACTACCTGGACGGGGTCAATTAGGCGGATCATTACCCAATACAATGGGTTAATACCATGGTGGTTACCCTTGGTTTTGCACTTTTTGAGCGCTTTAGCCCATACGCGACTTGGCACGTTCTTTTCCGCGTGCATACGCGACTTCCCCTAGGCCAATCTGCGTATACCAAGAGACATACTCTTTTTCATCATACTTTGAGTACATTCTGAAATCCTTTCTTCATAGCCTTCTGTACACACTGTAGAAACATCATATTTAGCTCATCAAGAACATATTCTACCAAGCGCAACTTCATCAAGTAAGTTGCCATCATCTTTATCAAGTGGGTTGCCTTTTAGGGACAACACTCAACATCATAATATCAACAAGCATCATATCACATCAAATTTACATCATTTACCAAGTCCATTAAGTCAAGAACAACTTCATCAGGTGGATTGCCATCAAGGACAGCACATGTCAATAGTCAAATGTCTTCATCTTCATTCAGTGGGTTGCCATCAAGGACAACATCCTGCATCATATTTCCAACAATCTCCCCCTTTGGACTTGATGGCAACCATGATGGTGTTTGGTTACCACAACAGATAGATAAATTAAGAATACAATGACACCATGTCACTCTCCCTATTTGCCATGTCATTCTCTCCATTTTTGGCATCATTCAAACACCATGTTACTCTCCCCCTTTGACATCAAGGGCAAAGGGCACATCATTATCTTCATTCAAACACCATGTCACTCTCCCCCTTTGACATCAAGGGCAACGGGCGGATCAAAACCAACACACTCACCCCCTTTTCTCCTTATGTAGAAGAAACATTCTGCAGATCTAATATGTGCTGAAGTGGCCAAACTCCCCCTGAGTTCATGCTGAATCTTCAAACATATTTGTCAATGAAGTACATGAATCTATGAGACTCATACTTACATCAATTATCCATCCAAGTGGATTTACATATGAGACTCAACTACCCAACCAAGTGGGTTTACAAATTTGACTCAGCTACCCAACCAAGTGGGTTTACAAAAATTGACTCAGCTACCCAACCAAGTGGGTTTACAAATTGACAAGTCCTTACATGACTGAATATTACAATTTTACAACATGGGTCTCAACCAGACCTTTTCATCAAAGTACAAATATGAATTTTCATAATTAATACCAAAAAGACCTTAAGAGAGATCATATATCAGAACCACCATAATGCTAGCAATGCATTATACTCAGCAAAACTAATGCTCCCCCTGAATCTGTGCAACCAAGCAATCTTTCCAAATGACTAAGGCTCCCCCTTAGTTTGTGCATCCTGAAAACTTCCACCAACAAATCATCAAGGCATCTTCATCAAAACATTTGAAACAGAATTATGAGAACTGGAACACCACCAGAGATACCAAACAGTATCAGAGATACCAAACAGCATTGCAGCTATGCTGAAGAGAGCTGAACCAACCAAAAATTGTCAGCAATTTGTCATACGCGGTTTTCTGTGCAGGAACTAGCGTATATACGCGACTGTGTTTCAGGAAACCCGCGTATCCCAAGCCATCTTCTAAATTTCAACCAGGTCTGATTCTTTGTGAGGCAAAGACAGTGTTCAGCTTCTTTATGAGATATTTGAATGCTTCTCTGGACTACAGATAGATAGAACAGTGTAGTTGTGACTTCAAGCGTCATCCAACGGTTGTATCATAAGCACATTAGGAACCAAGCCTTCAGATTCTTTGCAGCATCAATACAATCTTTCCAAGAGAGATTCTCATATCAGAACAACATCTTCACATAGGTGTCAGGTAATCATCCATGTGGTCCAAAATCACCATGATCTTCAAGATGTAACATGAATTAACATATGTAGGCAAAATATCTCAACCATAGCAACCAAACTCTATATGATCTGAAACAAACAATATCCAACTCATCCACACAAAGATACTTATCAGCTCAAAATCTCATCATAATAATCCATGTACTAAATCATCATCATTTGAGCATGAGTATCACCAAGACCAAAGAATAAGCAGTCATATTTCCAACAATGCAACCATTAGAATTCAACCTGCTACTCCCCCTAAACCAGTGCTTCTTCCTTAACTTGTGCAATCTGAGACACCTTCAACAGCAAGTCATCAACAACAATCTCTGCATGATCTGTCCTCATCTCTGAACTATAAGACTTTCATCTCAACAATGAATGCTCTTCATCATAAAGCAAACAGGCTTCATCCATAATATTCAACACAAGAACCCATGCATCATTTCATTATCATGAGTATAACTAGAATGATGCTAACAGTGCAATCATCAGCAGTCAGACTGATGCTCCCCCTGGACCTCTGCTTCAGATCTTCAGCTATCAGATAAATTTTCTTATCATCAATGCATACGCGACTGCGTCTTCCGGAACTCGCGTGTATACGCGACTTTAGTTAATGGAACCTGCGTATGGAAAGTGAAGCATAGAAAATTTCCATCTTCCTTCATTTCTTCCTGAGCTTGTACCTCCTATACCTGTCCTTTCCACATCAGATGCGCTGTCAGAAGTAAACATAGTATAATCAAATCAACCATGAGAGTCATCATGCATTGCTCCCCTTGTGACGATACATTACTAGATCTCATAATGTATCTCACATCATTCCTGCAGTCAATAAGAAAAGTCAGCTTCAGAAGCGGATGACTGCAGTAGGGTCAGAATTCCCTACGTTTCTGGTCGGTCCTTCAATTGAGTGTTTTCTTCAAGAAAATCATTGTCTTCTAGAGCATCCACAAAAGTATCCTTTTCTTCTCTATATTGATTCTTATTCCATCCCTCCATCTTTTTCCAGACTTGTTTAAACTTTCTATTTGTGTGCTGGAAGTTATCCAATTTCTCATATCTATTCAGCCTGCAATCCTTTTCTACATGCCCATACTTGTTACAAGAATAACATCTCATATGTCCAGAAAAGTAAGCATTAGAATCATAATGAGTATTTCTAATCTTCCTCCTTTTGCAATCAGCTGCTTTATGTCCATACATGTTACATGAAAAACAATATCCCTTGAAGGAACCAGAGTACCTTTCTGAGTAGGATCTGTTTGTTTGTGGCTGAAACAATCTACTTCTGCAATTTACTGCAACATGCCCATAGTTATGACATCTAGAGCATTCATCATTATTGAATGATTTCCTTTGAGAATTCATGACTGTTGGTTGACCTTTTGTTTCTTTCAACACTTCAGATTTTGCATTGTCTTCCTTTGAATCATTAGCCTTCCCTTGTGAACTAGATTCTCCTTTGACCGTTTCATGAAAACCAAGACCAAGTTTGATAGAAGGAGACCTTTGACTACTAAGAATATTATCCAGAATCTTAGTACTATCTTGAAACCTCAAAAGTTTAACCTTTTCTTCTAATTTACCTTTGAGAATGTTTACCTCAACCTCCAAGTCTTGACATTGCTTTGTCATGCTTTCTTCTTTCCTTCTTCCATCTTCTACTTGATCCTTCAGATTTAGAATCTCCTTTTTCATCCAATTTTCATTTTCTTCGCATGTTTGTTCCAGCTCTTCATTCTTCTTCTTTGATTTTTCTAGATCTTCTTTGAGTGAGATGATTTCTGCTTCAAGGCCCTTATTCTTCTTATTTGATTTATTCAAGTCTTCTTTGAGGGAAATGATTTCTGCTTCAAGTCCTTCCTTTTCAAATGATGGTAGATGTTCCTCACTCTTCTTGCTTGATGCTTCAAGTTTTGCTTGTAGAGAGATGATTACAGCTTCAAGACCTTCATTCTTCCTTTTTGATTTTTCCAGATCTGCTTTTAGAGAAACTTTTTCTGCTTCAAGTCCTTCATTCTTCTCATTTGATTTTTCGAGACCTATTTTGAGGGAAATGATTTCTGCTTCAAGTTCTTCATTCTTCCTATTTGATTCTTCAAGATCTTCTAGTAAAGAGATGATTCCATCTCCAAGTCCTGCATTCTTCTTGTTTGATTCTTCAAGATCTGTTTGTAGACGTTCTATGATAGACCAGATTTTTGCTCCAAGTTCTTCATTTTCATTTAGTTGTGGAGGTTCCTCACTCTTTCCCATTGTTACGGATCTCCTTCAAGCGATCAAGCTTCTGCAGAAGGACCACGCTCTGATACCAATTGTTGGGAAAAATAATGAGAGGGGGGGGTGAATCAGTATTTACTGCATAATCAAATCTTTTTACTTTTTCATTCCTTAAAACCCATACGCTACTTTCCTTCAGTAAACTAGCGTATATACGCAGATCCCCTTTATTAAACTAGCGTATACACAGAGATCTAGATATGTCATTAAATCTTCACTTCTATTAATCCATCATTCATTCATCAGATGTTCAATAACAGTAAACATGTGCAGTAAGAACAGAATAAACCATCACACAAAGCATCACACATGAACACCAGGATTTTTAGGTGGAAACCCAAATCGGGAGAAAAACACCACTGCAGTTGCTCAGCCTTCAATATTTTATTATAGAGAAAACATCTTACAACATATGTGCTGGCGCAGACTTGACCAGCACGCAGGCACCCACCTGCGCTCGTTTACCAGCCTCTCCTGGAAGGGAGCTCCAACCCCCTGACTCGTTTACCAGCCTCTCCTGGAAGGGAGCTACGACCCCCTGATCGCGTTTACCAGCCTCACCTGGAAGGGAGCTACGACCCCCTGACTGAAGGCTACAACCCTCAGCACCTCTATGGACCACGTTTCATCAATTTTCACACTGGATCCAACAACTTCAATAGAACAACACTTGCAGGCCACCTTTCATCATATTTTCACACTGGACCCTTTCCATACTTTTAAGCACAAACATACATCACCAACAGATACATATCAACACAGATCAGATAGCAGAAACACAGCAGAATAGATCAGATATTTCATACCCCTTGCTTCAGCAAGCCCTAGTTTGCACACGCGCTTTCCCTTCACTGATGTCGCGTATATACGCGCTTCCGTCCAAACAAACCAGCGTATACTTCAGTGTATATTTTATTGCGCATACGCGCTTTCTCTTCGCTGAAGCTGCGTATATACGCGCTTCCTCCGCGGCGAAGTAGCGTATAGATCTTCAATCATTACAGAGCAGCATACTTCATCAGATCAGATATTCAGTTCAGATCTAACCCTTTACTTCAGACAGATGTTCGCCTAGATGTTCGCCTCATCACAGATCTAGGCCTTCCATAAACAGATCTAGCAAATACAAGTACATTTCAGATCTAGAAATCCCGCTTCATCATTTCTTCACAAGTGCATCATAGATTCAGATCTATCATCAAACCTTACCCTTTCCATACAGATATACTTCATAGAGAAGTATTCATTCAAGCTCAGACATCTTGCTCCCACACTCATGTTTTGCACAATGAATTTCTTCTCCTTATATAGGTTTATCCTTTTTCAATACCATGAGCCCCTTTTTCAATACCATGGGCCAAAGCAATACCATGAGCCCAAAACTACCTGGACGGGGTCAATTAGGCGGATCATTACCCAATACAATGGGTCAATACCATGGTGGTTACCCTTGGTTTTGCACTTTTTGAGCGCTTTAGCCCATACGCAACTTGGCACGTTCTTTTCCGCGTGCATACGCGACTTCCCTTAGGCCAATCCGCGTATACCAAGAGACATACTCTTTTTCATCATACTTTGAGTACATTCTGAAATCCTTTCTTTATAGCCTTCTGTACATACTGTAGAAACATCATATTTAGCTCATCAAGAACATATTCTACCAAGCGCAACTTCATCAAGTAAGTTGCCATCATCTTTATCAAGTGGGTTGCCTTTTAGGGACAACAGTCAACATCATAATATCAACAAGCATCATATCACATCAGATTTACATCATTTACCAAGTCCATCAAGTCAAGAACAACTTCATCAGGTGGATTGCCATCAAGGACAACACATGTCAATAGTCAAATGTCTTCATCTTCATTCAGTGGGTTGCCATCAAGGACAACATCCTGCATCATATTTCCAACATGAATTGTTTTTGTTGCTATTAAAACTCTAACATTATTTCTCATACAACATTTTTTGCAAGGGCAATAAACTCTACCATCACCCCTTTCACCCTTTTGAATTTTTTTTCCACCTCTAATGTTTTCTTCCATTGATGCAAATTATCCTATAAAGAAAATAATAATTATATTTAGCAATTATCTCTCTCAATGGTGTAGAAAACCCAAGACCTGTTGAACTCAATGGGAGCTCAATAAGCAAAAAGAAAATAAAAGTGGGCTTTTTACAAGTTGTGGGCATTTTACAAATTGTTTATATTTTTAATAAAATTGTGGGCCTTTTACTCCCAATAAAAAAGTGTATATCGATTTTATATTTAATATAAAATTGTTTATATTTTTAATAAAATTGTGGGCTTTTTACAAATTGTTTATATTTTTAATAAAATTGTGGGCTTTTTACAAATTGTTTATATTTTTAATAAAATTGTGGGCTTTTTACAAATTGTTTATATTTTTAATAAAATTGTGAGATTTTTACAAATTGTTTATATTTTTAATAAAATTGTGGGCTTTTTACTCCGTCGAGTGCCTGGCTCAGCACCTACACTAATCACCACAGGACCGAGGCGAAGAACCACAAGCTAAACCACAACCAAATCCAAGTCATGAGGGGAGGGGCTGAGCGAATGCACTGAGTCCCAATTGATTGTATGAGTGTGCATAGCCTTGGGCTCATAATCGAAACATGTAAAACCTCAACTCATATATAAACACCTATATCGCTTATACCCCCGGTGAATGTTGGATTATCCCACCAGACACTCTTGCCACCAACCATCACAAGAGCGACACTCTGCCACCAACCGTCGCAAGTGCGACACATTTCCACCAACTGTCGCAAGGGCGACACATTTCCACCAACCGTCGCAAGAGCAACACTTTGCCACCAACCGTCGCAAGAGCGACACATCGCCTAACCGTCGCAAGCGCGACCCTTTGCCACCAACCGTCGCAATAGCGATGCATTTTTCTAAACATAGCAATAGTGACACCTTCCTCTAAACGTCGCAATAGCGAAAACTTGTCTCTGTAACGTCGCAATAACGACATACTTCAGAAATCCGTCGCAATTACGACGCTATTTTGCAAACATCGCAAGACCGACACTTACCTCTAAGTGTCGGTATGGTGACAGTTGTCTCTAAACATTGGTATAGCGATGGTTTCAGGCGGGATTTGAAAAAGTTGAAAAAAATTTGGGGAAATTTCCAACATTTGGTCAAAAGCGTCAGAATTTCCACCAAATGTATTAGTGGTGCAGGCAATCTCCACGAATGATGTGTTCAGTGTATCACAGTGTTCAAGGCAGATGAATCGATTGCCTATGGATGGTTAGCAACCTAATGTTATCCTCCCAAATATACTCGATGATACGTGGAGGCCCAATCCGTGGTAGCACTGTCTAATGCGAAACCGCACAATGAGAGCATCCCCATATACTTTTCATTCTATAACACCGCCCGATATAATCAAGGTACATTGATGAGCTTCGATATACTTACGTACGTGGGATGAGGTATCACACTCGGAATGTATCACAGAAAATTAACGACAGTTTCTATGTTTTACGACACCAGAACACGTCTTTAGCCTAGACCACTAAATGTTATTGTTAAGTGACAATGCTCCCTTAGGTTAATTGAGATAAATTTTAAATGATCTTTCTTAGAAATTTTCCTTTCAGTTTCACCACATGATTTATTTGAAATTCGTATAATGAAACTAATATGATAAGGATTCATTTTGATTCAATTCCGACAATGAAATCCTTAGCTACAAGGGATAGAGAAATTATATCGTAAGAAAACAACAACAAGCACATCTAAATGAAATTCCCTAACTATTCCTATGAAAAACTCACAAACACTATATGAAAATTCATGTTTTTCTTTTTCAATTTCTTTTAAGTGTGAATGAACGAAAAATAAACAAATATGCACAAACAATCAATCAATA
This sequence comes from Pinus albicaulis, assembly GCA_034641835.2. Classification (NCBI taxonomy): domain Eukaryota; kingdom Viridiplantae; phylum Streptophyta; class Pinopsida; order Pinales; family Pinaceae; genus Pinus; species Pinus albicaulis. The sequence continues at coordinate 1,294,466,717 of CM076577.1, forward strand.
CTTTCCAGAGAAATGAAGACTAGTACGACAATTCCTGTTTCGAAAATAAATAGCTAATCAAATGTAAACTTTAAATTTGGAGCTATTTCGACAATGATAAAGAAAACAATAAGAAACATTGAACAAATAGACACCCAAAGTAATCAAGAATAGCATAATCAATATGGACTCTAAATTCAATCAGACACTTGAAAACTCAACAAACAAGACACTGAATTGGATGGTAAAAGACAAAAATATGATGAATTTTGGTTGGGCACGAGAGCAATGCACCCATAAGTGGGAGAAAATGCATTGCAGAGCACTGTCTCTAAGCCAACAATGTTTTTCATATCACTGTGTCAAGATCAATAGTGCGTTGGTGCAAGAGGAATCTCAAAATAGGCATGCAAACACACTTCTTTCACCAAAACACATTCAAATGACTATAATGAAGTAAGTAAATTCTACTAGAGGCTGAAAAAAAGGATAAAACCACCAGGGATGATCAATCACTCCCCAGTGGAGTCACAAATTTGTTTTATGGAAATCAAACCTACGAATAGATAAGTTTCCCTAAGTGTGGTGGACGCACCTAGAAAAACAGATGAAAGACACTTGACCTTTTCCTTAAGATAAACGGATAAGAGAAGAACACCTACTTGTGATCCTTCACTATTCTTCTTCTAAGTTTTGTTGCTCCCGTCACTCCCAATCGAACTGAACTCATTTGATTGGTACCCGCAATTACTAATAGAAGGCAGAAAATGACATAAAGGCATATGATCTGTTCATCTTAATCAAACTGAATTGATTGCATTTGAAAATACATATATAAAATCATGAACACATGTATTGGGAAAAGAAAAAATATCTTTATTAGAAGATAGAAGAAAAATTTACAACCACTCGGATCGATTTGAGGTTAACTCACTCCAGGTTTAGTCCATGCTGATCACATCAATAGCATTACTCCTATCGTCACTCCTAGAGACAGCCTAGAGTTGTGATAGACCAGTGCCTAGGACATCTTAGCATAGCAAGGAGCATATAATATAATGTATGAAGTTGTCAACTTCAACTCACATGCTATCTCCTGTAAACAGGGAAATAAACTAGAATGGGACCAAGACCTTCAGAAATTGACGCAGAGAAAGAGATATTGCAAGGGCAACATACAAAACTCCAATATAAAAGCAACAGACAATTCAGAGACAGCTTACTGCAAAGCGGGCCGATTCAGAAATACTTCACAAACATAAGTTATCAGAAGGTGTATGTAGTGAATGAAATGTAGAGGAGATATTAGTTAACCTTGAGTTGATACCCAGATATACAATACCACATGCATGGGCTTACCAATCTAAGAATCCATACATGACAATAGAATTTTAAAAGCACCCTCCCAAAGAAACTAATATAGCAGAAGTATGGTTTAGCTGAATAATGGAACAGAATATCATGCATGAGCCATATTTAAAGCGCTTGACTAATCCAAGCGTGGGTATCAACTAGGATAAATCCATACCAAAAATCAGTGAGCCACTCGCATTCCAAAACATGATACAAGAAAGATGGATGAAATGAAATGATCTATTAATATAACAAATAAGAGAAAAGGTTACACACTATGAAATACCAAAGACCAGAATCCTCTTTAATAGATAGAACTCCTCCTCACTGAGACCCTATGGTCTCTGAGCCTTCATACAAGAGCTTTACAAAATGTATACAAAAAGCCTTTCACCGCATAGTTTTCTAATAAAATCCGGAACCCTTACCATCTGTTCGTTGGGGTTTTTATAGGAAACAAAGAAGACTAATAAAGAAAGTGGGTGATGAACATTTAATTATATCATTTAAAAAAAAAATGGCGGAGATGTGCACGCCCATACTGCTGAATGGTTCTGAAGTGCTGCATGTATTTTGAGGCCGGTGTTCTGAAATAAATGCACTGGATGAAGATCTCTTCAGGAACATGGTAAAGAAGTAAAATCATATAAACATTTTGTCTTTTCCTGAAAGAAAATGGTGCTGAAAATAAAGACTTGAGGTATTTTTTCTTGTGCTTGGTACCCTCTTCCTTCTAACTTTGAATTAAGGCTTGAAACATTCAATGCTGATCGTTGAATTCCTCTAATCTCCCGCTGATACCCTCTGCCGCAACATTAATATCTTTGATTGTGAAATCTGTGCTTCGAATTACCTTGGAGTGTTTGATAGATTTTACCCCTACTGCTTTAATGAAAGCCGTGTCGTAAAATCTTTCCAAGCCTTGTTCCATAAATTTGGCCTCTGAAACATGGTCCTTTCTGTGATCTCTGCTTCTGTGATAGAGGCTGAGAATAATAGCAATTTTTTGTCGCTGCAACCCTGCAAAACCTGAAAACATGTCAGGAAAACAAATGCATGGGGATGGCGATGCAGTGGGGATGACTATGTAGCAACATGGCATGATGGAATGGTGGAGGTATGCGAGGTGGCGACGAAAAATACAGTGGGACAATGGTAAACAGACTAGGCGAAGAATTTGAACGAAAAGCATCAAAATTTAACTTATGAACGGGGCATATAAGGGGCGGAGGAAAAATGTGACACACACGTGGAAAGGGTGACGTGGAGGGAGACTAGGTCAACAGTGGGGCATGCAAATGATCTAGACTGTCTGATCTCAAGACGAGATCGACGGTTGAAACGGCGTCGGGGGCAATTGCCAGTGGCCAGGGGTACGATTTCCTTGTGTTAAATCCCGTGCAGCTTCAGAGCGCGATAGCCGTTGGATGACGAGATTTAGATTGGACGGCTGATAGATAATTGGAGCAGTGAACGGGCAGGCCACGGGCGTGAAGAAGCCTTGCGAACACCGTTAGATCTATACAGATCGACGGTTATGAATGAGCCCGATATATCTCTGTGATAGGCGACCTCCAGGCTAGCGCTTGGTCTAGCGCTCAGACCATATGCAAAGAAAGACTGAGGGGTTAGGGCCGAAAGGTGCCAAGCCATATATATTATCAAATGCGGGTTTTTTGGGCCTTTTTTATGTATTTTTTGGATTAGCAAATGGTAACGATAGGTGAAACAGGGATCTTTTGGGAAAAAACGAGGGAGCTTGAGGGGTTTAGGCGAGGTTGCCTATCCAAATTTCTAATAGAATGCTAACATGATCAACATTGGCTCCACCTGGGGATGGCACGTTCATCCTTGGACATGTCGAGAACTTCGCAGTACTTCCTGATCATCTTTTATGCCGACTCTACTCTTTAGCACTCCTTCTTTTCACTTAATAATTCATCATAACACCCACATTGTCAAATAAAGGTAAAAGCAAAAGCTAATATACAATATGATACATTAGGCGCTCTCGGCTCGAATCAGAATTGGAAGTAGGGTTTAAGAAATTGACCATTTACAGGGGCATCCAGCAAGTCGCCCTGTAAATTCTCCAACCTGAAAGTATTATTTCCCCCCTGTTCCACAATTTTGAAAGGGCCAAACCAGAGGGGGTTGAATTTACCATGTTTCCCTTTCTTAGCTCTCCGGATGTCCTATCTGAGCACTAGATCACCAATTTGCAGATTTCGGTCCTTAGCATGCTGATCAAAAAGGTATTTCATCTTCTCCTGATATTCTACCAGCCTTTGATTTACCTGATTGCGTGTTTCTTCCAATTCCACCATCTGGTTTTTTCTCCTAATCATATCATCAGGTTCTTCTTGACTCTCCTGCATGAATCGGGCCACTGGTAGGGTCAATTGAATAGGAAATACTGCTGCCCTCCCATATACCAATTCATATGGGGATTTCCCAGTTGCTCTCTTGCTGGTAATTCTGTTGGCCCACAGAGCAAATTTCAATTGGGAATCCCAATTCCTCTGATTCTCATTTATAGCCTTCTTCAATGCCCTCACCAGGGTTTTATTGGAAGACTCTGCCAAGCCATTTCCCTGTGGATAATAGGTTGTAGAGTGACTCAGTGTGATGTTATATTGCTGATAGAAACTTACAAACTTCACAGACTTGAAAGCCTGGGCATTATCAGTTACTATTCTATCAGGGCAACCAAACTTGGATATGATGTTCTCCTCCATGAACTTTATTATCACAGTATCTGTTGCGTTCCTCGCAGGCATGGCTTCCACCCACTTTGTGAAATAATCGGTGGCAGTTAAAATCCACCTATGCTAACCACTCGATGGAGGGTGTATTTCTCCAATAAAATCAATACCCCATTGACGAAATGGTTCATCCACATGCACTGGAATCAGGGGAAATGGTGCCAATTTCTGTCTCTCAGAAAATTTCTGACATTTATCACATGCTCTTACTCTGGCAAAAACATCTCCAAAAAGCTTTGGCCAATAGAAACCAGCTTTCAGAGTATAATGAGCAATGGCCCTCCAGCTGTAATGACCTCCACAGATACCTTCGTGAAATTCAGCTATTATATTCTCTACCTCCTCCTCTGTGAGACACGAGAGCAGGATGCCTGAGGGATCTTGCCAGTATAGCTGGCCATTGGCGACTAAGTATTTCTGTGATTTCAATCTTAGCGATCTGTATTTAGCTTTATCACAGCTTGGAGGGAAACTGAGTGTGAGGAGATACTCTACTATCTCTTTGTACCACTGACTGGTGAGGTACTTTATATGTGTTTTTGGAGTAGCTACCTCAATCCCCTGTCTCTCTTCTTTCTCCTCAGATTCCTCAGCTGCTATTATGGATAAATTTATACCCAAAGCCTGATAATTTGATTCAGATAACATCTTGGCCAGTCCCTGTCCTTTAATCAGCTTGGTAGGTCAGATATCTAGTTCATATTCCTGTATTTTTACAATCCACTTTCCCATTGTTCCTTCACTGTCCCCCTGAATAATAATATCTTTTACAGCAGCTGTAGGCACAGATGAAATGATATGGGACTATAGGATATATACGCGGAATGCTTTGAGGGATTTCACTAGGGTGTATGCTTGCTTTTCTGATATGTTGTACTTTAATTCTGCATCACGAAGCACTTGACTGAAAAATGCAATAGGCTGCTCATACCCTTCCTCATTTTTCTGCAATAAAACTCCTACTATTATATGAGGTGATGCGTAAGAAAAAATCATGAAAGGTTTATCATAATCTGGTCCAGCTAGCATAGGGGCTTCTGCAAAGGCATTTTTTATTCTGGTAAATGCCTCTCGTGATTCCTGGGACCATTTAACTTCATTATTCTTCTTCATCATGTCAATTATGTGTCTAAATATTTCATCATAGTTAGGAATAAACCTTCTCAAGAAATTAATACGCCCTAGGAATACTTGTACTTCTTTCTAATTTCTGGGAAAAGCAATGGCATTTATAACCTCTACCCTCCTAGGGTCTATCTTCACCCCATCTTTAGTCACAATATGGCCCAAAATATTTCCCTCTTCTAATGAAAATAAAGACTTTTGAGGATTCAGAGAGAGACCATACCTTCTACATTTCTCAAAAGTTCTACGCAGATGCTCAATGTGCTCAATATAATTTTTGGAGAATACAGTGATTTCATCGAGGTAGACCACCAAGAATTTATCTTTCTCCCCAACAAAAGCAATGTCCATGGCCCTCTGAAAAGTGGCCCCTGCATTAATCAATCCAAAAGGCATCCTAGCATACATAAATGTACCCCATGGTGTGGTGAAAGCAGTCTTCTTTTGATCCTCTGGAAGTACAGCCACCTGGTTATAACCAGAGAACCCATCCATCATTGACATCCTAGAAGCTCCAACCACTTTCTGCAGGATGTAATCCATCTTAGGTAGTGGATAATTATCCTTTAAGGATGCTCTGTTTAAATTTCTAAAATCCACACACAGCCTTATTTCTCCATTCTTCTTTCGTACAGGGACAAGGTTTTCCACCCATTCATAGTACCTCAATGGTACAATTATTTTTGCCTTTAATAACTTCTTAATTTCCTTCTCAATAGACGACAGCAGTAGGGGGTTGATTTGTCTGAGCTTCTGCTTATGGGGCTTTGCATCTCCCTTCAGTGGAATTTTGTGCTACATAATACTGATATCAAAAGTTTTCAAGTCCTGATAGGACCATGCAAACACATCTTTGTAAGACTGAAACAATTTCTGATATAGATTTTTATATTCTCCAGGGATCTTTCTGGACAGTTTTACAATTTTGGGGTCAGCCTCAGTACCAAGATTCAGGTCTTCTACCTGATTTTCTTCTACCACTTTGCTTGGCTGCAGTGGGACATCATTCTTATCAAATAATATTTCTAGAGGCACCAGTCCTCTAGGTATTATGTTTCCCTTTAACTGCAACACTTTATTACCTGCCACTTTCTTCTCCCAATTTCTTTCTGAAGTATCTTCAGACTCAACCTCTTCTTCATCAGCATCAATCTCCATATTGGAGAATTCTCCCACTGTTTCCAAGAATCTCTTGACCTGTTCTTCGTCTTCAAATACCTGCCAGTGTTTGATGTTATCTGGGATTGATGGTCGATAACGCACCTCAACTTCATATCTTAAAAGAGGGTCTTGATGTGGTCGAAATTTACTAGCAGCTACCGTAAGGGAATCAGCCATCCTATTCTGTTCTCTGGGCATGAAATGGATATCAAATGCCAAGAAGAGATTTTCCACCATGTCCTAAACTTCATTCCTGTAGGCCCTCAGCCGAGGATGTTTGGTCTGACACTGATTCCTGACTTGTCTAACCACCAGTTCTGAATCTCCCAGAACTTTTAAACTTTGTATATTCATGTTCCTGGCTATCTGGAATCCTAATAAAATTGCTTCATATTCAACCACATTGTTAGTAACTTCGTATTCCAGTTTGAAGGACAAAGGGACCCATCTTCCTGTAGGAGAAATCAATAGTATTCCAGCTCCATTACCTTCTCTTGAATTTGCTCCATCAAAATGAAGTGTCCAGATTCTTGCTTCATGGCTCTCTAAGGGCTGCTCAGTCTTGATCTGATAGAAGGATGGTTCATGAGAAAAATCTTGGTCTTCTTCCAGCATCAAGCATGAGAAATCTCCTTCTTTACTGTAGACTGGTGAATTTACAGAGTTGTCAGCCTTAGTTACCATCTTGACAAATCTAGTCTCCCTGTACAACCTCCTCTCTTGGCCACCAAAAACTAGGATAGTGCATATGTTAAATCCATCTTGAGTGATCCACCAATTTTTGTTCCCCAGGACCTTGACAGCAACATACCAAAACGAGCTGGGATGTCAGCCACCACGATGTCCATTACCACACTTTTTGCTGGGATTTGGGCCAAATTGACTACCAAATCCTTAATCATCCCTAGGAATTTAACTCTTTTGGAATCAATTGAATAGAGGTCTTTGTATGGACGAGTGCTTTGTAATCCTAGTTGTTCCATGAATGACAAAGGTATTAGATTATGAGAAGCTCCAGAATCTAACAGACAGTTATGTAATAGTAGGTCATGGATCACTAGAGACACATAAAAGGGAGGAGTAGAAGCATCTAATTCCTCAACATGTGGACCAAAGACAACCATGGGTCTTTCTTCTTGAAGGTTGAGGCTATCTGGAGTGAGTGTTGCTTCTAGAGGGAGCATGAATGAAGTGACTTGGGATTGATATGTAGGTTGTTTCAACAATTCAGTCAAGGGTACTGGGATTTTGACCTTTTCAAGTTCCTTTCGCAGACTGAAAGCAGGAGGGGAATTTTCTATCACAACCTCTTTTGACACTTTATTTTCAGCTGGGGGTTTGACTTCTTTAGACACAGACTTGACATTAGGGGGAATGACTGCTTTTGAAGAGGAAGGAATTTGATCACTAAAATGCAAAGGTTTGTTTAGAGGTCCCTTACCTTTGTCTGTGGCTTTCTACATTGTTGACTCCTCCTGAGCAGGTGCTTCCTTCTGGGGTGGCTCTCCTTCCTGATCTTGAGTACGAGTCCTCTTTCTAGAAGATCTGATATCATACTCCCTATTGATCTGTGCATGCACGAAATCATCAAATAGCCTATAATAGTGATCAATCTCTGAGTCTTCCGTGTCTCTAGCATTTTCTTCTTCTTGTAATGAGCATTCTTCTCCATCACTATCTGAAAAAGCAAGATTTTCATCCTCCATTCCATAGGTGATGTCTTCAGTAGCATCATCTTCTGGACCTTCCAGGTACAATGGGTGTGGTACCTGATCTTTTTGTTCCTTGGGTTCCCTTGGCAAGATTTGCAGAGGTGGTTTCCTATACTGAGGATTGTAACCTTTGTTTTGAGCATTGTGGAAATTCTTAGGGGCTGAATTCTTGGTCTCCAATTCAAGTTTGACCAACTTTCTAATCATTTTTCTCATTTCTGGGTCTCTATCCAGGTTAGAGATAGATACCTCCTCTTTGCCCCTTCTTTTAGCATCTTGTTCAGATTTTCCTTTTGATTTACCAGTGGAGGCGAAGTTTGCCTCAATCTCTAGTGCATCTGTCTGGGCATCATCCAGAGTAGCAGGCTTTCTTTCTCTCAGAGAGAAGCCAAAATCTGAATCAAAGGCTGCTACAAAAACAACTTTAGCAACAGTCTGATGAGGCTTCATGTCAGCAGGAAGACTAAAATACAATTTGTTAAATATTTTGATAAATTCAGACACCCCTTCATTATGCCTTTTCTTGAGTGTATTGAACTCAGTAAGACACTGTCCATGGTCTTTCTTCTCCCCCCATTTCCTGAGAAAAGTGTCTTCCATATTATCCCAAGTGGTAATAGAAAGACCTGCCAAAGTCTTAAACCATTTTCGAGCTTCACCATCAAGAGATTGGACAAAAAGCCTTAAGACCACATCTAAATGTTCCACATTAAAATTCTCTACAAAAGCACAGAAAGTCTCAAGATGTTTTTGAGCATCAACCTCATTTTCCCCATTGAATCTGGGTAAGATATTCAGATAATCTTGGGGCATATCATTTAACACTTGGGGTAATGCCAGGGGAGCATATTTATTCAACAAGAAGGCTGGAACATTGGCCATTGGAGGGGGTGGAGGTAGTGCAATAGTTTGATGTGTAGAAGGAGGAGGAGGAAGTGGAGTATGAATAATAATAGGAATGTACTCGGCAGCAGCCTGAGGTGTTGAGGGGAATAGTGGTATATTAACAACAGATATTTCGGTGACTTCCTTGACCTCTTCAACCTCAGGAGTAGGATGAAGACTGTCTTTATTTCTGATACCCTCTCGGGGTGGAATATCTGAATAATAATAATCAGTATCTCCCACAGTGGAGTCAGGATCTGGCACTTGAGCTTCTTGAGAAGAAGAGGATGGAAAGTCTTCTATAGACAATTTAGGGATTTCAGAACGGGTTGATTTCCTTTCCCTCCAATTTCTTCTATGTATAATCTGGTCAGGGTCAGACACTGAAGGTGTCTTTGGCTTAGACGTATCTGACCTCAGGTGTGGCTTACGAGGAGCCAGGACTACAAATAGATTTATCAAATAACAAATGTGGAGTCGCCAAGGTGAGGGATCTACAACTCTCAACTCTCCATACTCACCTACTTGAAGAGTGAATTAGATTTTGTCGAGGCCCAGGGATTTTAATTTTCTCAATTTCGTCCCTGGCAACGGTGCCAGAAATATGTTGTCGCTCCTAGAGACAACCTAGAGTTGTGATAGACCAGTGCCTAGGACATCTTAGCATAGCAAGGAGCGTATAATATAATGTATGAAGTTGTCAACTTCAGCTCACATGCTATCTCCTGTAAACAGGGAAATAAAATAGAATGGGACCAAGACCTTCAGAAATTGATGCAGAGAAAGAGATATTGTAGGGACAACATGCAAAAATCCAATATAAAAGCAACAGACAGTTCAGAGACAGCTTACTGCAAAGCGGGCCGATTCAGAAATACTTCACAAACATAAGTTATCAGAAGGTGTATGTAGTGAATGAAATGTAGAGGAGATATTAGTTAACCTTGAGCTGATACCCAGATATAAAATACCACCATGTATGGGCTTACCAATCTAAGAATCCATACATGACAATAGCATTTTAAAAGCACCCTCTCAAAGAAAATAATATAGCAGAAGTATGGTTTAGCTGAATAATGGAATAGAATATCATGCATGAGCCATATTTAAAGCGCTTGACTAATCCAAGCATGGGTTATCAACTAGGATAAATCCATACCAAAAATCAGTGAGCCACTCGCATTCCAAAACATGATACAAGAAAGATGGATGAAATGAAATGATCTATTAATATAACACATAAGAGAAAAGGTTACACACTGTGAAATACCAAAGACCAGAATCCTCTTTAATAGATAGAAATCCTCCTCACTGAGACCCTATGGGCTCTGAGCCTTCATACAAGAGCTTTACAAAATGTATACAAAAAGCCTTTCACTGCATATTTTTCTGATAAAATCTAGAACCCTTACCATTTGTTCGTTGGGGTTTTTATAGGAAACAAAGAAGATTAATAAAGAAAGTGGGTGATGATCATTTAATTGTATCATTTAAAAAAAAATGGCGGAGACGTGCACGCCCATACTGCTGAATGGTTCTGAAGTGCTGCATGTATTTTGAGGCCGGTGTTTTGAAATAAATGCACTAGATGAAGATATCTTCATGTATTTTGAGGCCGGCGTTTTGAAATAAATGCACTGGATGAAGATCTCTTCAGGAACACGGGAAAGGAGTAAAATCATATAAACATTCCGTCCTTTCCTGAAAGAAAATGGTGCTGAAAAGAAAGCCTTGAGGTATTTTTTCTTGTGCCTGGTACCCTCTGCCTTCTAAATTTGAATTAAGGCTTGAAAAATTCAATGTTGATCATTGAATTCCTCTAATCCCCCGCTAATACCCTCTTCCGCAACATTAATATCTCCGATTGTGAAATCTGTGCTTCGAATTACCTTGGAGGGTTTGATAGATTTTACCCCTACTGCTTTAATGAAAGTCATGACGTAAAAGCTTTCCAAGCCTTGCTCCATAAATTTGGCCTCTAAAACATGGTCCTTTCTATGATCTCGACTTTTTTGATAGAGGCTGAGAATAATAGCAATTTTCCGTCGCTGCAACCCTGCAAAACCCTGAAACATGCCAGGAAAACAAATGCATGGGGATGGCGATGCAGTGGGGATGACTATGTAGCAACATGGCATGATGGAATGGTGGAGGTATGCGAGGTGGCGACGAAAAATACAGTGGGACGATGGTAAACAGACTAGGCAAAGAATTTGAACGAAAAGC